>SJYW01019560.1:4259-20421 GCA_006410735.1 Raphicerus campestris
CCCTGTCCAGAGAGAAGACACAGCCTCCTGGTGAGCACATGATTAAGAAAGTACTTCTGATTATGAAAGTACTTGGGCAGTCCTGGGTGATTCCCAGCAGGAAGTGACTATCAGGAGGAGAACTGGGGAATTCTGGGGATCTGGGAGAACCGACAGGCCAGTTGCTGAGGCGGTGATGGGTGCAGTGGGTGGTGGTCTGGGAGCAGCCAGGACAAGTCTCACACTGTTTAATGAGTGGCTCTTTTCTCAGCTGTAATGGCGGCTTCCCCTCTGGAGCCTGGAACTTCTGGACAAAGAAAGGCTTAGTGTCCGGGGGCCTCTATAACTCGCACATAGGTGAGTGTCTGCCTTTAGCTCCCATCCAGCCAGATGGATTTTATAAGCAGGAGTAATAGTGGTCTCATTTTCCCCAATAAAGTGAAAATCAGGGTTGAGGGTACATTGAACGCTGGGCTGAAAACTCAGGTAGAAGACAGGGCAGCCCTGTGTACACAGAGTCAGCAACTGGAAGAGGGCAGCGTTGGCGCCACAGACTCTGGGTGACTTCTGTTCTCATGAGCTATCGCCCTGATTCTTCTCTCTGGCCTCTGAGGGGCTTCTTGCTGATACCCACCTTTCTCCTTGGCCCCCCAGGTTGCAAACCGTACTCTATCCCTCCCTGTGAGCACCACGTGAACGGCTCCCGGCCCCCATGCACCGGTGAGGGGGACACCCCCAAGTGCAGCAAGACCTGTGAGCCTGGCTACAGCCCGTCCTACAAAGAAGACAAGCATTTTGGTAAGTGGCATGGGCGACCCCCGCCTCTGGGCCCAGGGAAGCTGAAGGAGGAGGCCGGGCATTGGAGTCATATGTCAGGAGAAGCGATGTGGTTCGTGCCTCTTTGATGGGAGGGAGCACAGTGTTCTCTATGTGTCTCCACCCTGAACGGAGTCTTAGACCCTTAGTCTCAGAAGGAAGAGACCAAACCCCTCAGTCATGGGGGAGTAATCTGGCCTAGGAGCCTTCTGCTCCTGCCCTGCTTCTAGGGCCTCATGCTTACTGTGCATGCATGCACACATGCGTATACATACACACACCCCAAGATCCTGCCTGCTGAAACCCCATGAATTGTGGAGTGGCTGACCCCCTGCCGGAGGTCCCTGCCCCACTTGGTTGGTTTCTTCGCAGGATGCAGTTCCTACAGCGTCTCCAGCAACGAGAAGGAGATCATGGCAGAGATCTACAAAAATGGCCCAGTCGAGGGGGCCTTCACTGTGTACTCGGACTTCCTGCTATACAAGTCTGGTGTGTATCCGCCCCCGCCGCCCCGACCCCACTGATGGCACCCGGGAAGGCAGGTACGGGTTCCTAGCTGGCAGGATGTCCTGGGGTACGCTAGGCCTCCAGCAGTGCCGCACACCGCTGGCCACTCTTTCGGCCCCTTGCACCTGCCCTGTCCATGGCCAACTCCTGCTCCTCCCAAGCGTCTCCTTTCTGCTCCTTCTGGAGCCGCTGGCCCCATCTCTCCAGCTCTATCACTTCCCCAGCACGTCCACAGGTTTCCCGTGGCTGCACTGAGTGACCTTCTCCGTCATCTTTGTCTTGACAAAGTCTTAGCCTTATGCCCAGCCCCCAGTGGGTGAGGAAACAGGGAGCACCTTCCTGTGGGGACTCAAAGGGGGAAGGAGGCAGGATGGTGTCCACCCAAGAGCTGTCTTAAAAATCCCCCATTCCAGACAAACGGTCTGTGCTGAGGACTTCTGTCTCATTTTGTATTCTGCTTGTTCGAAAACTCACAGCTCTCCAGCCATTTGAAAAAAAGAGAAAAAGACCAAGTTGCCTGGTGAAAAAAAAGTTATAAACCTGGCAGTTCTTAACTTCCACCAGTGTTATAAAAGAGAACACATTTCCAATTGGACAGTCATTCATCAGTAACTGGTGGTCCTCTGAGCACCTTAGCGGGTATCTCTTCCCGTCAGTCAGACTTGCAGCTGCCAGCCCAGCCCTCTCCCATAGCACCCAGTCTGCAGTGTGCCCCAGATTAGCAATTTAAAACTCTTAAGCCACAGAATCCCTTTGACAAGTCATTGCATAGAGTTCTAGTATGTAAAAAAAAAATAATAATTGTTGATATTTTAATGTGTCAGAGTTTCTAACTTAAAAGGCAGCCAACAAGCACATTGTATTGCACTCCATCTTAATATTTATCCCCCATGTTTGAGTCTGCTGGGCTTTCAAAAATATATTTAAATAATTCCCAGATGTTATGGGAATCCCTGGAGTCTTCCCATGAAACACCAGGGCCCGTCCTTTCCTCTGGCTCTGTCTGTCCTGTGTGGGGTTGGCCAGCTGAGTGGGTGGGCTGCTGTGGGAGACCAGCGGTGCCCAGGCTGAGCCTGAAGGGCCTTGTCCTTCCCCAGGGGTGTACCAGCACGTCTCTGGAGAGATGATGGGAGGCCACGCCATCCGCATCCTAGGCTGGGGAGTGGAGAACGGCACCCCCTACTGGCTGGTCGGCAACTCCTGGAACACTGATTGGGGTGACAATGGTGAGCACAGTCCCCGCTAAGAGGGCGCCCAAGCCAGGGCACAGTGGGCATCATGGCCACCAGCTGTACTGGGGTGCTGGGGTTTCCCCTTGCCACAAGGGCAGCCTCTGATCCCAAGAGGGTGTGTGGATGGGGGCATGGCCTCAAGCCAGATGTGCTCATCCTGGTTCCTCAGGGCAACAGGTGCAGGGGTGGGGACCCATACCGAGCAGAAGTCTGATACAGGGCTGGGTGAGAGGGTAAGTGGAAACCCCCCGAGCACCTGTGTGCCGGTTAGTGACGCTTTGGGGCTGGTTCATGACTTCCAGTCCCCCGTCTTTCAGGAGTGGGTCTCTGGCTTCCCAGGTGGCTCAGTGGTAAAGAATTCACCTGCTGATTCAGGAGACACAGGAGATGTGGGTTTGATCCCNCGGGGACCCATACCGAGCAGAAGTCTGATACAGGGCTGGGTGAGAGGGTAAGTGGAAACCCCCCAAGCACCTGTGTGCCGGTTAGTGACGCTTTGGGGCTGGTTCATGACTTCCAGTCCCCCGTCTTTCAGGAGTGGGTCTGTGGCTTCCCAGGTGGCTCAGTGGTAAAGAATTCACCTGCTGATTCAGGAGACACAGGAGATGTGGGTTTGATCCCTGGGTCGGGAAGATCCCTTGGAGAAGGGAATGGCAGCTCACTCACTCCAGTAATCTTGCCTGGGAAATCTCATGCACAGATGAGCCTGGCGGGATCTAGTCCGTGGGATCACAAAGAGTCAGACATGACTGAGCATGCACGCTAGGTATGTCAGCAAAGGTCAGAATCCAAGCAGACTAAATGCGTCTGTCTTCTGCTTTTCAGGCTATTTCAAAATACTCAGAGGGCAGGACCACTGTGGAATCGAGTCAGAAATCGTGGCTGGAATGCCGTGCACTCATCAGTACTAGAAGATCTGATCTGCTTGGGAGTCTGTCTGCTGGCCCAGGGCCAGTTTTCCCCTAAATACAGCCACTTACTTGGCCTCTCACCTTCTTCTTCTTCTCACACTTTTCTTCTTCTGCTGCTCTTTCTTCTTCTCCTCATCTTCTTCTTCTTTTCTTCTTCTCACCTTCATCTTCTTCCTCTTCGTCTCACCTTCTTCTTTCTTCCTCTTTTTCTCATCTTCATCTTCTTCTTCTTCTTCTTCTCCTCACCATCTTCTTCTTCTCNGACAGGGTCCGAAGAAGACTGGGCTGGGCCAAGCTGTGTGTCTGCTATCAGGTCTGCCTTCCAAGGACACAGCCAGGCCTGCCCAGGGACAGACTGCTGCCCCAACACAAACACACAGACACACAAGCCACTGCCGAAGCAGAGCGAACCTTTCCCCATAGACGAACTGTGTCGGGCCTGCTGCCCTTGCTGCTGCCCTGACCACTTCTGATTGACCCCCACCCCTGCCTCTGCATCGCCAGGGAGCAAGACCTTGAAGGGTTTGTAACTTCCGAGAGTGGAAAGCAGAGTTCCTAGTTAGATCCCTGCACAAGCAGGCAGCTTTCTGGATCTGGAGTAGGACAGACCTGAGATGACAGTGGGGCAGCCCTTTGGAGAAAGCCCTATTGTTCCCCAGGTCCCCTGCATCTGTCAAGCTTCCCAGCATGGCTCACCCTCTCTGGTCCTGTCCTTGCTGCGATCCTTGTAAGTTTTCTTTTTGTGCACCTCGGTTAATCACGTGAATGAGATGGAAGAGCCGTACTGCTTGTACGGATTGTCTCCTTCACACTAGGCGGTTGTGACTTGACTGACCTTGCTGCCCTCTAATCCACAGCGAAACTAGTTTGGCAGGAAGCCAACTTGTACCTTTCACAATCACTGCTTCACCCTGTTGAACACAAGGCCTGGCTGCCAATAAAGCGCGTCTCCTCCAGTGTGAAGTCGCCTTCTGGTGGCATCCCCCCGATTGTGTGTCACTGTCTGTGGACTTCTAGCTGCTGTCTCTCCTTATCCCCCAGAAAGAATCATGTTCCCGTGAATCTGGGTGCCCTTGAACCTCTAACCAGGGATGTCTTGCCTCAGTTGAGTGGAACAAAATAAATATCTAGTTTTAACTACATTGCTGCTGTACTTTCAAACCATGGTGCCTCATCTCTTATTTTCCTGTCATTCTCATCAGCCCTTTTCTGTTGATTAAGCAGCTCTGTCCCTGTTTTATTAAGGAAGAACGCTTACCTCTTTCTTACCAACCGTACACCAGCAGTGACCTGAGGAGTCCTGCAGCTGTGGTGTACTGGTGGTATAACCAGTCCTACAAGGCCAGCATCCTGGGGCCCTCCAGCGTTGGAACTGGGGGGAAGCAGAGTCCATGTGTGGCTTTATGAGCTCCTGGGCTCTTGGATTTACACTGCTGGTTAAGAATTTATTTCTGGAGTTCCCTGGTGGCGCAGTGACTGAGACTGTGTTCCCAATGCTGGGGCCCGATTCAGTCCCTGCAGGTAACTAGATCCCACAGGCTGCAACTAAGATCCAGTGCAGCCAAATCAGTTTTTTTTTTTAGTTCCTTTGTATTCTTTTGCATTGTCCTAGATAACATGCAGGAACAGTTTCAGTTCTGTCATGTCCAACCCCATGAACTCTTTGCGACCCCATGAACTGCAGCACACCAGGCCTCCCTGTCCATCACCAATTCCCAGAGTTTACCCAAACTCATGTCCATTGAGTTGGTGATGCCATCCAGCCATCTCATCCTCTGTTGTCCCCTTCTCCTCCTGCCCTCAATCTTTCCCAACATCACAGGAACATACATACACAAAGGAAGGACTCCAGTTCTTGAGGGATCAGGAGGCCATTAGAATTGGCAACATCCACTCCTCTCCTGCCATCACCATCATCACTGGCCTGTTGATACCACAGATCACTTCCCTTCCACGACTGGGAGCTGGACCAGTGCTCTTCTGAGAAGCAGGGAGGTTGGACTTTGGATGTGCCTCAGAAGTTAGGATCAGAGCTACCTCGTGCAAGCTCTTAAACTTCTGGTTAACATTGTAGGAAAAACTGGTAGAACCCAGTACTTATGGAATGTTTAATGATGTTTAAAGCTGTAAATATATCATTGCATTATTTGTACAATTTCAACTGGGAAACATGCATAACCTTGGTTCTAACATTTTCTACCCACTCCTAAACTTGAGCTGAATAATCCCATTTCCTACTTTCTCCAACCCATGCTATGTATCCACCGGCACCTCCATCCTTACCCGGAAGCTAGCAGAGATGCATTAAGTGGACCAAAATGGACCTTAGGGCATCTTCATGCTTGGCCTAAGGAACTGTTGCTAGGAAACAAAAGGCAGAATTTAGGATTGGGATTGATGTCACTACTTCAGTAAAAAAAAATTGCCACACTGATCCCACCTTGTTACCTCGGCTCACTTTTTCTTGGGTGCCCCCGAGCAAGGGGACGGTTGGAAGTGACAGTGCCTTTTCATTCTTTAAGTGGAGGAGGGCATATTTTTGTTACAAGTGGGAGCAAAAGTCGATCAGTCTATCCCACTCAGCGTGCATCAGAACGCTACACTTCAGAGCCCTGCTACTCAGGACTGGCCCATGGGCTGGCAGCATTGCCATCTCCAAGGTTCTAAGAAATGGAGAATTTGGGGCCAGACCTGAGTCTGCAGTTAAGACTGACGGGGGACCTGTTACAAATGAAGGTTTTGAGGCACCTCCCCAGGTCTCCTGAGAAAGCATCAGTTCAGTCACTCAGTCGTGTCCAACTCTTTGTGACCCCATGGACTACAGCATGCCAGGCTTCCTTGTTCATCATCAGCTCCTGGATCTTGCTCAAACTCTTGTCCACTGAGTTGGTAATGACATCCAACCATCTCATCCTCTGTCATCCCCTTCTCTTGCCTTCAGTCTTTCCCAGCATCAGGATCTTTTCCAGTGAGTCAGTTCTTCACATCAGGTGGCCACAGTATTGGGAGTTTCAGCTTCAGCATCAGTCCTTCCAGTGAATATTCAGGATTGATTTCCTTTAGGATTGATTAGTTTGATCTCCTTGCAGTCCAAGGGGCTCTCGAGTCTTCTCCACCACCACAGTTTAAGAGCATCAATTCTTTAGCACTCAGCCTTCTTTATGGACCAACTCTCACATCCATACATGACTAGGAAAAAACTATGAGAAAGCATGGTCCTAGTAATCTAGAACCTTCAGGCAGTTCACTACAGTTTAAGAATCAGCCTTAGAGCTGTTCCCCAAACTAAGAACCTAGAATGCCTGTTAATTATCAGACATCCAGCCACTCCTCCCGCGACACCCACAGCCCCAGAGAAGGGGCCCAGTATATAGAAGATGGGGGCTTCGGAGCAGTTTCCCAGGGAAGGGTGGGTGTGTTTATGGGTGCAGGCTTAGTTACAACTCCAGAAAGCTGCCCAAATGGGGTTGGGCTCTGTGAGNAATTGGCAACATCCACTCCTCTCCTGCCATCACCATCATCACTGGCCTGTTGATACCACAGATCACTTCCCTTCCACGACTGGGAGCTGGACCAGTGCTCTTCTGAGAAGCAGGGAGGTTGGACTTTGGATGTGCCTCAGAAGTTAGGATCAGAGCTACCTCGTGCAAGCTCTTAAACTTCTGGTTAACATTGTAGGAAAAACTGGTAGAACCCAGTACTTATGGAATGTTTAATGATGTTTAAAGCTGTAAATATATCATTGCATTATTTGTACAATTTCAACTGGGAAACATGCATAACCTCGGTTCTAACATTTTCTACCCACTCCTAAACTTGAGCTGAATAATCCCATTTCCTACTTTCTCCAACCCATGCTATGTATCCACCGGCACCTCCATCCTTACCCGGAAGCTAGCAGAGATGCATTAAGTGGACCAAAATGGACCTTAGGGCATCTTCATGCTTGGCCTAAGGAACTGTTGCTAGGAAACAAAAGGCAGAATTTAGGATTGGGATTGATGTCACTACTTCAGTAAAAAAAAATTGCCACACTGATCCCACCTTGTTACCTCGGCTCACTTTTTCTTGGGTGCCCCCGAGCAAGGGGACGGTTGGAAGTGACAGTGCCTTTTCATTCTTTAAGTGGAGGAGGGCATATTTTTGTTACAAGTGGGAGCAAAAGTCGATCAGTCTCTCCCACTCAGCGTGCATCAGAACGCTACACTTCAGAGCCCTGCTACTCAGGACTGGCCCATGGGCTGGCAGCATTGCCATCTCCAAGGTTCTAAGAAATGGAGAATTTGGGGCCAGACCTGAGTCTGCAGTTAAGACTGACGGGGGACCTGTTACAAATGAAGGTTTTGAGGCACCTCCCCAGGTCTCCTGAGAAAGCATCAGTTCAGTCACTCAGTCGTGTCCAACTCTTTGTGACCCCATGGACTACAGCATGCCAGGCTTCCTTGTTCATCATCAGCTCCTGGATCTTGCTCAAACTCTTGTCCACTGAGTTGGTAATGACATCCAACCATCTCATCCTCTGTCATCCCCTTCTCTTGCCTTCAGTCTTTCCCAGCATCAGGATCTTTTCCAGTGAGTCAGTTCTTCACATCAGGTGGCCACAGTATTGGGAGTTTCAGCTTCAGCATCAGTCCTTCCAGTGAATATTCAGGATTGATTTCCTTTAGGATTGATTAGTTTGATCTCCTTGCAGTCCAAGGGGCTCTCGAGTCTTCTCCACCACCACAGTTTAAGAGCATCAATTCTTTAGCACTCAGCCTTCTTTATGGACCAACTCTCACATCCATACATGACTAGGAAAAAACTATGAGAAAGCATGGTCCTAGTAATCTAGAACCTTCAGGCAGTTCACTACAGTTTAAGAATCAGCCTTAGAGCTGTTCCCCAAACTAAGAACCTAGAATGCCTGTTAATTATCAGACATCCAGCCACTCCTCCCGCGACACCCACAGCCCCAGAGAAGGGGCCCAGTATATAGAAGATGGGGGCTTCGGAGCAGTTTCCCAGGGAAGGGTGGGTGTGTTTATGGGTGCAGGCTTAGTTACAACTCCAGAAAGCTGCCCAAATGGGGTTGGGCTCTGTGAGCTTCTTCAGTTATAGCCCTAGATTCAGATTTGTCAGACACTCCTGTGAGGACAGCTTAAAATTTCTCACTGGAAGTAGGAACCGAGTAGACTATACCAAGGATGCTGTGCATGTAGTTAAAGTGCAGAGTAGAGGGTAGGGCTGACAGGTTTCGAGACTGAAAGTACAGGATGCCTGATTTGAATTCAGTAGTCCTTTTTAAAAAATCTATTTTTTTTTTGCCTATGCCGGGTCTCCATAGATGCTGCGCCTGTGCCTTCTCTAGTTGCAGTGAGGGAGGGAGGGCTACTCTTTGTTGAGGTTGAGGGGCTCTGGGCATGCAAGCTTAGTTGCTCCGAATATGTGGGATCTTCCCAGACCAGGGATTGAACCTGTGTCCCCTACACTGGCAGGCAGATTCTTAACCACTGGACCATTAGGGAAATCCCAGAACTCCTTTTTAAACTATATGTCCTGTGTGATATTTGGGATATAATTATACTAGAAAAAAGTTTATCTGGAATTCAAATTTAACTGTACAACCTGTATTTATCTGGCAATTATATCAATAGTAGAGAAACATTTAGAAGGCAAATGTTCTTTCAAAGAGCTTAGGAGTGTGTACCAGGGTCAAGACCCCCAACAGCTTTACAGCTGGGAGGGACCCACACCGCCCAGAGGTTCAGAAAGCCCCATAGCCCACGGCTGAGCGAGGAACCTTCCAGTGCATCTTCAGACCAAGGTTTGCCACCAGCTTGTCCCGTGTCCTATGTGAACTTTAGCAGAACTAATAGGTTTCAACATACAAATCTTAAAAACCTGCCTTGGAATATCGAGACTAAGTTTTGATGCTTAAATTAAAAATACTTGGAAAATCTGTTGAGTCTGGCTTGGAGCCGTGCTCCCAAGTGGCAAGTAACTTTGGGTCAGTGTGGTGACTGGTTTTAGTCTCAAATGAACTGAGGACCTGAAACCTCCACAAACCCCAAGTCTATTGTCAAACTAACCATCAGTCTGTTATCAGACAGCCAGCAGCAGCCACACGACCAGAATCGGTGTGGGTATGAGTGGAGCAGTGCGAACCCAGTTATTGCTGGAACAGACCTCTTTCGGTGACTCACTACATAAAGAGCCGAAGCAAAATAGGACTGTGCACTATATACACCACGAGCCTGGCTTCTGTAACATTCTACCGTGCCCTCCAACAGGGGTTCTCGGGCTCTGCGCTGAGACTCAGGGAGTCACTGGGTGGGCATGGCCCAAACTTCAGCAATGCCTGGGGGAAAAGGGAGAGACCATTGTGCTGGGGGAATGGGGCTAAGTACCACTCAGCGTTCAACCCAGTCACCAGAAAAACATCTGCCTTTCTTGAGAAACAAAAAGCGCAAAGCTGAAAATAACTTCTGAATTCAATAAAATGTCTGAACACAGCTAACAGAACTGGCCAGAAGCACAGCAGGCCAGTGGAAGGGACGCCCTTGCTCCCTTCCTGGCAGGAACAGTGTGGAGCTGGGCAGCTGGGCGGTTCCAGCTTTCTGGGGGCAGCAGTCTGCCACCGTCCCTCAACCACCAACTCCATACCTGGAGTTCCACACCTGCCACGCCTGTCCAGTCAAGTGAACTACCCTGGACAAACGCTGAATAATTCAATTCTTTATTATAAAATCTCAAAAGCGTTCCCTTCGACTGGAAACTCACCTGCTACAAAGGGACCAACGGCAGTCCTGAAACCTAAACTCCCTTTAAACAAGGAAATGATGGCAACTTCACCAGAAGCTGCCTCCCAGGCTTCACGTGCAGCAGACAGTCTGCATTCTTAGGAATATTTCCTAGAACTCTACAGATATTCACACCTGCTACATTCAAGTCCACTGGAAGAAACAAAATGATGAGAAAACAAGAAGCGAATAGAAAAAAATTCACTTCACTTTCTACTGCGATAGGTATTCAAAAGTTGCTTTGCATTAAATACATTTAATCGTTAACTCCAGGCTGTATTCACACTATGATCTCTTCTACAGGCCTGGATGCAGCCCCTTCCCTGAAGGCAGCCGTGAATCCCACACAGGTGAGTACAGGTGGCTGAGGTGTCCTTTCCCTTTAATCCTATCTTTTTCTCCACCACAGGTCACAGTTTCTAAAGGTCCAGGCCCACAGAACTCTTTGAGGGATTAAAACAGGAGGGGAAAAAAGAGAAGGAGCCCATATCCATCCTTGAAGAGAAGGTCAGTCTGTTTCCCAGATGGGGGCTGGGGAGGACGGGCGCTCAGTCTCCAGACCGAGCCAGTCAGTGCTCCCCCGTCTGAACATAGTCCTCTGTGACCTGGGACAGGGTGCTCAGGTACTGCCAGCTCAGGGCCGCCAGGAGCATGACAAATGACAGGTAGATGGGCGAGTAGTGGCTCCGTGAGACCAGCTGACAATTGGGGAGATTCTGTGTCCTGATGGTGGAGATGATCTGCCGTGTTTTAGCGGAACAGGGGTCAGAGTTGGGAATTCTGTGATAAATCTGTTGAAGAAAGAGGAAAACACAGTAAATCCTATAAACCTTATAAATATCTGTGCTCACTTCTTGCGACAATCTGCAACAGCTAGGCATTTTATGCCCATTTGACCAGTGAGAAAACTGAGGCTCACAGAATACAAAAGTAACAACCCCAAACCACTCCACTAATAAGGCAGGATATCAGCCTAGCCTGGGTGATCCCCTAGCCCATCCTGGAGCAGCAGGGCCATCCCAGTGGGCTCTATCCTAGCACTTCAAAGAGCCAGTGGCATCCACATTCTTTGCTGAGGCTGGAGCAGAGTGACGTGGTGGAGGGAAATGATATTGCAATGCCGCTCCTGTTTCCCTCCTTGTTCACACCATTCCCTCTGCCCGGGAATGCTGCTCCCATGTCCTGTCCTCAGCCTGATTCCCCACTCCTGCCCAAGCCTCGGCTTAAGTTTTTCTAGAACACCCGCCCCGAAGGCCCAGGTCTGGCCAAGGGCCTCCTCAGGTCCCTTCTCACCCACCACACTTGCTGCGGTGGAGTAGCCAGGGAGGAGGGCAGGAGGGAGAGAGCACAAGCACGGGGGTAGGGACACAAAGAGTTCAGACGTCCAATCCCCTGCCTGCTCTGCGACAGAAGCATTCTGACTCAAGAACCAAAATGCTAACCCGCTTGCGGGGGCACAGGACCACGCTCTGAGTCAAGAGGATCCACGGGGTTTGAGAAGCGCAGACTACAGCCAAACAGGAAGCTCCACCTGCTAGAAAGAGCTGGTCCTTGCCAAGGAACCATCTTTAGCACAGAAGGAAGTAAAAGTTTCTGGCTGTTTGCCTGAGCATTTGTCTTTGTCCCAGAATAGCTAGTGGAGCTTCTCACCAGCTGCCAGGTACCCAGACTGCCTTCCAGTGGAGGCAGCTCCAGGGGACGAGGCCCTGAGGAGAAGCTGCCCTGCTCAGGGGATATGGGCTTCGCTCCACCTCGTCCTTCACACTTCAGACTTGTGAGAGCCCTGAATTCCCTGCACATGCACTGCTGCTGCAACCAGGGACCCCAGGGGTAAAGGTCTTCCCGTCTTACGTGCTCAGTGAGGAGAGACAGGATGCGAGCTAACATCTGGCCACCAGCAAAATGCCCAACAACTTTCAGACTTCATACTAAAAGTCTTCACTTGAAACTTCACTGACAAGATGTCCTTAAGGCTGACATTAAAGCCATTTCACATTCCATTCCTTGAGACTCAGAAATTTTCAGTTTAAGTCAAATAAACTTATGGCTATTGATATTTCCTCTAAAATACCTTAAGTTTCACTAGAGTAATTTTAAATAAAATAATTGGTGTCCTGGATCAAAGGTCTACAAACTTTTTATCTTTTTTCTACTTATTTGACTGCAACAGGTCTTAGTTGTGGCAAGTCAATAGGTCAGCATGTGGAATCTAGTTCCCTGGCCAGGGATCAAATCCGGGCCCCCTGCAAGGGGAGCACAGAGTCTCAGCCACTGGACCACCAGGGATGTCCCTGCAAACTTTTCTTAAAGGGCCTAAAAAAGTCTTTTCAGCGTTATGGGCCCTGTCTGTTATAGCTACTCAGCCCTGCTGCTCAAGAGCCCTGGGAGCCATGGACGATAACAGAAACAAATGGATGGGGCTGTGTCCTAATGTAAAGTCATTTATGAAATCAGGGGGTCAGCCAGCTGTGTGTGGCCTGCCCTGCTCTGCCCTAAGTCAAACTGTGAATCCCAACTAGGCTTTAATTCCAGTAGTTATGGAAAATACCTAATAAAATATGAATTCTAATACAGCAATGGAACTGCCTACATTTTAAAAACATGGTTTTCTAAAATCAATGATTAGCATAAAATTATAAAACTATTCTCTGAACTATAAACTATATAGCATGTTTCTAATTTATATAAAATGGGAACAGTATCTAAAATGTCACTATTTAGAAAGGGTAGTTCAAGCCTTTAGAACTGGTGAACAGTGGCTCTGAAGTCAGCCAGACCTGGGTCCAAATTATGGCCCTAGCCATGGTGTTAGGGCCTCAAATTTCCTTGATATTAATAGTACGAACCTATTTGGCTGCTCTGCCAGGCACAGAGTAAGCCCCAAGTTAAGTGCTGGCTAAACAGTGAACCCCAATGTCCCAGTCTCATCAGTAGCTATTTTTTGGTCAATAGCTGGACATGTTCATCTAGTCAGTGAAAGAATTGGGGTTTTTTTTAAAAAACCTGATCTCTATACCTTCTATAAGTGCCTCACACAGAAATGCAGAGATCTAAAACTTGGTTTTCCTTTGTCAAAATTCCTCATGATGGATTCTCCACTGAGGCCCTTGCCGTAATATGAAGTACTGAGCGGGATGTCAGGAAGTGTGGCCTGCGGTCCTGGATCCCCTCAGATGCTATGTCATCAGCCCCAGGCCTGGCTTCACATGCTTCAGCTGTAAAAGGAGAAGCCTGGTTGGCCTCTAACTTCATCTTCCAGCTCAAAAAATATGATTCTCCTAGGAGCGCCATCGTAAGACCTGGCTTCCTTTATCCCCTCTGACCAGGGCACAAGGAAGCTCCCAACAGCAGGCTCCCTGTGCATATTCTTCTGGAATAAAGGACATCAACCCGTGTCTTTATGCCATAACACTGCGAGTTGTTGAGATCATCTAATATCCCAGTATGAAGGAATGTTTAAGCAGTAACATTATTAAATAAAGCCCACCTCTTCCATGTACTGGTGTATTATGGCTTTTACAGCAGGCATGTTGGTGGCATCCATCATCAGGGTGACCGCTTGCCCTTTCCGAATCTTCACCACCCCCTTGAACACCTGCTGATTATTGTAACAGGCAGCCAAAGTAGCGATGGCCATGACCTACGGATAACAAGAGACAGAAAACACGTTCATCTCATCTCACGAAAACACGCGAGAAACCACACTGTAACCAGTCGTCGTGAGACGTGAAGAGAACATGGGCAGAAAGCATCGAAGGGCTAAGATGCAGCTAGCCAAGAGAAAACACCCACAGAGAAAGCACACCAAGACGACCCCAGCTCCCACACTTCCCTTTCTCAGCAACACACAGAATCAAGTGCCCTTTGCAGTCCTCAATAATTCTATAATTTAGTCACAAAAGTTCCTTTTTACTTGGGGGAAAAAAAAAAACACAAAACACAAAACACACACAATCCAATGTAACATTTTCCATGCTAAGGCAATGAGTTATTAGATCTGAAAAACATATATTCCAAAATAGTATCTGAAAATTTTTCACTATTTTGTTTTTTCTCCCTATTTTTCCTACAATGAACATAATCATTAGACATTTTAAAAAAAGGGGGTTGTGGGGGAGAAAAGTAGGGTGCGAGGGGGTGTGCTCTCCCATGCTTAAAAGGAAAATTATTTCTAGGGTAGATGGAAACCTAGATTCCAGCATATGGTTTCCCAGGTGGCACAGTGGTAAAGAAAGAACCTGCAATGCAGGAAACCTGGTTTCAATCCCTGGGTTGGGACGATCCCTTGGAGAAGGAAATGACAACCCATTCTGTTATTCTTGCCTGGAAAATCCAATGGACAGAGAAGCGTGCTGGGCTACAGTCCATAGGGTCGCAAAGAGCTGGGCACAACTAAGCACATGCGCATATATAAGTCCAGCACAGAGATTTTAGTTCCATCAACTAGGCGAGACTGGTCATTAGAATAAGACCAAACCAAGTTTCCAAGTCAGCTAAATCCTGTAACTTTCTTCACTTTGAGTTAAAAATGGAAATAATTGGTAACGGGATTTAAAAATTAAGGTCCTAGGTTTCACAGGCTCAGGTTTCATGTTCTGTTATCCCAAGATCTAGGAAAAGGACAGCAAAAGTGCTTAATGATGACTTTTTAATAACAGCTTCACCTGAGTTTCACCCAGCACTCCTCATAAAATCTGGAGTTGAAGCCCTTGATTTAAATAGTGAGGATAAGAATCAAAGTAGTTTAGAGTAGCTGATGGGAAAATAGGTTCTAGAATTTTCTGGAAAAGNTTTTTAATAACAGCTTCACCTGAGTTTCACCCAGCACTCCTCATAAAATCTGGAGTTGAAGCCCTTGATTTAAATAGTGAGGATAAGAATCAAAGTAGTTTAGAGTAGCTGATGGGAAAATAGGTTCTAGAATTTTCTGGAAAAGCACAGACTTAATTAACCTCAAGGCTGAGCTGAGTGTGGTGGTTGTGGGGCAAAGAAAGAAAATACACTGGAGTCATCTTTTAAGGAACTCTCCATTCCTAAATACACAGACCAAACAGTAAATGCCTTCCATCATCCCCACCCCCAGCATCCCACCCTCTCCTCATCAGGCTCCTTGCTCCGTACCTGTGGAATAGCACAGAAGTTAAATATACTCTGGTTTCTAAGTCTTGACAGGTAGGTGATGACGTCAGGGATGTGGTGCAGTGTGTTGGTGATGAGTTCGTTCAGACACTGCACAGCCAAGTCGATGTTCTCTGGCTTAGCAAAGTCACCCAGCTTCTTCACATACTTGCTCCAAGTCTGGACAGATAAGCAGATTAAAGACAAGTCAGCATATGCATAAGGGAGCAATGTGTGAGCCACATGAAAGGACCTTTGCAAATAAGAACAATGATATACAAAGCCCGTCTTGCCGCTGTCTCACCTTTCATCAAGATTGAATCTGTTTTAACCACCATGCAATGGCTATTAAACTACACTATAACCACAACCAAGAGTAAGTTGAGTGTTTGGGAAAGTGTCCCTTTGGGACAATTAGTTCAGCACAGATGGAGCAATACTTTGATGACCTCAGGCCAAAAAGGCCTCCTGATTTTCGCAAGGAAATGGTCTACTTCTGAAAAAATAACCAGCTATAACAAAATTAGCTACAACGGCATTGTAAGATAAACGTTAAACATTCACAAGGTGGCCAGGCCTCAAAATAATTAATGATTAACATTATGTTCCCAATTCTGATAAGAATACGGCTGAACAAATTATCTCAGGGAAACGAGCTGAGTGATTACTATAAGAATGTTACCTTCCTTGATCTTAGTAACTAAAGTGAAATAACAGCCTCAACTTGAATAATGGGATTGGCTTGATGATCTTTAATGATATCATTTAATGATAGTTATTTCTGGAGAAATAACTCCAGAAAGAATGAAGGGATGGA
>SJYW01019561.1:0-50861 GCA_006410735.1 Raphicerus campestris
CAATTTCAGTCTGAATTTGGCAATAAGGAGTTCATGATCTGAGCCACAGTCAGCTCCTGGTCTTGTTTTTGCTGACTTATAGAGCTTCTCCATCTTTGTCTGCAAAGAATATAATCTATCTGATTTTGGTGTTGACCATGTGGTGGTGTCCATGTGTAGAGTCTTCTCTTTTGTTGTTGGCAGAGGGTGTTTGCTATGACCAGTGTGTTCTCTTGGTAAAACTCTGTTAGCCTTTGCCCTGCTTCATTTTGTACTCCAAAGCTATATTTGCCTGTTACTCTAGGAGTCTCTTGACTTCCTACTTTTGCATTCCAGTCCCCTATAATGAAAAGGACATCATTTTGGGGTATTTTTCTAGAAGGTCTTGTAGGTCTTCCCAAGTACTGCATTTCAGACTCTTACTGGGTATGATGGCTACTCTATTTCTTCTAAGGGATTCTTACCCACAGTAGTAGATATAATGGTTATAATCTCCCCATTCTATGTCGATGTTCACTCTTGCCATCTCCTCTTTGACCACTTCCAATTTCCTTTAATTCATGGACCTAACATTCCAGATTCCTATGCAATATTGTTCTTTATAGCATCAGACTTTACTTCCATCACTAGTCACATTCACAATTGGGTGTTGTTTTTGCTTTGACTTCGTCTCTTCATTCTTTCTGGTCATTTTTCCTCTCTTCTCCAGCATATTGGGCACCTACCAACCTGGGTGTTCATCTTTCAGTGTCACATCTTTTTTGTTTTTCACACTGTTTGTGGGGTTCTCAAGGCAAGAATACTGAAGTGGTTTGCCATTCCCCTCTCCAGTGGACCATGTTTTGTCAGAACTCTCCACCATGACCCGTCTGTCTTGGGTGGCCCTACACGGCATCGCTCATAGTTTCCTTGAGTTAGACAAGGCTCTGTTTTTGTTATTTAGTGGATTTGCCAATTAAACACCTTTAGAAATTTTGCATTACGTTTATATATTTAATATATTTCACTTCTTTATCTCTAAAAATTGTTTGACTAATAAACTTTCCCAGGGACTTAAATAATTTTTATAAATTCAATATGTTAAACTTAAATGCAACAAAGTTAAAATTCTCTTACATGTTAGTGCTATTCCCCAAATTTAAAAGATTTCAACACTAAGCAACAAGTCTATATTAAGTACTCAGTTAACACATTTAAAGTATAAATTAGAAATTTGACACTCTAATTGATTTAATTCTCCTAAGTATTCCTAATACAGAAGTTGCTAAATGTGCACATATCCCCTAATCTCATAGAATGACAATATGGCTTTGATTATCTTAGATATTTCTGTACTTGATTCTGAAACTTCCTGGAGTGGAAAGGTACTTCTCCCCAATGGAAACCATTTTACTGTCCCAGACAGTTTTGGTTTTACTGTCTCGGCTTGCCTGAGGTTAGACAATGACTGGAAATCTCTGGACGTTTACTGTATTCTTTTTGGTGATTGTGATGGGACACACTATACCTCGTTCTTGCAGCTTTGACTTTGACTCTGTGATTTCCAGAGCCAAGCAGTCCTTTAACCCTCAAATATCTAATCGCTGCAGGGAAATCTACCACTCCTTGTTCTCTGGCTTTTAAGATTTGTAAATAAGTACAGCTCTGTAACACTTCAAATTTTATGGAATCTCACAGAGCTCTTGTGCATTTCAAAATGATATCAAATTGAATTTTAAATCTCTCTCCTGGCTCCTAATTTTCCCCAGCTTCCAGGGTCACAGTCCTGAGAAACCTGTCGGGGATTCCTGTGTTATGCTGCCAGAGGCCTTGCACAAATCCTTGTAACCAGAGATAAAACACTCATGANTTAAATCTCTCTCCTGGCTCCTAATTTTCCCCAGCTTCCAGGGTCACAGTCCTGAGAAACCTGTCGGGGATTCCTGTGTTATGCTGCCAGAGGCCTTGCACAAACCCTTGTAACCAGAGATAAAACACTCATGATTTTTCTCAGAACAATTTTACTTGTTTACCGGAATCAGGTATCCATAGGTGCTTCATTTTGCCTGTATAACATGATTTTCAAGTTATATTTTCAAGAGATTCAACTGGCCATTCAGTTAGGCGCTATTTTGGTTTTCAGCCCTGGATTATGATAACACTGTTCCTCCCCTCCTTCCTGTACCACCATCCAGCCTCCTGCTTCTTCTTTTCTCTATAATACACGATAAGTGAGTACCTGCTTTCAGCTGGGTGTGGTTCTAGCATAAACAGATAGATGAGATAGAGGTTAAATCAAAAAACACTGAAAATGATTTAAAACTTTTTAAAAAACTGAGATAAAACTTTCATATAGTAAGATGCGCAAACTTTTAATATAAGCTATTAATATAAGCTCAATGAATTACTAACAACTTAGAAGTTTTCATACACTGGCCTTCAAACTGACAATTCAAGCAAAAGCTCATACATGTTATTGGGATATTGTGCTCATTGGTATTGAATTTTTAATAAAATTTCAGTTATCCCCTTATGAGCACAATATCCCAAATAAAATGAATGGACTTTGGCTTGAATTGTCAGTTTGAAGCCCATTACTCAGAAATGTATGCATTGCTGGTTTGGAGCAAGGTCGGTATATTTCTATTTCTAGTTCTGCGTGGCCTGAGATCTAAGAATGGTTTTTATATTTTTAAAGAATGTAAGACAAAATAGAAGAAGGAGGAGGAGAAAGAGAAGAAGCAGAGACTATATGTGGACTGCAAAATTTAAAATAGTTACTATCTGACCCTGTACAGAAACGTTTGCTGGTCTTGGAGCCATAGAAGAAAGAAAGCTAACTGTTAGCCAAGGATAATGGTGGCTTTCCTCTGCTCTCTAGCCCAGTAAGCCAGATGTGTCAACAGCCTTCTTTTGACTAGCATTAACATGTTGCTCAATCAGAAAAGGGTTTAAATTTTTACTAGCTTATGTCAGCCCCACCTAGTGAAGTTAAATACAAGGAAGAGTTTGCCCAAGCCCTGTGCTGGAACCACTAAGTCAAGACACACAGAGGTCATTGACCTTAATCCTGAAATGAACTCAACAGTTCAGAAATACAGGAAGAGTTATGGCTATGTCGAACTGTTTTCAAGGCTGTGAGTGTATTTTGAAGACTCTGTCACAGATACTGTCATCATTGCCTGGCTAAGGGATCCCCTGGGACTTTTGCAGCAGGTGTATGTGTGGTGGTGGGGGGTGGGGGCCAGAAATCAGGGAGTGGATGCCAGGGCTGTGAGTTGGTTTCCAACCTTATCCCCATCTCTCTTTCTCCAGATGATCCACATGCCTCACCAGGTCTGTCCAGTTTGCAGTGTGTGTTTCCACTGTCAATCTCCTCCTCTCCAGAGGGGAGTTCTGGTTCATATAGGGCAGCTGGACCAGCTTTGGGTCTGATAACTGAAAAAGGTCAGTGGGGGAATTCCAGTGGTGATATTGGAATTGTTGTTGAGGTCTGGGTTGGTCTGTGTTGTTGCACTGACTATGGTTACTGACATACAGAGGGGGTTAGAAATAACTGGGAGAGTAGTTAAACACTAATAAAAATGGGTGGGTCTTGGGGGAAAGTTTGCCATGGAAAGGAAAATAGCATGCAAGCTAGGAAATATGTGCAAAAGCCAAGTTACACAGGCTGAACTAAGATGCCTGGGGTTAGAGACATTGCCATTTGCTGGGTTCCAGGCTCAGTAGGGCACGCTGCACACCAGGCTTATGGCAAGAGAGTGAACTACCCACTTGCTCATTTGCATGGTCTCTAGTAGCCGTGGCCTGGCTATGGGGCCTGGGCTTGTTGGCTAGAGGCTGGATACCAGTAGCTGGGTTGGGTTGATAAAGCCCAGGATAGACAGGACTGTTACCAATATTATTGAGAATATTTGATGATGCTTGTCATTTTATTGAGCAATTACTATGTGACAGACAGCTTAGAACAATATCCCTACTCCTTACTACAGGCAAGTTGAATGTTGCCTTATTTTACAGAGCAGACAACTACAGGTCAATGAAGCAAAGTGATTAACTCTATTTAAGCAGCTAAATGGCAGAACTAGACAATGGATCCAGATCTCTGAGTCCAAAGAATAACAACCACTTAGTTTTATACCCAGTGTTCCTTCCATAAGGGACACTTACCACATGCGACAACCAAAAGACAAAAACCAAAAGTCAGTCATCATACATCCTAGAATATACATACCTACCCATGCAAAGATTGAGCTCTATCTAAGAACTTTGGATTCAAAATAACACTGATCTCAGAATCCTTTGACATGTTAATACAATGAATTTAGACAATTTAAACTGAGCATCTTTTGTGTGTGTCAATCACTATGCTAGCTGCTGAGTTTGTGACAGCAAATGAAATACATATCGTCATGGCCCTCACTGAGCTTCCAGCAGGTGTTAGAGAGGCATTAAACAAGTAAGTAAGATAATAGGTATGTAATCGCAAATTATGCAAATGTATACCAAGAACAGGACTGGATGGTATGAAAGGGAGATTAATAAGGGATGATATTTTAGATTAGGGAACCAGGGAGGACCTTTTAGAGGCAGTGACGTTTAAGTTGAAACCTGAAGGATGAGCTGGAACCAGCTGGAGCAGTGGTCCTCATGTGGGGACATTTGCCAGTGCCAAGAGACATTTTGGTTGTCACAGCTGGGCAGGGCATAGGAGGGGGTTTGGTGGTATTGCTGGCATCTAGTAGGTAGAGGCCAGAGATGCTGCTAAACTTCCTACAGTGCAAGAGACAAATTCATGGCAAAGAATTTTCAGGTCTCCAGTTTTCAGGCAATGGTACTGAGGCTGAGAACCAGCATGTGGGAAGATCAGCATTTGGGAAGGCTCCTGGTCCCAGGTGGGCTAGTGTTTGACGCAGCCCAGAAGTGGTGAGAACAGCGGCATGACTGAGGTCAGTCAGTGAGGGGATGCCAAGAAGGAGGAGCCATTCATCAAGAACCGCAGAATGGGTCATCATACAGCTTTAGACCTTACTGCAAATCCTCAGTGAGTCTGCACCTCTGTCCATTTCAAAAGTAGTGGTGCAATCAAGTTTCTGTTGTCCAGGAATTTCCAGATGGATTAACTTCAAATGAGAAGGAAGTGTCAGGGTGTGGGGAGGAAAAAAATAGGTGAGGGAGATTAAGAAGTACCAACTTGCAATAACAAAATAAGTGAGTCACAGGCATGAAATGCACAATATGGGGAATATATTCAATAATTATGTGATTTACAGAGATTTTCTGTATGATGACAGATGGTAACTAGACTTATCATCATGATCATTTTGAAATCTATGGAAATATCCAATCACTCTTGTGCAACAGGAACTAACGTGGTATTGTAAGTCAACTATACTTCAAAAGCAAGCAAACAAAAAAGAGATCATAGAAAAAGAGATCAGATTTGTGGTTACCAGAGGTGACGGGAAGAGGAGGGGAATTGGAGGAAGACAATCAAAAAGCACAAACTCCCAGCTGTAAGATAAGTAAGTCCTAGGGGTGTAATGTACAACATGTTAAGTGTAATTAGTACTCTTGGATCTTGCATATGAAAACTGAGGGTAAATTTTTTGTATTTCTTTACTTTTGTATTTGTGTGAGAGGATAGATGTTCACCACACTTACTGCAATCATCATTTCATGAAGTATGTGAGTCAGATCCTTATCCTGTACACCATAGCTTATGCAGTGCTGTATGTCAATTCTATCTAATAAAACTGGAAGAAAAGAGATAGAAGGAAGCCTGGGCTGAAGCACTCCATTAGCTCTTTTCTTTTCTGCTTTTGGTAGTACATCTGTAGTAGAAAAGCATCTAGTACATTTTGAAGCACAAATTACCAGGTCAATGCTGCCTATTGACTTTCTTGTACCTTTAACTAGACTTTTCCATCAAACTCTACACATCACCTTGATCTCTTTTACATGTGCCCACAAGTTTCTTGCTGGGGCTGACAGTGTAACCCTACAGACAAAGTCGGACTGAGTCACTTTTAATGGTTTAATANTCTTTATCTCTAAAAATTGTTTGACTAATAAACTTTCCCAGGGACTTAAATAATTTTTATAAATTCAATATGTTAAACTTAAATGCAACAAAGTTAAAATTCTCTTACATGTTAGTGCTATTCCCCAAATTTAAAAGATTTCAACACTAAGCAACAAGTCTATATTAAGTACTCAGTTAACACATTTAAAGTATAAATTAGAAATTTGACACTCTAATTGATTTAATTCTCCTAAGTATTCCTAATACAGAAGTTGCTAAATGTGCACATATCCCCTAATCTCATAGAATGACAATATGGCTTTGATTATCTTAGATATTTCTGTACTTGATTCTGAAACTTCCTGGAGTGGAAAGGTACTTCTCCCCAATGGAAACCATTTTACTGTCCCAGACAGTTTTGGTTTTACTGTCTCGGCTTGCCTGAGGTTAGACAATGACTGGAAATCTCTGGACGTTTACTGTATTCTTTTTGGTGATTGTGATGGGACACACTATACCTCGTTCTTGCAGCTTTGACTTTGACTCTGTGATTTCCAGAGCCAAGCAGTCCTTTAACCCTCAAATATCTAATCGCTGCAGGGAAATCTACCACTCCTTGTTCTCTGGCTTTTAAGATTTGTAAATAAGTACAGCTCTGTAACACTTCAAATTTTATGGAATCTCACAGAGCTCTTGTGCATTTCAAAATGATATCAAATTGAATTTTAAATCTCTCTCCTGGCTCCTAATTTTCCCCAGCTTCCAGGGTCACAGTCCTGAGAAACCTGTCGGGGATTCCTGTGTTATGCTGCCAGAGGCCTTGCACAAATCCTTGTAACCAGAGATAAAACACTCATGATTTTTCTCAGAACAATTTTACTTGTTTACCAGAATCAGGTATCCATAGGTGCTTCATTTTGCCTGTATAACATGATTTTCAAGTTATATTTTCAAGAGATTCAACTGGCCATTCAGTTAGGCGCTATTTTGGTTTTCAGCCCTGGATTATGATAACACTGTTCCTCCCCTCCTTCCTGTACCACCATCCAGCCTCCTGCTTCTTCTTTTCTCTATAATACACGATAAGTGAGTACCTGCTTTCAGCTGGGTGTGGTTCTAGCATAAACAGATAGATGAGATAGAGGTTAAATCAAAAAACACTGAAAATGATTTAAAACTTTTTAAAAAATTGAGATAAAACTTTCATATAGTAAGATGCGCAAACTTTAAGTATTAATATAAGCTCAATGAATTACTAACAACTTAGAAGTTTTCATACACTGGCCTTCAAACTGACAATTCAAGCAAAAGCTCATACATGTTATTGGGATATTGTGCTCATTGGTATTGAATTTTTAATAAAATTTCAGTTATCCCCTTATGAGCACAATATCCCAAATAAAATGAATGGACTTTGGCTTGAATTGTCAGTTTGAAGCCCATTACTCAGAAATGTATGCATTGCTGGTTTGGAGCAAGGTCGGTATATTTCTATTTCTAGTTCTGCGTGGCCTGAGATCTAAGAATGGTTTTTATATTTTTAAAGAATGTAAGACAAAATAGAAGAAGGAGGAGGAGAAAGAGAAGAAGCAGAGACTATATGTGGACTGCAAAATTTAAAATAGTTACTATCTGACCCTGTACAGAAACGTTTGCTGGTCTTGGAGCCATAGAAGAAAGAAAGCTAACTGTTAGCCAAGGATAATGGTGGCTTTCCTCTGCTCTCTAGCCCAGTAAGCCAGATGTGTCAACAGCCTTCTTTTGACTAGCATTAACATGTTGCTCAATCAGAAAAGGGTTTAAATTTTTACTAGCTTATGTCAGCCCCACCTAGTGAAGTTAAATACAAGGAAGAGTTTGCCCAAGCCCTGTGCTGGA
Organism: Raphicerus campestris; assembly: GCA_006410735.1. Classification (NCBI taxonomy): domain Eukaryota; kingdom Metazoa; phylum Chordata; class Mammalia; order Artiodactyla; family Bovidae; genus Raphicerus; species Raphicerus campestris. The sequence goes on from SJYW01019561.1 coordinate 7,862, forward strand.
ACCACTAAGTCAAGACACACAGAGGTCATTGACCTTAATCCTGAAATGAACTCAACAGTTCAGAAATACAGGAAGAGTTATGGCTATGTCGAACTGTTTTCAAGGCTGTGAGTGTATTTTGAAGACTCTGTCACAGATACTGTCATCATTGCCTGGCTAAGGGATCCCCTGGGACTTTTGCAGCAGGTGTATGTGTGGTGGTGGGGGGTGGGGGCCAGAAATCAGGGAGTGGATGCCAGGGCTGTGAGTTGGTTTCCAACCTTATCCCCATCTCTCTTTCTCCAGATGATCCACATGCCTCACCAGGTCTGTCCAGTTTGCAGTGTGTGTTTCCACTGTCAATCTCCTCCTCTCCAGAGGGGAGTTCTGGTTCATATAGGGCAGCTGGACCAGCTTTGGGTCTGATAACTGAAAAAGGTCAGTGGGGGAATTCCAGTGGTGATATTGGAATTGTTGTTGAGGTCTGGGTTGGTCTGTGTTGTTGCACTGACTATGGTTACTGACATACAGAGGGGGTTAGAAATAACTGGGAGAGTAGTTAAACACTAATAAAAATGGGTGGGTCTTGGGGGAAAGTTTGCCATGGAAAGGAAAATAGCATGCAAGCTAGGAAATATGTGCAAAAGCCAAGTTACACAGGCTGAACTAAGATGCCTGGGGTTAGAGACATTGCCATTTGCTGGGTTCCAGGCTCAGTAGGGCACACTGCACACCAGGCTTATGGCAAGAGAGTGAACTACCCACTTGCTCATTTGCATGGTCTCTAGTAGCCGTGGCCTGGCTATGGGGCCTGGGCTTGTTGGCTAGAGGCTGGATACCAGTAGCTGGGTTGGGTTGATAAAGCCCAGGATAGACAGGACTGTTACCAATATTATTGAGAATATTTGATGATGCTTGTCATTTTATTGAGCAATTACTATGTGACAGACAGCTTAGAACAATATCCCTACTCCTTACTACAGGCAAGTTGAATGTTGCCTTATTTTACAGAGCAGACAACTACAGGTCAATGAAGCAAAGTGATTAACTCTATTTAAGCAGCTAAATGGCAGAACTAGACAATGGATCCAGATCTCTGAGTCCAAAGAATAACAACCACTTAGTTTTATACCCAGTGTTCCTTCCATAAGGGACACTTACCACATGCGACAACCAAAAGACAAAAACCAAAAGTCAGTCATCATACATCCTAGAATATACATACCTACCCATGCAAAGATTGAGCTCTATCTAAGAACTTTGGATTCAAAATAACACTGATCTCAGAATCCTTTGACATGTTAATACAATGAATTTAGACAATTTAAACTGAGCATCTTTTGTGTGTGTCAATCACTATGCTAGCTGCTGAGTTTGTGACAGCAAATGAAATACATATCGTCATGGCCCTCACTGAGCTTCCAGCAGGTGTTAGAGAGGCATTAAACAAGTAAGTAAGATAATAGGTATGTAATCGCAAATTATGCAAATGTATACCAAGAACAGGACTGGATGGTATGAAAGGGAGATTAATAAGGGATGATATTTTAGATTAGGGAACCAGGGAGGACCTTTTAGAGGCAGTGACGTTTAAGTTGAAACCTGAAGGATGAGCTGGAACCAGCTGGAGCAGTGGTCCTCATGTGGGGACATTTGCCAGTGCCAAGAGACATTTTGGTTGTCACAGCTGGGCAGGGCATAGGAGGGGGTTTGGTGGTATTGCTGGCATCTAGTAGGTAGAGGCCAGAGATGCTGCTAAACTTCCTACAGTGCAAGAGACAAATTCATGGCAAAGAATTTTCAGGTCTCCAGTTTTCAGGCAATGGTACTGAGGCTGAGAACCAGCATGTGGGAAGATCAGCATTTGGGAAGGCTCCTGGTCCCAGGTGGGCTAGTGTTTGACGCAGCCCAGAAGTGGTGAGAACAGCGGCATGACTGAGGTCAGTCAGTGAGGGGATGCCAAGAAGGAGGAGCCATTCATCAAGAACCGCAGAATGGGTCATCATACAGCTTTAGACCTTACTGCAAATCCTCAGTGAGTCTGCACCTCTGTCCATTTCAAAAGTAGTGGTGCAATCAAGTTTCTGTTGTCCAGGAATTTCCAGATGGATTAACTTCAAATGAGAAGGAAGTGTCAGGGTGTGGGGAGGAAAAAAATAGGTGAGGGAGATTAAGAAGTACCAACTTGCAATAACAAAATAAGTGAGTCACAGGCATGAAATGCACAATATGGGGAATATATTCAATAATTATGTGATTTACAGAGATTTTCTGTATGATGACAGATGGTAACTAGACTTATCATCATGATCATTTTGAAATCTATGGAAATATCCAATCACTCTTGTGCAACAGGAACTAACGTGGTATTGTAAGTCAACTATACTTCAAAAGCAAGCAAACAAAAAAGAGATCATAGAAAAAGAGATCAGATTTGTGGTTACCAGAGGTGACGGGAAGAGGAGGGGAATTGGAGGAAGACAATCAAAAAGCACAAACTCCCAGCTGTAAGATAAGTAAGTCCTAGGGGTGTAATGTACAACATGTTAAGTGTAATTAGTACTCTTGGATCTTGCATATGAAAACTGAGGGTAAATTTTTTGTATTTCTTTACTTTTGTATTTGTGTGAGAGGATAGATGTTCACCACACTTACTGCAATCATCATTTCATGAAGTATGTGAGTCAGATCCTTATCCTGTACACCATAGCTTATGCAGTGCTGTATGTCAATTCTATCTAATAAAACTGGAAGAAAAGAGATAGAAGGAAGCCTGGGCTGAAGCACTCCATTAGCTCTTTTCTTTTCTGCTTTTGGTAGTACATCTGTAGTAGAAAAGCATCTAGTACATTTTGAAGCACAAATTACCAGGTCAATGCTGCCTATTGACTTTCTTGTACCTTTAACTAGACTTTTCCATCAAACTCTACACATCACCTTGATCTCTTTTACATGTGCCCACAAGTTTCTTGCTGGGGCTGACAGTGTAACCCTACAGACAAAGTCGGACTGAGTCACTTTTAATGGTTTAATATATCCCCCATTTCCAGAAAAATGCAGTGTTATGAAAATTCCCATAAAATTTTCTACGTAAGTAGGAACAAAAAGGGGAAAAAAAAATCTTGCTAAAGATGTCAGTGGGTAACATTGCACAAGCTTCAGAACATAAATTTTTTTAATCTATGAAGTTGGCATTTAATTAATGGACTGGTTTCTTAACTATTTTGGTATTGTTGCAATTCAAAGAAAAGATTGGCTATTCTAACTGCTTCATGGAGGGGACTAAAGAAAGTAAAATATAAAGAAAAAGAAGACATACCCTCTTTAATTCTGCCAATGATAAGATTTTAAACCAGCCCTCGAAGAAGCAAGTTACTAAAATAAAGATATATTTATAAATATATGAATATGAAACCACATATTTCACATATATAAGTATGTATATATGAAGCTCTGCAAGTAAATAGACAAGACACTGCAGAAATACTAATGTATTCACTCCTGAATTCTCTTCAGCCCAAGCACTGCATACAAGCTGGTAATTCTCAGCACTGGCAACATTTCCTAAAACTTTCCCCAACTAACCTTTCTTACTTTGCTGGGAACTCCTGGCACCAGGGGCTGCTTCTTTCTTTTTCAATAATTTTTAAGCTCATTTGCCTGGTGCCTTAGTAAGCATCCAAAGTGTTGTGACAGGTGGATGGATGAGTGGATAGGAGAACTGGATATTTAATTTTGAACCGTCCTATCCTTAAGTGTTTATTGGATCTGGAGGGCAAAACAAGGTGGCCTCTTCTGTGAGCCTGCAGCTTGTCCACATGGTGATCAGGTGACACAGTCGCCAATGACTTCTTGGTGTAACGTGGAGTCCTTTCAGCCAATGTTCTCAAAACATCCAATCATTATCTTTCAGACTGAAAATACTATAACATGGGTGGATCTTGAAAATATGACACTGAGTGAAAAGTCAGAAAGAAAGACAAATACTGTAGACAGAAAGAAAAACATATAGTCCCACTTATATGTGGAATCTAAAAACAAAAATAAAAACCAACCAAGCTCATAGATACAGAGAACAGATTGGTGGTTCTGGGGGGAAGAGGGTTTGGATTGGGTAAAGGGGGTCAAAAGGTACAGACTTCCAGTTATAAGACAAATGAGTTCTGAGGATGTAGTGAACAGCATGGTGACTATCGTTAGTAACAGCTGTATTGTATATTTGAAAGTTTCTAAGTGAGTTGTTATTGTTCAGTCACTAATTCACATCTGACTCTTTGCAACCCCATGAACTGCAGCATGGCAGGCTTCCTTGTCCTTCACTATCTCCTGGAGTTTGCTCAAACTCATGTCAATTGAGTCAGTGATACCAACCAACCATCTCATTCTCTGTCACCCACTTCTCCTCTCGCCTTCAGTCTTTCCCTGCATCAGGGTCTTTTCCAAAGAGTCAGCTCCTTGCATCAGCTAAATGAATAGATCTTAGAAATTTTCATTACAAGAAAAAATTTTTGTAATTGTGTATGGTGATGGGTATTAACTAGATTGATTATAGTGATCATTTTGCTACCCACTCCAGTATTCTTGTCTGGAGAATTCCATGGACAGAGGAGGCTGGCAGACTACAGTCCATGGGGTCGTGAAGAGTAGGACACAACTGAATGACCAACACTTTAACACACTTTTGCAAAATATACAAATATTTAATCATATTATACACCTGAAACTAACAGAATGTTGTGCTTGCACGCTCAGTTGTATCTGACTCTTTGCAACCTCATGGACTGTATCCTGCCAGGCTCCTCTGTCCATGGGACTTTCTAGGCAAGAATACTGGAATGGATTTCCATTTCCTCCTCCAGCAGATCCTCCTGACCCAGGGATCGAACCTGTGTTTCCTGNTGGTATGAAAGGGAGATTAATAAGGGATGATATTTTAGATTAGGGAACCAGGGAGGACCTTTTAGAGGCAGTGACGTTTAAGTTGAAACCTGAAGGATGAGCTGGAACCAGCTGGAGCAGTGGTCCTCATGTGGGGACATTTGCCAGTGCCAAGAGACATTTTGGTTGTCACAGCTGGGCAGGGCATAGGAGGGGGTTTGGTGGTATTGCTGGCATCTAGTAGGTAGAGGCCAGAGATGCTGCTAAACTTCCTACAGTGCAAGAGACAAATTCATGGCAAAGAATTTTCAGGTCTCCAGTTTTCAGGCAATGGTACTGAGGCTGAGAACCAGCATGTGGGAAGATCAGCATTTGGGAAGGCTCCTGGTCCCAGGTGGGCTAGTGTTTGACGCAGCCCAGAAGTGGTGAGAACAGCGGCATGACTGAGGTCAGTCAGTGAGGGGATGCCAAGAAGGAGGAGCCATTCATCAAGAACCGCAGAATGGGTCATCATACAGCTTTAGACCTTACTGCAAATCCTCAGTGAGTCTGCACCTCTGTCCATTTCAAAAGTAGTGGTGCAATCAAGTTTCTGTTGTCCAGGAATTTCCAGATGGATTAACTTCAAATGAGAAGGAAGTGTCAGGGTGTGGGGAGGAAAAAAATAGGTGAGGGAGATTAAGAAGTACCAACTTGCAATAACAAAATAAGTGAGTCACAGGCATGAAATGCACAATATGGGGAATATATTCAATAATTATGTGATTTACAGAGATTTTCTGTATGATGACAGATGGTAACTAGACTTATCATCATGATCATTTTGAAATCTATGGAAATATCCAATCACTCTTGTGCAACAGGAACTAACGTGGTATTGTAAGTCAACTATACTTCAAAAGCAAGCAAACAAAAAAGAGATCATAGAAAAAGAGATCAGATTTGTGGTTACCAGAGGTGACGGGAAGAGGAGGGGAATTGGAGGAAGACAATCAAAAAGCACAAACTCCCAGCTGTAAGATAAGTAAGTCCTAGGGGTGTAATGTACAACATGTTAAGTGTAATTAGTACTCTTGGATCTTGCATATGAAAACTGAGGGTAAATTTTTTGTATTTCTTTACTTTTGTATTTGTGTGAGAGGATAGATGTTCACCACACTTACTGCAATCATCATTTCATGAAGTATGTGAGTCAGATCCTTATCCTGTACACCATAGCTTATGCAGTGCTGTATGGCAATTCTATCTAATAAAACTGGAAGAAAAAAGATAGAAGGAAGCCTGGGCTGAAGCACTCCATTAGCTCTTTTCTTTTCTGCTTTTGGTAGTACATCTGTAGTAGAAAAGCATCTAGTACATTTTGAAGCACAAATTACCAGGTCAATGCTGCCTGTTGACTTTCTTGTACCTTTAACTAGACTTTTCCATCAAACTCTACACATCACCTTGATCTCTTTTACATGTGCCCACAAGTTTCTTGCTGGGGCTGACAGTGTAACCCTACAGACAAAGTCGGACTGAGTCACTTTTAATGGTTTAATATATCCCCCATTTCCAGAAAAATGCAGTGTTATGAAAATTCCCATAAAATTTTCTACGTAAGTAGGAACAAAAAGGGGAAAAAAAAATCTTGCTAAAGATGTCAGTGGGTAACATTGCACAAGCTTCAGAACATAAATTTTTTTAATCTATGAAGTTGGCATTTAATTAATGGACTGGTTTCTTAACTATTTTGGTATTGTTGCAATTCAAAGAAAAGATTGGCTATTCTAACTGCTTCATGGAGGGGACTAAAGAAAGTAAAATATAAAGAAAAAGAGGACATACCCTCTTTAATTCTGCCAATGATAAGATTTTAAACCAGCCCTCGAAGAAGCAAGTTACTAAAATAAAGATATATTTATAAATATATGAATATGAAACCACATATTTCACATATATAAGTATGTATATATGAAGCTCTGCAAGTAAATAGACAAGACACTGCAGAAATACTAATGTATTCACTCCTGAATTCTCTTCAGCCCAAGCACTGCATACAAGCTGGTAATTCTCAGCCCTGGCAACATTTCCTAAAACTTTCCCCAACTAACCTTTCTTACTTTGCTGGGAACTCCTGGCACCAGGGGCTGCTTCTTTCTTTTTCAATAATTTTTAAGCTCATTTGCCTGGTGCCTCAGTAAGCATCCAAAGTGTTGTGACAGGTGGATGGATGAGTGGATAGGAGAACTGGATATTTAATTTTGAACCGTCCTATCCTTAAGTGTTTATTGGATCTGGAGGGCAAAACAAGGTGGCCTCTTCTGTGAGCCTGCAGCTTGTCCACATGGTGATCAGGTGACACAGTCGCCAATGACTTCTTGGTGTAACGTGGAGTCCTTTCAGCCAATGTTCTCACAACATCCAATCATTATCTTTCAGACTGAAAATACTATAACATGGGTGGATCTTGAAAATATGACACTGAGTGAAAAGTCAGAAAGAAAGACAAATACTGTAGACAGAAAGAAAAACATATAGTCCCACTTATATGTGGAATCTAAAAACAAAAATAAAAACCAACCAAGCTCATAGATACAGAGAACAGATTGGTGGTTCTGGGGGGAAGAGGGTTTGGATTGGGTAAAGGGGGTCAAAAGGTACAGACTTCCAGTTATAAGACAAATGAGTTCTGAGGATGTAGTGAACAGCATGGTGACTATCGTTAGTAACAGCTGTATTGTATATGTGAAAGTTTCTAAGTGAGTTGTTATTGTTCAGTCACTAATTCACATCTGACTCTTTGCAACCCCATGAACTGCAGCATGGCAGGCTTCCTTGTCCTTCACTATCTCCTGGAGTTTGCTCAAACTCATGTCAATTGAGTCAGTGATACCAACCAACCATCTCATTCTCTGTCACCCACTTCTCCTCTCGCCTTCAGTCTTTCCCTGCATCAGGGTCTTTTCCAAAGAGTCAGCTCCTTGCATCAGCTAAATGAATAGATCTTAGAAATTTTCATTACAAGAAAAAATTTTTGTAATTGTGTATGGTGATGGGTATTAACTAGATTGATTATAGTGATCATTTTGCTACCCACTCCAGTATTCTTGTCTGGAGAATTCCATGGACAGAGGAGGCTGGCAGACTACAGTCCATGGGGTCGTGAAGAGTAGGACACAACTGAATGACCAACACTTTAACACACTTTTGCAAAATATACAAATATTTAATCATATTATACACCTGAAACTAACAGAATGTTGTGCTTGCACGCTCAGTTGTATCTGACTCTTTGCAACCTCATGGACTGTATCCTGCCAGGCTCCTCTGTCCATGGGACTTTCTAGGCAAGAATACTGGAATGGATTTCCATTTCCTCCTCCAGCAGATCCTCCTGACCCAGGGATCGAACCTGTGTTTCCTGCATCTCCTGCATTGGCAGGCATATACTTTACCACTGAGTCACGTGTTACACGTCAGTTATATCACAATTTAGGACTTCCCTGGTGATCCAGTGGTTAAAGCTCCGCCCTTCCAATCCAAGGGACGCAAATTCCAAACCTGGTTGGGGAACTAAGATCCACATGTTGCATGGCCTATGTATATATTAGATATATATACACCACAATTTTAAAAAGTGAAAAAAAGTATAATGAATGATAAAAATAGACTGAAAGGGAGTGTTAGGATTTTTCTGTAATGTGTATTCTCTGTGTTCTTCATACTCTTAATTACTTATGATTTTAGGTTTCAGGAAATGGAGCTAGTTATTTTTTAGTTAATCAAATTCTAAACTCAACCCTATAACACTCACCAGGGTACATGAGAATTTTAAATGCCACTCTATGAATTTAAGCACAAATTTTAGTGCTTAGCTTACATATTAGAATTATTTAAATGCTTTGGTATATACATATTCATATTTTTATTCCTGATTTTGTTGTACTGCAAGATTCTGTTACTTCCCAACCTGTAACTCTGCCTTTCCCAGCACTTGACTCAGGGGCTGGTTTCCATCCCATCTTTTTCTTTCGTTTAGATCCTTATCTCTTAACCTTGACTGTTGGAACTAGAGCAAATGTTTTCAGACAGCCATAAATATATCAAAGTAAACACCATGTCGACAATTTAAGGGCAGTGTGGAGATCTAATGCTGATCACAGAGCAGATCGCACCTTCTCTGACAAATAGAACCAAGAGAAAAATATGGTTCATGGCGTTTCCTGTGTCCAAAAAAGAGAGACAAGGGAGACAGTCCAGTTATTAAATAAACTCTTACCATCTGCTTCACAGGCAAGCAAAAGCGCTAACATTTGAAAGCAAACTGAGAAGAAAATGCCTACTTTTGCAAGGCAGAGGCATCTGGTTGCTAGACCAAAAAAGAGATGGAAAAAACAGACTAGGAGAGTGGGGAATGTATGAGAAGTGGAGGCTGGGAAACAGAGAAAATGAAGACTCTTCTTTCTGCTTGGAAACATGGGGCCAGAAGTTGCTCCGCAATAAGGCGCGGGTGGCATGTGAGAAGTGCTCCTGGAGAAGGGATAGGCTCCCCACTGCAGTGTTCTTGGGCTTCCCTCATGGCTCAGTTGGTAAAGAATCCGCCTGCAATGTAGGAGACCTGGGCTGATCCCTGGATTGGGAAGATCCCCTGGAGAAGAGAAAGGCTACCCACCCCAGTATTCTGGTCTGGAGAATCTCATGGTCTAAGTCCATGGGGTCAGACACGACTGAGCGACTTTCACTTTTCACTTTCAGACTCTCTTCATCTTGTTCCAATGTGGACCCTCCTTCTTTAGCAGCCCTGCAAAGGGGATCTCCTACAGCTCTCATACCACTGGGCCTGAGAGCTTTTAAGGTATTCTGCGGGGCAAATCCTTTTCCATCCTTTCACACTCAACTTATACAATGACTGCTGCTGCTACTGCTGCTAAATCGCTTCAGTCACCAGGCTCTGCCATTCCTGGGATTCTCCAGGCAAGAACACTGGAGTGGATTGTCTTCTCCAGTGCATGAAAGTGTAAAGTGAGAGAAGTCGCTCAGTCGTGTCTGACTTCGCAACCCTGTGGACTGCAGCCCACCAGGCTCGTCCGTCCATGGGATTTTCCAGGCAAGAGTACTGGGGTGGGGTGCCATTGCCTTCTCCAACTAGGTGTGGTCAGTTTAAAAAGTGATGTTTGGGAACAAAAGCTGAGCTCAAGTTTTTCCTGGGACAGTTAACAGCGGACTTTGGCAGGTCATTTAGTGTCATATCCTCAGTTTTATACCTTGTGAGATGGGGATAATAAAACTCTGTCCACCAGGTTTGTAAGGAAGGTGGAATGTAGCAGAGTCTCTGCAAGTGCTTCCTGAACTACTCAGGGGTGAGCCTGGTGACCTCCTGTGGTTTGCAGGAGGTTAGCAGTCATTGCACCCCCCTGGGGATTCTGTCTCCATGCTCAAGCCTGCTCACCACCCGAGGGCTTTATTCTGGTCCCGGGAGAGTGACCAGCAGCGTGTGGGGCTAGCCAGGGTGCCCAGCAGAGCCCTAACCCAGTGGTGGAGAAACACCTGGCTGCCCCGCCCTTGGCTGGGATGACTGTACTCCAGCTGCACCCTGTTATTGCTGACTGGATAATATACCCTTTAGCAGCTTCCCTNGAGAGTTGGACTGTGAAGAAGGCTGAGCGCTGAAGAATTGATGCTTTTGAACTGTGGTGTTGGAGAAGACCCTTGAGAGTCCCTTGGACTGCAAGGAGATCCAACCAGTCTATTCTGAAGATCAACCCTGGGATTTCTATGGAAGGAATGATGCTAAAGCTGAAACTCCAGTACTTTGGCCACCTCATATGAAGAGTTAACTCATTGGAAAAGACTTTGATGCTGGGAGGGATTGGGGGCAGGAAGAGAAGGGGATGACAGAGGATGAGATGGCTGGATGGCATTACTGACTCGATGGACGTGCGTCTGAGTGAACTCCAGGAGTTAGTGATGGACAGGGAGGCCTGGCGTGCTGCAATTCATGGGGTCGCAAAGAATCAGACACGCCTGAGCAACTGAACGGAACTGAACTGAACTTCTAAAGTGTGAGGTGATATCTCATTGTGGTTTTGATTTGTATTTCCCTGATGATTAATGGTACAGAGCATCTTTTCATGTACCTGCTGACAATCAGTATGTCTTCTTTGGGAAAATGTCTATTCAGATTCTCTGCCCATTTTTTAATCTAATTTTTCTGTTTAATTGCTTTGGTATTTCAGATATTAAAAGTCTTTACCAAATACATGATTTGCAAATATTGTCTCCCACTTAGTAGGTTGCCTTTTCATGGTATTGATGGTTTCCTTTGCTGTTTAGAAGCTTTATAGTTTCACGTAGTCCCACTTGTTTAATTTTGCTTTTGTTGCCTTTCCTTTTGGCTTCAGATTTTAAACATTATCACCAAGACCAATGTCTTATCACCTATGTTTTCTTCTAGGAATTTTATAGTTTTAGGTTTCTATTCAAGTCTTTAATCCATTTTTGAGTGAATTTTTATGTGTGATGTAAGACAGTGGTCCAGTGTCATTATTTTGCAAGCAGCTGTCCAGTTTTCTCAATACCATTTATTGAAGTGATTGTCCTTAGCCCATCATATATTCCTGGTTCCTTCATCATAAATTGTCTGGGTTTATTTCTAGACTCTATTCTGTCCCATTCATCTATTTACCTGATTTAATACCACTACCATACTGTTTTGATTACTATAGGTTTTTAACACAGTTTGAAATCAAAGGGCATGATAACCCAAGCTTTGTTGTTTCTCAAGATTACTTTGGTTATACAGGGTCTTTGCTGCTGCTAAGTCGCTTGTCATGTCCAACTCTGTGCAGCCCCATAGATGGCAGCCCACCAGGCTCCACGATCCCTGGAATTCTCCAGGCAAGAACACTGGAGTCGGTTGCCATTACCTTCTCCAGTGCATGAAAGTGAAGTCACTCAGTCGTGTCTGATTCTTTGCGGCTCCATGGACTGCAGCCTACCAGGCTCCTCCATCCATGGGACTTTCCAGGCAAGAGTACTGGAGTGGGGTGACATTGCCTTCTCTGATACAGGGTCTTTAGATGTTCTGTATTCCTTTTTCTTGCCTAATTGCTCAGGCCAGACTTCCACTACTATGTTAAATAAAAGTGGCAAGCATGGCCATCTTTGCTTGTTCCTGATCTTAGAGAAAAGATTTTCAGCTTTTCACCATTGAATAGGGTATTATTAATAGGTGTGGGCTTGTTATATATAGCCTTGATTACATTCCTTCCATGCCCATTTTGTTGAGAGTTTTTATTATAAATGGATGTTAAATTCTGTCAAATGTTTTTTCTGCTATCTATTGAAATAATCATATTCTTTTTAACATTAATATTGTTAAAGTGATATGTCACACTGATAGATTTGTGGATGTTGAGCCATTCTTGTACCCTTGGAATAAATTCCACTTGATCATGGTGTTAATCATCTTTCTATAGAAAAAAAGGTTAAGCTTGCTCCTTCCTTCATAACATTACAGAAATCACAGTGCAATAATTCCCTTGGCATCTTATCTGCTTCCCAACCTACAAACACATCTACATGCATATAACTCTAATCTTTCAAATTTTTTAATTCATTTATTGCATACCCTACCCTCACAAGCAAAGACATTTCTCCTCTTATTCAAAGCTTATTTCTGTAAATGTGCTCAAAACACTCCATGACCTCTGTGAAACTCTTCATCNTCACAGTGCAATAATTCCCTTGGCATCTTATCTGCTTCCCAACCTACAAACACATCTACACGCATATAACTCTAATCTTTCAAATTTTTAAATTCATTTATTGCATACCCTACCCTCACAAGCAAAGACATTCCTCGTCTTATTCAAAGCTTATTTCTGTAAATGTGCTCAAAATACTCCATGACCTCTGTGAAACTCTTCATCTCCAAATATACTATTTCTTTACTTACTCCTTCCTGCAATTCACAAACATTTTTTAAAATCTCTTTTCAATTCTATATTTTCTTCTAATGATCTCCATGAATCTTTCTCCTTCAATTCAGAGAAAAGCTTTTAAAAACAACAATATGCATTTCATTTACTCCACTTTCCATCTCTCATAAGTGGACTCCCTGAAATCTGGTTCCAGTGCCACCACTCCATCAAAATCATTCCATTATGACCTCCTATGACTTTCTAGATGACAAATCTAATTAATGCTTTTGAGTATAAATTTATTTTTGTGAATTTCTGCAGCATTTGGTCCTTTCCCATTCATTCTTTCATGAAACTTTCTTCATCACTGGTTTCCATTACACTGATCTTCCCTGTTCTCTAATCTTCTGCAGTGCCCCTTCACAGATTTTTTTCATGGGATCTGCTTTCATGTCCAGTTCCTTAAACATTGCTGTTCCCCAGGGTTCTGTCTTGGCTGTCTTTTCTCACTCTAAATTCTCTCTGAATGATTTCATCTATATTTATTCTTTCAGCTGCAACCGCAGATGCTGAAATCACAATAGTAAGCAGGCTTGTCCTAATCTTTAAGTGAATAATCACATGAATAATATTGCCACTGTGATAAGTGCCTTGAAGGAGAAAACGACTCTTTTTGAGTGAAAGCAGGGGCGCTCAACTAAACTGCAAGAACATTGGAAGTTTCTATGAGACGGTCAGGTTAAGCTGACCAAAGAGCACAATGGAGGGACATGTTCCAAGCTGAGAAAAGACCGTGCCAGTTGGCCTGAGGTAGGAAAGGTTCATTCTGAAGATAAGCCCTTACACAAAGTATATAAGGCTCCAGAAGTTAGCAATTATCACACATTTGGATAAAAGCACATTATCAGAAGTGGTGGAAGAGCTGAGCAGGTGGAAGGAAGAATATAAGATTGATAATATGCAGATATGCAGAGACCAGAAGGAGAAGGGCATTTTCTGACATACTGTGGAGGTTAAAAGTTAAAGTTAGTGTNCTCAGTCGTGTCCGACTCTTTGCAACCCCATGGACTGTAGCCTGCCAGGCTCCTCTGTCCATGGGATTTTCCAGAATACTGGAGTGGGTTGTCATTTCCTTCTCCAACAATCTAATATTGAACAAGATAATACACTGATTATTTTGGCTGTCATTTATCATGTCGATAAATGTATTTTAGCAGAAGTTTCCTAAGCATGTAAAGCAGTCATGGGATCCAATCAGATTGCAATTGTACTGCATTGCTGAGAGCTATCTGCTTAAATATTGGGTTGGCCAAAAAAGTTCATTAAGGCCTCGTACAGAGAAACCTGAATGAACTTTTTAGCCAACCCAGTATTTTCAGATGGAGGCTCATCACAGAGTAACAGGCAAGAGCAAAGACCTCTTGTGCAGTTTCTTTACCCTTCACCTTGTGAATCCTCTGGTCATGTGGGGGGCAAATATTAGCCTGGAGTCATACTTGTCATTGATATTCCTGAGACTGGTCCTAGGACTAGCACTATGTACATTCAAATGTACATAATATTTAGAATTTAGAAATATGTAATTCTTGATGCCTTCACCCTAAGTCACTATATAAATGGTTCAAATTACTCAAATTTAACTGACATATTAATTTGGCCTTATTGCAGTTTCTCAAAATTTTAGGATTTTTTTTTCACTTCTGCCCGCTTTAAAGTTATTTATACCATTCTTCTGCCAACCTGTGTATTTACACTGAGGCCATCTTTCTAAGTGTGGCTCCACAATCCCCAATGCAAAACACAGGACAGAGGTGTGAACACCTAGCAGGATACAGTTTATTATGTAATATTCCAAGCAGGGTCTGGGGCAGCACCCCTTAATCATACATTAATATTTCTGCTATATATGAAATAAGCAAGTACAATAGTTTGTATTAATAAAGGCTCTAAATATCTTCTTCTTGGGTCAGATAAAGTTTTTGCTGGAAAATATGCTACATTTTTTTTTCTGTTTTCATAGTTTTTGTTTATCTTGTCTTTACATTCTGCAATTGTGGATAAAAAGAGATGGATTTGTTTATAACAACAAAATGAGAGGAAATTTGAGGAGTACTTTAGCTTACCTTTTGCCTGCAAGTAGGAAGGATTTAGCAAACATTAGCGTGAATAGATGTGTATCAAAACTAGGATTTCTTGGAATAGCCCACAACTTTCTCAGTGTTTAAAAACCAACACAGTCATAACATTTATCATTTGACGCCAGGGCTGACCCTCTATCTCCTGTCAATTCTCATCCCCTCTCTCTTTCTGAAAGAGCCTTGGTTTTATCTAGAGTGCCAAACTAAAATTCTTTGCTTCCCTAGACTATCTCATAGTTACAGGGATCTTGTGACCCTGCAGAGTTCCATGACATGTAAGCAGAGAGTTGCTGTGGAAGCTTCTGTTTTCCTGACACAGATCCAGCCCCTTCCTACCTTCTCCTTTCCTTCTCCTTGTCTGGAATTCAGATGTGACACCTGGAGGTGCAGCAGTTATATTCCGAGAAAGTGGTGACAGCATGAAGACAAGTGAAAATCAGAAAAGGCTGTTGAGCCTGCATACCAGCCTCAGCCTGCCTCAGACTTCTTGCTACATTGGGCAAACTTATTATTTTTAAGCAGCTGTTGCTGAATTTCTGTAATTTGTGAAGGTGAAAGTGAAAGTCGCTCAAGTCATGTCTGACTCTTTGCGACCCCATGGACTGTACAGTCTATGGATTTCTCGAGGCCAGAACACTGGAGTGAGTAGCTTTTCCCTTCGCCAGGGATCTTCCCAACCAAACGATTGAACCTGGTCTCCTGCACTGCAGGCGGATTCTTTACCACTTGTAGCTAAATGTATTTCTAAATGCTATGTTGTATTGGTATCTTGTTTCTCCTATTGATTTTTAAAAATTATTGACTTATTTATTTTTGCCTGCTCTGGGTCCTCGCTGCTGCAGTGCACAGGGACTACTCTAGCTGTGGTATGCAGGCTTCTCATTGCAGGGACTCCTCTTGTTGAGAGCACAGACTCTAGAGCGTGGGCTCAGGAGTCGTGGCATATATCCTTAGTTGCTCCTCGGCATGTGGAATCTTCCTGGGGCAGGGATAGAACCTGTGTTCCCTGCATTGCCAGGCAGATTCTGAACCACTGGACCACCAGGGAAGTCCTGATTTTTATATCAAGTTAATTGACTCTCAGTTCAGTTCAGTTCAGTTGCTCAGTCGTGGCCAACTCTTTGTGACCGCATGAACTGTAGCATGCCAGGCCTCCCTGTCCATCACCAACTCCTGGAGCTTGCTCAAACCCATGTCTATTGAGTTGGCCACGACATCCAACCATCTCAACCTCTGTTGTCCCCTTCTCCTGCCTTCAATTTTGCCCAACATCTTTTCCAATGAGTCAGTACTTCACATCAGGTGACCAAAGTACTGGAGTTTCAGCTTCAACATCAGTCCTTCCAATGAACATTCAGGACTGAATTCCTTTAGGATTGACTGGTTGGATGTCCTTGCAGTCCAAGGGACTCTCAAGAGTCTTCTTCAGCACCACAATTCAAAAGAATAAATTTTTCAACACTCAGTCTTCTTTATGGTCCAATTCTCACGGCCATACATGATTACTGGAAAGACCGTAGCTTTGACTATATGGACCTTTTTCAGCAAAGTATTGTCTCTGCTTTTTTAATATGCTGTCTAGATTGGTCAGAGATTTTCTTCCAAGGATCAGGTGACTTTTAATTTCATGGCTGCAGTCACCATCTGTAGTGATTTTGGAGCCTAAGAAACTAAAGTCTGTCACTGTTTCCATTTTTTCCCCATCTATTTGCCGTGAAGTGATGGGACTGGATGCCATGATCTTAATTTTTTGAATGTTGAGTTTTAAGCCAGCTTTTTCACTCTCCTTTTTCACTTTCATCAAGAGGCTCTTTAGTTCTTCACTTTCTTCCATAAGGGTGATGTCATCTGCATATCTGAGGTTACTGATAATTCTCCTGGCAATCTTGATTCCAGCTTGTGCTTCATCTAGCCGGGCATTTCACATGATGTACTCTGCATATAAATTAAATAAACAGGATGACAATGTTACCGAAAGGTATGTGTTGAGGGGTCTGGCTGCTCGCCGCTCAAAAGTCAGTAAACAGGCCAGGTTGGTGGGAAAAGTTTGCTTTATTTCAGATACTGGTGACTGGGACAGGTCGGGTGGTGGTGGTGGCAGATTTCTGTCCAAAGGCCGACTCCCCACTCTGACAAGCAAGGAGTGAGAGGTTTTATAGACAAAATGGGGGGGATGGGTTACGTGTAGAAACAATATAGTCATCTCTAATAGTCATCATCAGTTTGATCATCAGTGGTCTAACTAATATCACCTTAGTTGTTTTCGGTGCAGTTAATCTTCAAGAGAATCCCATGGACCGAGGAGCCTGGTGGGCTACAGTCCATGGGGTCACAAAGAGTCGGACACGACTGAGCGACTTAACTAACTAACTAATCTTCAGTTCCAGGGTGCAACTTGTTCCCATTTCTCTGTGGCCGGTTCTTGGTATTGTGGCAGCTCAAGTCCTGGGCACAGTCTAGCCATCATGCAGTTAACTTCTCCACCTGGTGTTTTGGTATTTATAAGACAGCTTACAAGATATGGCTCAGAATATTGTCCACAGCCCTTGAGAAAGAACTAAAGGTCCTTGACTGTGTTTAATGACTACGTTATTATTATTTAGTCTCCTTAGACTGTTTTCTATTATTTCAGTATTTCTTATTTCTCCAATTAAACTTATTCTTTGACTACTAAAGTTTCCCACAGGCAAAAGGCAGGCAGAAGACATGGCGCAGGGTGAGGATTATAGCACCCTGCTCTGTTTCTATCCCCTCTTTGCTTTGATATTCCTCAGTCTTGAGGAGGGACAGGTGCAGAACAAGAAAGCCAACAGACTTGCATAGATAACACCTGGACAAACATTTGAAAACTACTAGACATATTACAATGAGGATAATAATCAAAACATACTTTGTATTATTTTTTGTCTTAATGATTAAAGCAGATTTACAATGTATGTTTAATACATTGTTTAATAGGCCACAAACAGGCTGTTTGGGTTAGCCTAAAGTTTAAATTAAATCATGTATAGGCCAGAATGATTTCCTCATATCTCAATATGTTAAAATTTTTTTAATCATTTTTTTTAAATTTTAAGTTGTAACTCTTTCCATAGAGAGCATTGATATTCAATTTTTGTTGTTGTTGTTGTCGGAGTGGTTCATTTGTCTGCTCTGGATCCATCCATGTTNTGTTAAAATTTCTTTAATCATTTTTTTTTATTTTAAGTTGTAACTCTTTCCATAGAGAGCATTGATATTCAATTTTTTGTTGTTGTTGTTGTCAGAGTGGTTCATTTGTCTGCTCTGGATCCATCCATGTTGCTGGATGCTAGGCCTCCTTTTTATTTATATGTTTGTCTAGTGTTCATGTTTGGGGAAAACTAATCGGATATCAGAGGTATGTTAAAAGGGAAAAGTTTTATAGGCCATATATTTTATCATTTATATCCAGTTGTCACACAAAATTGTACATGTGCTTTAAATAATATACTTAAAGCCAGCAATGTCACATATCATGAGCAGCTATACTTGGTGACAACTTTACTGGACAATTTTTCCATCCTGAACATTGGGGTCAAAAGTGTGATTAGAAACAAAACAATTACTTTTTATTAGAAGCTTCTGTTACTAAATCAGATCAATATTTCAGGAGAACTTGGTTTTAACAGAAAAACCAGCTTTAGTCTTGCATCAGTTTACTGCTAATAAAATACATTTACGTAACTAAATTTAGTCTAATCTTAATTCTGACAACATATGCAATTCTTTCTTTTTAATTTCTTTTACAAACCTTTTGCCACTTTCTAGATCTGAAGAAACTTTTCTTTTATTTCTTTATCCAGAAACAAACAACTGAAGGACAAAATTATTATCATTATTTTTTTCAACAAAAATATCTCCATTTTTAAAATCTTCTCTTTGTTGACAATGTATATCTTACTTGTTTTGTATATCAAAATATTTTGTTTATCATTTTTATATATCATAATTTTTAACCTTTGAAAGTTTTAACAAAACCAAGAAACAAGTGATTGAAATGTTATACCAGCATTTTTAAATTGACGAGCTTAAGAACATACTTTATAACCTCAAAAATACACACATTTTTTACAGCATAATTTTTCTTCAGTGGTATAACACATATGTTTAATAAACCCAAACATCTTTAGTTTCCCTCTTGGTCTTACAAGAATACAAAATTAGGTAATGAGTTTATGGAGGATAGGCAGAATAGTCAAATTATACATTCAATTTTAAAGCCTTTTTCCTTTGCATAGTTAACCCAAGGCTGAAGATCCAGGCAAAGTGAACTGTGTTTGTATTTCAAGGACATGATAAATGTCAACCACAAGCTTTTTTTCAGGCATATTTTTGGTTTTTCAGGGTCTGAAAAAAAGTGTTTTATCAAGTTAGATTTCCCTAACTGTGGACATAAAAATGACCAGTTTTTTGAATTTTAAGACTTTCATCTTGATCAATCTTCTCCAGAGTCTGAAAAATACTGTAACCATATATTGTCCAAAAAAAGTTATCTTTCTTTTTTAGTCATAAATTTACAGTTAAAATTTTTCCTAATGGATTGAAGCTGAATTTCCCATAAGGCAATAGGAATACCAATCACACAAATGGAATATACACGCACACACCAGACAACTGACCCATCATAAACCCTCTCTGAGGGTGACCAGTGTGGAATCTCAAACAAACATTTCCCCAGAATAAACGGTCCTCAATGGTAGATGTCAGAAGCAATTGGCAAAATGCCAAAATGACCATTGTTGCTCACAAATGATCCTCAACATCAGACAAACGTCAACCAACGGGCAAAATGCCCAAATGGCACTACTGCTTACAAACAGCCCTCAACAGAACCAATTGGCAGATACTCCCAAATGGGNACAGTTGTTGCTCACAAATGATCCTCAACATCAGACAAACGTCAGAACCAATGGGCAAAATGCCCAAATGGCACTACTGCTCACAAACAGCCCTCAACAGAACCAATTGGCAGATACTCCCAAATGGGACATTTGCCCGAGTGCACGCTGATGGACTTATCCAGTCTTGGAGCTCGTCAGCTCATCCCAAATGCAAGTTTCCCTTCCACCAAGAAAAGCGGTAAGTTGGCAGCCAGTGCTGAGCAGGGGAGAAGCAGGGAGGATCCTCAAAACAAACGGTTTTGGCAGCTGCTAGGAATGTCCCTCAGTCCCCTACTCAGGCCTGCTTAGCCACCAGCAGCAGGCTAAGACTCTGTCAGAGCCATCGCATCCCCTGGAAGGCCCAGGAGAGCCAGCCATAGCCAGCAGTAGCCAGCCCCCTGTTTGGCACCAAAATCTGTTACTGAAAGGTTTGCGGGGCGGGGAGGGCTGTCTGGCTGCTCGCTGTTCAAAAGCCAGTAAACAGGCCAGGTTGGTGGAAAGAAAAGTTTGCTTTATTTCAGATGCCAGCAACTGTGAAGAGTGGGGGTGTGTGGTGGACATCTGTCTAAAGTCTGACTCCCTGTGACAAGCAAGGGGTGAGAGCTTTTATAGACAGAGTCGGAGCAGTTGGGGGGGTGGTTACATGCAGAAACAGCATAGTCCTCTCTAAGAGTCATCATTCAAATTAGTCATCAGGTCTAACTAACATCATCTTGGTTGATTTATGTACAGTTAATCTTTCATTCTGGGGTGCACTTGTTCCCCTTTCTTTGCAGCCAATTCTTAGAATTGTGGCAGCTCAAGTCCTGGGTACAGTCTGGTTATCATTTAGTTAACTTTTCCATCTGGTGTTTGGAATCTATAAGACAGCTTACAGGATATGGCTCAGAATATTATCCACAGCCCTTGAGAAAGAACTAAAGGTTCTTGACTATGTTTAATGACTACTATTATTATTTAGTCTCCATAGACTGTTGTCTTTGTTTCAATATTTCTCACTTCTCTGATTAAACTCATTCTTTGATTAAAGTTTTCCACAGGCAAAAAGCAGACAAAAGACATGGTGGAGGGGGGCAAGGATCATAGAGTCTTGCTTTGTTTCAACAATATACAGCCTTGATGAACTCTATTCCCAATTTGGAACCAGTCTATCATTCCATGTCTGGTCCTAACTGTTGCTTCTTGACCTGCATACAGATTTCTTAGAAGTCAGGTCAGGTGGTCTGGTATTCCCATCTCTTTAAAGAGTTTTCCAGTTTGTCATGATTCACACAGTCAAAGGCTTTGGCATAGTAAGTAAGGCAGAAGTAGATGTTTTTCTGGACCACTCTTGCTTTTTCTGTGATCCAAAGGATGCTGGCAATTTGATCTTTGGTTCCTCTGCCTTTTCTCAATCCAGCTTGAACATCTGGGAAATTTACAGTTTATGTACTGTTGGATCCTGGCTTGGAGAATTTTGAGCATTATTTTGCTAGTGTATGAGATGAGTGCAATTGTGCGGTAGTTTGAACATTGCCTTTCTTTGGGATTGGAATGACGTTTTCCAGTCCTGTGGCCACTGCTGAGTTTTCCAAATTTGCTGGCATATTGAGTGCAGCACTTTCATAGCATCATCTTTTAAGATTTGAAATAGCTTAGCTGGAATTCCATCACCTCCACTAGCTTTGTAGTGATGCCTTTTAAGGCCTATGTGACTTCACAGTCTAGGACGTTTGGCTCTAGGTGACGTATCTTACCAACATGGTTATCTGGGTCATTAATATCTTTCTTGTACAGTTCTGTGTATTCTTGCCACCTCTTCTTAATATCTTCTGCTTCTGTTAGGTCCATATCACTTCTGTCCTTTATTGTGCCCATCTTTGCATGAAATGTTACCTTGGTATCTCTAATTTTCTTGAAGAGATTCTAGTCTTTCCCATTCTATTGTTTTCTTCTATTTCTTTGCATTGATCACTGAGGAAGGCTTTCTTATCTCTCCTTGTTATTCTTTGGAACTCTGCATTCAAATGGGTATATCTTTCCTTTTCTCCTTTGCCTTTAGCTTCTCTTCTTTTCTCAGCTATTAGTAAGGCCTCCTTAGACAACCATTTTGCCTTCTTGCATTTCTTTCTCTTGGGGGTGGTCTTGATCACTGCCTCCTGTACAATGTCACAAACCTCCATCCATAGTTCTTCAGGTGCTTTGTTTATCAGATCTAATCCCTTGAATCTATTTGTTACTTCCACTGTATAATCATAAGGGGTTTGATTTAGGTCATACCTGAATGGTCTTGGTTTTCCCTGCTTTCCAATTTAAGTCTGAATTTTGCAATAAGGAGTTCATGATCTGAGCCACAGTCAGCTCCAGGTTTTTGCTGACTGTAAGAGCTTTGCCATCTTCAGCTGCAAAGACTATAATCAGTCTGATTTTGGTGTTGACCATCTGGTGGTGTCCATGTGTAGAGTCTTCTCTTGTGTTGTTGGAAGATGGTGTTTACTATGACCAGTGGGTTCTCTTTGCAAAATTCTATTAGCCTTTGCCTTGCTTCATTTTGTACTCCAAGGCCAAACTTGCCTGTTAATCCAGGTATCTCTTGACTTCCAACTTTTGCATTCCATTTCCCTATGATGAAAAGGACATCTTTTGGGGTGTTAGTTCTATAAGGTCTTGTAGGTTTTCATACAACCTTCTACATACATGCATTAGAGGCATGATAATTATAATTCTGTAATATGCCCATATCCATTATTACTTAACTTACTAAGTAGAAATACCTTTAATTTGTGTCAGTTTTCAAGGTTCTTTTAAACTACAAAAAGGAAGCACTACACAATGTTTTCTCATCAGTAGCTTTTGTGGAATTCCTTCTCTTATGCAAGTGTTTGCTCAGGTAAAATGATGCCCCTCTTCTCCTAATATAAATTGCTATCAAACAAATCACTGTAGAAGCTGAGACAAAAAGTTTAGAATGATTTTGGAAAAATACTTTTTCTAAATAACTTTAGAATATTTAAAAAATTTTGACAGACAAATTTGTTTTCTTCATTTTTCCCCTCTTCTTAGGCAATATTTACAACAAAGCTTAGTTAATAATTGGTCAGTTTAGCATTCAGCTCAGGTCAAATCAATGCATTATAATTCACTCCATGCCATTTGACTCTTTTTCAGATTAGCAGATTGCTTTCTCTAAATGTTCTGTCCTTGTATTACAGATTCTCTTCCTTCCTCCACCTCTTAGACATGTGGAACATTTATTTTATGGTTCCTTTCAAATGTCCTGTTGTGTGAAGTTAATAGTGCCAAACCTTCTATCTGTGTGGCTGCCAACTCTCTCCCTGGCTGTTCATTTCCTGTGACCATATCTTCAGAGGTAATCATGACCTCTCTTTGGGTCCTATTTGATCTCAGAGCTGTAGAAGAATCTTCACAGATTGATCTCTTGTTGCCTTAGCTGTAATTCTGCTGCTGGCTGAATATTTGTGTCCCATGAAATTCATAAACTGAAATCCTAATTTTCAATATGATGGTATTTGGTGGTGGAGCTTTTCTTTGGAAAGTGTAGGTCATGAGGGGGGAGTTCTCATGAATGGAATTAGTGTCCTTATAAAAAAGACCCCATCATGTGAGGTTACATCAAGAAGATAGCTGTCTGTGAACAAGGAAGGCGTTCTCACCAGACACTGAAGATGTTGGTGGACTGGACTTCCCAGAACTAAGAGAAATAAATTTCTGTTGTTCATAAGATACCCAGTCTATGATAGTCTGCTCTAGCTGTCTGAACTGATTATGGGAGGCTCCATGGTGTTCACTGTTTCAGTATAATTTTTTCCCTTTGTCTCTTGGTTTGAGGCTTTCATACTGTGGGGAGAGCAATTTGGAGCACCTGGGTTGGTACTTGTGTAGTAGCAGTTCAGACTGGGAATTGACTGTTCCACCCATGGGCTGGGATGGGCTGCTCTTTCCATCCCATACTCAGTAGCTGGTGGGCAATTTTGTCTTTTAAAAAAATGACTTTATTATCACTATTGAAACTTCAGATGACCTTACTTGAAAAAGGACTTCTAACAACTCTGAAAATAAAAAGCCTACACACTTGGCCCAGGGTGCTAGGTGACAACCGTTTCCAGGAGAGGAGAAGCAGCTCCCTTTCCAGTAGGCAGAAGTCTCTCTACTCTCTTTTTGACTCCAGACACCAAAGCCTTCATTTGTCATTGACCACCCTGTGTCCGGGTGTGTTCTTCTTATGGCTGACTTAAGAAGAAAGTCAACTGTGTCTTGCAACTCTGTCAGTACAGTAAGTCTCCTGCTATCGACGGAATGAAACACCAACACGGCCGAGTGGTTTGAATCTTTTTCTTTATTCTTCTTATTCTCTTTTTCTCCCCTGCTACTTGCAGCTGCCTTATTTTATATCTTTTCCACAACAATTTACAGGGCAAGTTGCCAAACACGATGATTCAATGACTATACAATGCGCAGGCGCGGGGCGAGATAACCTTTACCTTAACTTATTTACTGCAGCTAAGACTTTGTTTTAGGGAACTTCCTTATCAACTCAGAATCCTTGTGACCCTGGGTCTGTTCTTTTTTGAAGGACCAGAGAAACATCCTTGTGTGCAAGAGTCTTCCCAGCCTCCCTTATACTTTGTTCCCTACAGTCTCCTATGTAGAAACCTTCAGGTTGCAAACTTGCAAAGATGCTTTCAAAGTGTTTGCCATCACTGTTGCTTGAGTGGAATTGCAGCGTGCCCTCCGTCTCCTGTTGCTGACCATCATTCGGCTCCACCACGTCCCATCTCCTCATCCTCCTCCAGTCCGGAACTTATCTTCTCTGTTCACTGGATCCTAGCCCCTGTATGTCAGCTATTGTTTTGTACTACTGTATGTTTCAAGGTTCTGCACTATAAGCTTAAAGATGTTTTCTTCACTTTTGCATTTGTTTTTGATGTATTATTTATGTGAAAAGTATTATAAACCTGTTACAGTACAGTACTACATAGCCAACTGTGTTAGTTTGGTACCTAGGCTAACTCTGTTGGACTTACCAACCTATTAGATTTACAAAGTGCCCTCAGAATGGAACTCATTCATATGTAAGGGGCTTGCTGTAGTTGGAAACCAAAGGTAGATGAATATGACAGCAGGATTAGCAAGAAATAAAAGAGAATAAAGATGAGTGGAGATAAAGAATACCTTATGCACTTAATTTTCAGACAAAATGTGGCTTTTTCAAAAGAATACAACCTGGCTAGTTAACTCATTTTTGTTATCATCTTGGCTCCTGTGGATACTTGAGTTTTTCTGCCTCAGGCAAGTTGGGCCCTAAGTCAGAGGAGTTCTTGAGGTTTTGAGTAATTTAGAATCCATCTGAGCCTCAGTTTCATCATCTGAGAAACCAGAGCAATAAAACTGTCTCGTGTAGAAATGAAAACCAACTGAAATGGGGGAGGAAAGCATTATGTGAACCATAAAGTGTTACTAAAGTGTATCATTTATATGTAGAGTTAAACTTGCCCTTCCTTAATTTTCCATTTTATATCAGAAATTCTTTGTTAACATTTTCAAATTGATGAGAATTCTTTGTGCAGGCACGCTCAGTCATGTCTGACTCTTGGCGACCCCATGGACTTTAACCTCTGTCTATGGGATTCTGAATACTGGAGTGGATTGCCACTTCCTCTTCCAGGGGATCTTCACCCAGGGATCAAACCTGTATCTCCTGCCTAAAAGTTCTTTGAGAGCATGAGCCAAATAAATAAACCCTTCTACCCAGATCCCATTCCTGGGGTTATTCTCCCCATATATGAAAGCTAGACTTCAAAAATAGCCCTAGTCATATTTTTGTGTGGTCCCCTCCATTTGGGTCCCTGTAGTAGCTTATTTTGATATATAGGATATGGGAGAAGTGACACTGTGTGATTTCTGAGCCCAGGTCATGAGAAACCCTAGAGCTTCTGTTTGTGTTTCCTGGAATGCTTGGTCTAAGCAACAGTGGAGGAAGCCTGACCCTTGTGATCCTGCCACTGTGTGAGGAAGCCCAGTCAGCCATGTGGAAGGGCTCCTGGAGGAAAGCTCAGCCAGCCCCTGGCTGGCCCAGCTCAGGCACAGACATTTGAGGGAAGAAGTATTCTTCTGATTGCAAGTCCCTGAGACATCCCAAATGAGAATCTTCCTGAGGACTTGAATCAGCATACTGTAAGAAATAATACTAAGTTCTTAAACCACTAAATCTTGGGAGTAGTCTGTTAGGTAATAATAAGTAACATGAATACTACATTAATCTACAAATTTAATGAGATCCAGATAAAGACACCAACAAGATATCAGAGCTAAACAAGCTGATTCCAAGATTCACATGGAGGAAATCAGTTAGCAAGAATAACCAGGGAAATCCTGAAAAAGACAAAACAAGATAAAACAATGAGGAAGGAGGGTAGAGTGAAGGGGGTGAACACATAACTTTTTTGAAAATATAATAATTAAAACAACTTGATACTGGAAACTCCTGGAGATAGGAACTCTAGAGCAATGATGGGAGATAGAAACTCTAGAACATATGTGGAATTTAGTATATAATAACAATGATATTTCAAATCAAGAGGGAAAAGGCAATTATTTAATAAATTATATCTGTAAACCTAAATGGTCATCTTGAAAAAGGTGCAGTTATATCCATACCTTATATCATACACCCAAGTAAATTCCAGATAAATCAGACATTTAAACATAAAGAAAAAAACACAATCTATTAAAACACCAAAAGATTCCATGGGATAATCACCTTTGAGTGGAAAGGTCAAAAGCCATACAATAAAATTCAACTACATTAAAAAAACAAACAAACAAACAAAAAAAACAAAACAAAACAAAACAAAACCCTGTACAGCAAATGCTACTATAAAGAAAGACAAATAATAATAATCTAGGAGAAAATGTTTGCAAGACATTTCCCAGTTAAAGGTGAAATTCTAATATGTAAGATGCATCTTCAAAATAATGCATCAACAATTAAATAAGAAAATGAACAAAAAGTGAATGCACAGAAAAGGAAATAAATGGCTCATAGACCCATAAAAACACACCCAGCCTCATAATGAGAGCAATGCAAATTAGATATACCTAGAGAAACCATTTTTCCTTATCAGATCGGCTGAGCTCCAAAAGTTTAATAGTACCCTGTGTTGGCAAGGTTGTGAGAAAATAGGCCCTTGGAGTTTAAATTGGAGTTTAAAGGGGAACAACTTCTATGTCACTGGGTGAACATTGCAAATCTATAAACATTGCAAATGTATCTGTTCTTTGACCCAGCAACTCTACTTTTAAGACATTTTTCCTGTAGATTTACTTCTGTGGAATAACATATCTAAAAGGTTTATCATAGCAAAAAATGGGAAATAACCTAAATGTTTGTCCTTAGGAAAGTGTTTCAATAATAGAATATTCTGCAGCATAGTAAAAATAGGGAAAGTCTTGAATAGGGAACAATCCATATTGTGTGTGTGTATAAACTGCAGGGTATGCAACATTGTGTATACAGTGTTCTATAGAACTTGTCAGAGGAGGAAAGCTATGTAGACACATGTCTTTGCATGCATATGAGTTAAATATTTCAATAGATACTCACAGAAGTTAATATTATTGGGTGCCTTTGGACAGAGAAATTAAGTGCCTGGAAGTAACAGCTAGGAGAGAAACATCACTTTTGTACTTTTTGAATGTACTGCGTTTTATAAAATTAAGCAAAGAGTATGTATCTAAAGATTTAAATACATAAATTTTAAGAACAACAAACTGTGATGATAGAGGTCAGAATTGCTCTACCTCCATAGGGAGATATTTACTAGGGAGGGGCGATGGGAATCATTGCAGAGGCGAGCAGGGATGTCCTAAGTCTTCTGTCTTGAATTAGATGGTGGTTCTGTTGCAGGAAGGGGGACCCCCTTCCAGGGCCTGAGAGTGGGCTCTTGTCTAACACTTTAAAATGAATTGTCCCAGGAGACACACATGCTGATGAAATAAAAGACTTTATTGGGAAGGAAGGGGCAGAGCAGTAGGGTCAGGGCGCCCAGGAGCACTGTTCTGCCGCGTGGCTCGCAGTCCTGGGTTTTATGATAATGTAGTTAGTTTCTGGCTTGTCTGTGGCCATTCAGTCTGACTCAGGTTTCCTCCTGGTGGCGCGCACATCACTCAACCAAGATGGAATCCACCCAGGAGGATTTTAGAGGGTTGGTAGTTTTATAAAACTGTTAGGAAAATCACTGACTAAAACCTCCCACCCTGGCCAGACACCACAGTAACAATTTGCATGAATTATCTTAGAACAGAAAATCATGTCCTAGTAAGGAGCATGAAACTAACAAGCCACCACCAACCAGGAGAATTCAGGAAAGGTCAAAAGGAAACAGGAGACGCCAGTCCACATGTACTCCCAACCCCCTGGAATCCTCCTGATTGGATTCCACCTTGGCTGAGTGATGCGTGTGCCACTAGGAGGGAACACATATATATGGGCTTTCCTTGTAGCTCAGCTGGTGAAGAATCTGCCTGCAATGCAGGAGACCCCCGTTTAATTCCTGAGTTGGGAAGATCTGCTGGAGAAGGGTTAGGCTGAAGGAGGAAACAGACAGAACAGGCTCCATCTTGAAAGCAGAACTCAATCTTGGGCTGAACTGTGGACTTTGATCTATATGCCCAGTATCTATGGAAACGACATACCAGCTGGAAAACCGGCCCCTGGAAGGAAGAGCCCCAGTGTTTGTACCTAGGCTCTCTGACACNAAGTAACAGCTAGGAGAGAAACATCACTTTTGTACTTTTTGAATGTACTGCGTTTTATAAAATTAAGCAAAGAGTATGTATCTAAAGATTTAAATACATAAATTTTAAGAACAACAAACTGTGATGATAGAGGTCAGAATTGCTCTACCTCCATAGGGAGATATTTACTAGGGAGGGGCGATGGGAATCATTGCAGAGGCGAGCAGGGATGTCCTAAGTCTTCTGTCTTGAATTAGATGGTGGTTCTGTTGCAGGAAGGGGGACCCCCTTCCAGGGCCTGAGAGTGGGCTCTTGTCTAACACTTTAAAATGAATTGTCCCAGGAGACACACATGCTGATGAAATAAAAGACTTTATTGGGAAGGAAGGGGCAGAGCAGTAGGGTCAGGGCGCCCAGGAGCACTGTTCTGCCGCGTGGCTCGCAGTCCTGGGTTTTATGATAATGTAGTTAGTTTCTGGCTTGTCTGTGGCCATTCAGTCTGACTCAGGTTTCCTCCTGGTGGCGCGCACATCACTCAACCAAGATGGAATCCACCCAGGAGGATTTTAGAGGGTTGGTAGTTTTATAAAACTGTTAGGAAAATCACTGACTAAAACCTCCCACCCTGGCCAGACACCACAGTAACAATTTGCATGAATTATCTTAGAACAGAAAATCATGTCCTAGTAAGGAGCATGAAACTAACAAGCCACCACCAACCAGGAGAATTCAGGAAAGGTCAAAAGGAAACAGGAGACGCCAGTCCACATGTACTCCCAACCCCCTGGAATCCTCCTGATTGGATTCCACCTTGGCTGAGTGATGCGTGTGCCACTAGGAGGGAACACATATATATGGGCTTTCCTTGTAGCTCAGCTGGTGAAGAATCTGCCTGCAATGCAGGAGACCCCCGTTTAATTCCTGTGTTGGGAAGATCTGCTGGAGAAGGGTTAGGCTGAAGGAGGAAACAGACAGAACAGGCTCCATCTTGAAAGCAGAACTCAATCTTGGGCTGAACTGTGGACTTTGATCTGTATGCCCAGTATCTATGGAAACGACATACCAGCTGGAAAACCAGCCCCTGGAAGGAAGAGCCCCAGTGTTTGTACCTAGGCTCTCTGACACCTAAAAGAATACCCTAATTATCTAACCAAATAGAATCATACATTCTGTTACGCTTATTGGGGTATGACCACAGGCCTATTGATAACTGTCTACTGTTAACTACCTAGGCTTAAGGCATATGAATCACTGGTTAACTTTGATCATATCTTTCTTTTCCTTTATTCAGACTGCTGCTGCTGCTGCTAAGTCACTTCAGTCGTGTCTGACTCTGTGTGACCCCATAGACAGCTCTCCCGTCCCTGGGATTCTTCAGGCAAAAACACTGGAGTGGGTTGCCATTTCCTTCTCCAATGCATGAAAGTGAAATTGAAAGTGAAGTCACTCAGTCGTGTCCAACTCTTAGGGACCCCATGGACTGCAGCCTACCGGGCTCCTCTGTCCATGGGATTTTCCAGGCAAGACTGTTGTAGGAAGGAGGACCCCTCCAGGGCCTGAAACTGGGCTCCTGTCTAACACTCAGAAATGAATTGTCCGAGGAGAAACATATGCTGTCAAAGCAAGAGATTTTATTAGGAAAGGGCACCCGGGTGGAGAGCAGTAGGGTAGGGGAACCCAGGAGAACTGCTCTGCTAAGTGGCTCGCAGTCTCAGGTTTTATGATGATGGCATTAGTTTCTGGGTGGTCTTTGGCCAATCATTCTAATTCAGAGTCTTTCCTGGTGACACACCCATCGCTCAGCCAAGATGGATGCTAGCGAGAGGGTTTTGGGGAAGTGGATGGACACGTGGTGTCTCCTTTAGACCCTTCCCGAACTCTTCAGGTTGGTGGTAGCTTATTAGTTCCATATTCCTTATCAGGATCTCCTGTCATAAAACAAATGCAAATGGTTACTGTGGTGCCTGGCCAGGGTGGGCGGTTTCAATCAGTGTGCTTCCCCTAACAAGACTACTGGAGTGGGTTGTTCAGATTAGTTTCAGGGAATTTGGGGAGGTGGGTTTGGACATGTACACTTGGGGTATATAAGGTTTTCACAGAAACTGGTCGGGGTCCTTGGCTAAGAGGAGACTTTGTCTTGGGCGCGCAGTGTAATAAACTGCACTCCACTATCTGCATTGTCCTTCTGAGTGAGTTTGTTTCCCGGAACACATGGCTACAACAAGGCTACCCACTCCAGTATTCTTGAGCTTCCCTGGTGACTCAACTGGTAAAGAATCTGCCCACAATGCAGGAGACCTGGCTTCACTCCCTGGGTTGGGAAAGTCCCTTGGAGGAGGGAATAGCTACCCACTGCAGTATTCTGGCCTGGAGAATTCCATAGACTGTATATCCATAGGGTTGCAAAGAGTCAGACATGACTGAGCAACTTTCACTTTACTACATTTCATATATATATATATATATATATATATATTCGAACTTTACAGTATATTATACCTCAGTACATTTAAAAAATGTATAATTAGAATAATGGGAAAGAAAGTGAACATATACAATTAAACTGAACATTCTGTAGAATTCTTGTTTACTCTAGTCTTGTCTTAGTTCAGTTACATAATTTCTGCTCACTTGACTTTTAGTTTTGTGGAGTTTCATGTGAGTATATATGTGTGTGTGTGTGTGTGTGTGTGTGTATGTGTATACATAAAGAAGCAGCGATGCAGAGGGAAGTTGTGGCCAATCTGTAGTGTTATTTCTTATTAAAAATAACCTTTGTTGACTTCACTTGAGTGGCTGGTTGTTCCACTTTCCTATAATCATGCTGTGTTGGCAAGTGACTCATGATTATCTGTTTGTTCAGGTGTAAATAGACCAAATCACACATACTTTTAAGAATTTGATATTGAACTTTGCTTCCACATAAAATGAGTTGCTAAACATTAGCTTGGTGCAGCTTTGAGTAATTTACAATGAGTCAGCAAAAGCTTAACTGGGAGAGTGTGAACCAATGACAAATGCCTTTTGAAAGGCAACTTTGATCTGGACCAGATTATTGCCTGCTTCTACCCTGCAATGTCTGTCTTTGCTTTTAGTGTAACAAATACATTGTCCTGCATTGAGTATGTTTCCCTAGCAACAGTGGTGAGGTGTGGCAAGACAACACATTTGGAGCAATGTGTGTGTCCTAATGGAATAGGATCTGGCACCAGTGACAAAAGAGTCTGAAGGTGCTGAGTCACTGTGATTAGGTGATTCTCAGTGAAAAGGATGTGGAGATCTTGACGCAAGTGCATTTCCTTTTGTGGAGTGAGTCTGGAGGCGCTGTCACATGATCACCTTCCATTCACTAAAGCTCACTTTTCCAGTGCTTCTCCCTCTTACATAATAAAACAGCAACCCCCATCCCCTTGTTCCTGGAGGGAACGATATAGCCTTGCTGCCTCCAAGCCTCTGGACTAGATGCGCCCGGGAACCTTAGGCAAGGCTGATGTGTAGGAATTAGGATTGATACTCAGGATCAAACCCGGACAGAGAGAGCAAACTGGTAGTTGCCAAGGGGGAGAGGGCATGGGGCAGGGAAGGACTGGGAGTTTGGGATGAGCAGATACAAGCTATTTTATATATAGGATGGATATATAGGGCCTACGGTATAACACAGGGAACTATATTCAATATCTTGTGATAAACCATAATGGAAAAGAAGATATAGGTATAACTGAGTCACTTTGCTGTACAATAGAAATTAACACGACTTGTAAATCAACTATACTTCAATAAAGTTAAAGAAAAAAACACAGATTTGGGTTACTGAGCAAAGGAGTGTGTGTGTGTGTGTGTGAGTGTATGTGTGTGTGTTGTGTATCTGTATGTATCTGTGTATTCTTAACCTCACTAGTAGGTGGTTCAGAAGCTTACTCAATACTGAACACAGTAGCAGCATTTCAAGTTGCTTTAGAGAGAAAATTATGAAAAAATAATCTCTAGGAGCCAGACAGCTTTCTGGAAATCCCTCATGATAACATCAAAGTCCACCCGGCAAGTTGGTTATTTGTGGCAGGAGTGAAGTGACAAAGGGGCTGGGAGGATCAACAGAGACCGTCTTTCTTGGAGTGGTGTTAATAGTCATCTTGTAGGAGACAAAGCTAAGATCATCGAAGAACATTCTGAGTGATGGGTATCCTTTCAGGATAAAAGAGGGGCTCGGGAAGCCCTTGTGTTGTCACCCTGCCTTTGGTGGCAACTATTGAACTGAACTGTCCTTACCTCCCAGGGAACTCCTTAGTGATGTGGCCATACTGAATTCATCTGTGGACCCCTAATGTCTACAGCAAATGTCTTGTTGAATTAATGAATACATCCATCTATCTCTACTTTTTATCAAAGCTCTGAGATTATGATGAAGAAAACTAGAGTCTCTACTTGGGTTTTGGATCCTTCTGTATTCTACACTCCCATGATCCTACACACCAGTGTTAACCATGCCTGCCACAATTACTGCTATTGCTAAGTTGGCCTTCAGTCTTTGCACGTACAAATTTAACTGACTTTGGTAATTTCCTCTCATCACGTTCCCTGGTTCCCCCCTTTTCACTGTAAGCATATCCAGGTGGTCTTTGCATAATAGTATGAACTGTTGGAGAAGACTCTTGAGAGGCCCTTGGACTGCAAGGAGATCCGAAACCAGTCAATCCTAAAGGAAATCAATCCTGAGTATTCATTGGAAGGACTGATGCTGAAGCTGAAACTCCACTACTTTGGCCACCTGATTTGACGCTAGCTAACTCATTAGAAAAGACCCTGATGCTGGGAAAGATTGAAGACGGGAGGAGAAGGGGATGACAGAGGATGAGATGGTTGGATGGCATCACTGACGCAATGGGCATGAGTGTGAGCAAGCTCCGGGAGATGGTGAAGGACAGGGAAGCCTGGCATGCTGCAGTGCATGAGGTTGCAAAGAGCCGGACGTGACCGAGTGACTGAACAACAACATGAGGTTTTATTTGTATGATCCCCTCTATTTTCTGCACAAATGTTTGCTTCTCAGGTTTTCTGTTTCTTCTGCACATTTTTCCAATGACTGAGGTCAGGAAAGGAGACCTTGAGAGCTGATTTCAGATCTAGGGCTCTGGTAAGACACAACCTCAGGGTATTGTGGCTGGTTTACAGTCTCTTCTTACTTAAAAAACAAAAATCCCTTCCTTGACCTCACTTCAGTGTCCAGTTGCCATGTCACTTTCCACAAGTGTTTTGACCAAATGTCTAGTGAAGAAATTGACGTTTCCACCCTCTCCTCTCTGCCCACCACTTATCAGAACACATTGCTTTCTCTGATCCAGTGGGCTGTTTTCATAGCCCTCCTTCACGCTTACTTAATTGAATGTTTAACATTGGTAAAATGTCAAACAAAACAAAACCCCCAAACCCAAAGTGTTCCCTCTTTTGAGATGGTCTCCCCATTCTGACATCCGTAACCCTGAGTCCCTGTGCGTTTTGTGGACCTCCCTGGCGATTTTTCAAGGTCATTCTCGTGGTTAGCATCCTTCCGCTTTCTAGGTGAGCCCACCACCCTCCTCTGTCATTTGGCTTCAGTAGTGGCACTGGGCTCAGGAGTTGCAGCTCTGGGCTCGAGAGCACAGGCTCAATAGTTTTGGCGCTCTGGCTTCGTAGTTCTGCAACGTGTGGGACCTCCCAGACCCGCGGGTGGATTCTTTACTACTGAGCCACCAGGGAAGCCTATTCTAAACCTATTCTAAACCCTCCTTCTCTTCAAGGAGAATCTTGTCTCCTTAAATGTTCCCTACTCTGATGGCTCCCTCAGGGTTTGTGTGAACCCTGTTTTCCTTGTATTAACATAATACTAATTTATCAACATGTGTATATTTTTGGATAAATATTCATTAGCTTTTGTTTTTTTCATTAATACATATTGCTCCATAAGACCCTTTTTTCTATTTGTGTGGTTTATTTTTTTCCCCAAAATGCATCGTATTGTCTCCCATACAGTGGACAGTAGCAAAGTGTTGGTTAAAGTGGATAATAATTAAAAGTGTAATATTTACTCCTGTCAGCTGAGCAAATATTTAACTTAATATGACTCTGTGCCTGTGTGTCTGGACACTGCCACTTCCTGCTTGTGGGAAACTTGTCTGTTGCTGACTTCTTGCTTCTCTGGTCTTCTTTTCCCACCACATTCAGATGCAGAGCACGGTGTGTATGAAGTTGACCAGGACATTGTTCCTAAGGATTTTGTTACCCAAGTCATATGCCAATGGATCCTAAAAACCAAGCACTCACTCACCAGGCTTGGATACTTACGAGAGAGATGATGAGGTTATCTGGGAGAGATGAAACCCCCAGAAGTGTCTAATGCCAGATGGCTGGCGTTGAAGTTCAGGTTTTGCTGTGTTCTAGCTGTGTGGTTTAGGCCAAGTGACTTAATTTCTCTGTGCCTCAGTTTCTTCTGCTGTAAAATGGGAGTGATAATTGTACTGATCCTCCTGTGTTGTTGTGAGGCTTCAATGAGAGTACGCACTGCACTAACCACTATATAAGTACTAGCCGCTACTGCCACAACTGATTTTTAAGTTTGCCTTGAATCTTTATATGTGTACGTGGATTCAGATGCTACACATAAAGATTCATGAAAATGAGTTATTAGGTTCATTCACCCTTAAGAAATAGATTCTGGAAGGTCAGGCTAGCACCCACCAAGGTTTACTGCAAAGGCAATACTAACTCCAGAAAAGGCTGCTGCTGCTGCCAAGTCGCTTCAGTCATGTTCAACTCTGTGTGACCCCATTGACAGCAGCCCACCAGGCTCCCCCATCCCTGGGATTCTCCAGGCAAGAACACTGGAGTGGGTTGCCATTTCCTTCTCCAGCGCATTAAAGTGAAAAGTGAAAGTGAAGTCGCTCAGTTGTGTCCAACTCTTCGAGACCCCGTGGACTGCAGCCTACCAGGCTCCTCCATCCATGGGATTTTCCAGGCAAGGGTACTGGAGTGGGGTGCCAGAAGAGTGAAAACTCCTTCCTGTGCTACCAGCTCTGCACTCTTGAACACTGTTGATGTGAAGACCAAGAAAGGCAGAAGGACCAGTCCAAATTAAAGGGACTCCTCCGTGCTTGTTCCCGGAGTGCTCTAAAGGACCTTACTGNACTGATGCTGAAGCTGAAACTCCACTACTTTGGCCACCTGATTTGACGCTAGCTAACTCATTAGAAAAGACCCTGATGCTGGGAAAGATTGAAGACGGGAGGAGAAGGGGATGACAGAGGATGAGATGGTTGGATGGCATCACTGACGCAATGGGCATGAGTGTGAGCAAGCTCCGGGAGATGGTGAAGGACAGGGAAGCCTGGCATGCTGCAGTGCATGAGGTTGCAAAGAGCCGGACGTGACCGAGTGACTGAACAACAACATGAAGTTTTATTTGTATGATCCCCTCTATTTTCTGCACAAATGTTTGCTTCTCAGGTTTTCTGTTTCTTCTGCACATTTTTCCAATGACTGAGGTCAGGAAAGGAGACCTTGAGAGCTGATTTCAGATCTAGGGCTCTGGTAAGACACAACCTCAGGGTACTGTGGCTGGTTTACAGTCTCTTCTTACTTAAAAAATAAAAATCCCTTCCTTGACCTCACTTCAGTGTCCAGTTGCCATGTCACTTTCCACAAGTGTTTTGACCAAATGTCTAGTGAAGAAATTGACGTTTCCACCCTCTCCTCTCTGCCCACCACTTATCAGAACACATTGCTTTCTCTGATCCAGTGGGCTGTTTTCATAGCCCTCCTTCACGCTTACTTAATTGAATGTTTAACATTGGTAAAATGTCAAACAAAACAAAACCCCCAAACCCAAAGTGTTCCCTCTTTTGAGATGTCTCCCCATTCTGACATCCGTAACCCTGAGTCCCTGTGCGTTTTGTGGACCTCCCTGGCGATTTTTCAAGGTCATTCTCGTGGTTAGCATCCTTCCGCTTTCTAGGTGAGCCCACCACCCTCCTCTGTCATTCGGCTTCGGTAGTGGCACTGGGCTCAGGAGTTGCAGCTCTGGGCTCGAGAGCACAGGCTCAATAGTTTTGGCGCTCTGGCTTCGTAGTTCTGCAACGTGTGGGACCTCCCAGACCCGCGGGTGGATTCTTTACTACTGAGCCACCAGGGAAGCCTATTCTAAACCTATTCTAAACCCTCCTTCTCTTCAAGGAGAATCTTGTCTCCTTAAATGTTCCCTACTCTGATGGCTCCCTCAGGGTTTGTGTGAACCCTGTTTTCCTTGTATTAACATAATACTAATTTATCAACATGTGTATATTTTTGGATAAATATTCATTAGCTTTTGTTTTTTTCATTAATACATATTGCTCCATAAGACCCTTTTTTCTATTTGTGTGGTTTATTTTTTTCCCCAAAATGCATCGTATTGTCTCCCATACAGTGGACAGTAGCAAAGTGTTGGTTAAAGTGGATAATAATTAAAAGTGTAATATTTACTCCTGTCAGCTGAGCAAATATTTAACTTAATATGACTCTGTGCCTGTGTGTCTGGACACTGCCACTTCCTGCTTGTGGGAAACTTGTCTGTTGCTGACTTCTTGCTTCTCTGGTCTTCTTTTCCCACCACATTCAGATGCAGAGCACGGTGTGTATGAAGTTGACCAGGACATTGTTCCTAAGGATTTTGTTACCCAAGTCATATGCCAATGGATCCTAAAAACCAAGCACTCACTCACCAGGCTTGGATACTTACGAGAGAGATGATGAGGTTATCTGGGAGAGATGAAACCCCCAGAAGTGTCTAATGCCAGATGGCTGGCGTTGAAGTTCAGGTTTTGCTGTGTTCTAGCTGTGTGGTTTAGGCCAAGTGACTTAATTTCTCTGTGCCTCAGTTTCTTCTGCTGTAAAATGGGAGTGATAATTGTACTGATCCTCCTGTGTTGTTGTGAGGCTTCAATGAGAGTATGCACTGCACTAACCACTATATAAGTACTAGCCGCTACTGCCACAACTGATTTTTAAGTTTGCCTTGAATCTTTATATGTGTACGTGGATTCAGATGCTACACATAAAGATTCATGAAAATGAGTTATTAGGTTCATTCACCCTTAAGAAATAGATTCTGGAAGGTCAGGCTAGCACCCACCAAGGTTTACTGCAAAGGCAATACTAACTCCAGAAAAGGCTGCTGCTGCTGCCAAGTCGCTTCAGTCATGTTCAACTCTGTGTGACCCCATTGACAGCAGCCCACCAGGCTCCCCCATCCCTGGGATTCTCCAGGCAAGAACACTGGAGTGGGTTGCCATTTCCTTCTCCAGCGCATTAAAGTGAAAAGTGAAAGTGAAGTCGCTCAGTTGTGTCCAACTCTTCGAGACCCCGTGGACTGCAGCCTACCAGGCTCCTCCATCCATGGGATTTTCCAGGCAAGGGTACTGGAGTGGGGTGCCAGAAGAGTGAAAACTCCTTCCTGTGCTACCAGCTCTGCACTCTTGAACACTGTTGATGTGAAGACCAAGAAAGGCCGAAGGACCAGTCCAAATTAAAGGGACTCCTCCGTGCTTGTTCCCGGAGTGCTCTAAAGGACCTTACTGGGGAAACTGGAAGAACTGGAATACAAGCTGAATGATTGGTAATGGTGGTTGTATCAGTGTCAGATGTCTAATTTTGATAAATGTGATTATGTAAAAGAATGTTCTTATTCTTGTAGTGTGAGTGTGTGCATGTGTGGTGTATGTGTGTGTAAGTGTGTGGACATGTGGGGAGAGAGAAAAAAGAGAGTGAGATGAGGGGAGAGAGACTGGGAAAATGAATGTGGCAAAATACTAGCATTTGATGAATCTGAGTTATATAGGCTTTTGGTCTAATTTTTGCAACTTTTCCATAAATTTGAAATTAATCTAAAATAAAAAGTGAAAAAAATTGTCCTATGATTTGAAGACCCAGTTTTCCAATTTGAAAAATGGATTAATTTTAGTTTTTGGTCTTTGGGAATGATGGTAACATTTTCTGAGTTGCAAACTGGGAAATGTCTAAGTTTTAAATGTTTTAAAAGTCTTGTAGGGACTTCCTTGGGTGGTCCAGTGGCTGGGGTTCCACGCTTCCAACACAGGAGGTTTCGGTTGTCTCCCACCCCTCTTTTTCATGCTCTTGACTTGAAAACAGGCTCATTATCCTGTAATATATTGCTTGATTACTGATTTGACTGATTGCTTCCCGGTGGTGATCTTTGAAATTGTCCTTAATTCCTTGTATTTCCTGAAAGTTAGAAGTTAGAACTAAAGCTTTAACTAGATTTGGTTTAGCTTTTTTAAAAATTTATTTTTAATTGGAAGATAATTGCTTTCCAATATTGTGTTGGCTCCTGCTATACAATAACGTGCATCTGCCCTGAGTACCAGTAGGGCCCCTCCCTCCTGAACCTCCCCCTCATCCCACTCCTCCAGCTTGTCACAGAGCACACAGTTGAGCTCCCTGCGCCCATACAGCAGCTTCCCACTGGCTCTCTATTTCACACGGGCAGGAATACTTGACAAGCGGTGCGTGTACTTCATCATCATAAGCTACCTGATCTTTGGCCTTCACACACAGAGCGACACTAAGGTTGATCACTGGCTTTAAGTGATGGCAGCGTGATGGCTTTGTAAAGTTCCCCGCCAGCTTTCTTCTAATCCTTTTATCATCATTGTTTATTATTGCATGAAGCAGTTCCTTCATGAGAGTGAAAAATGAATTTTTCTAATTAGATCATTTCCATTTTTATGGTTGGAATTATTAATTTTTTAAAAGATTTTTTAAAATCCCTGGTTGGGGAACTAACATCCCACATGCTGTGTAGTGCAACTGAAAAAGAAAAATAAAAGCAAGCAAATAAAAAGTTAAAAAATATTCAATTTAAAAATAAATAAAAATCCTGTAAAGATGACATTAAGGCACATTAACAGATACACTCAGTCCAAGATGACTGAGCAACTAACACACATCATGGCAGAAACTTCCAGTTCATTCAAAGTTCTCAATATAAAAACTAAATGTTCTTAAAAATTTATAAATTCTTAGTATAAAAATACACCAAAGTAAAAAGTCAAAGTCATGGGTTTTTTTTTTTTTTTTTTTTTAGTTCTGAAATAGTCATACTCATTGAATAAAAATCTGTAAGTACATTTTATCATCTTTGGTGTATAGTTTCCTTTCCTGTGCCATATTCAGCTATTAAGTTCTCTTCAAGATAAGCTTTTACGATATAAAGTTAATTTTAAAATCAAATTACCAATAGCAGGGAATGTTAAAAACACGACAAATGGGCTACCAGTTTAAAATGCAACGTGTTCTCAAGCAACACATAAAATTATTATACTGCCAGCATCTCATCCAGACACTGAAAAATGATGAATCCACAGAACCGTGACACTGGAAAGGAAGCGGAAGCAGCAATCAGAATCTGAGAGGAAACACCATTAAGTGAAAATCTTATGGAGCCTGACTGATAGTCCCCAGCAGGAGCAGTCAGTCACAGCTTTGGCCCTTGACATGGAAAGCCTTGCTGGCAGTTGAGAGAGCCTTCTGCCTGCTTCCTGGTTCAGGAACCCATGATCTTTATCAGCCAGAGCCCAAGGCAGCCATTCTTCTGCTGTGAGGGTTAAAAAGTAAAAGGGCCAACAGTATAATTTACAAAAGGAAGAAGGAAGAAGAAAAATAAAATTGCCATTTTATTAACATTAGTGTCATTCAAAGCAAAAATAACTTGCCGGAAAAGCAAGGGTCATTTCATATTGATAAATGATATAATCCACGATGAAGATGTAAAGTTTGTGAACCTCTATAAAATAAGACAGACAGGCTTAAAATAGAAAAGGAAAAAATTTATGGAAAATCAAGGAGAAACTGGCAGAAATATGAATTGTGGTAAGAGGCATTAACATGTCTTTCTCAAGATTTGGAGACTGAAGAATAAAATAAGTTTCAATCAGTAGGGTGGTATTGAATGATGTATCTTATAAGTAAGGGTTACCCTATGCCTTGTACTGTGGACAACTGGCTTCACAGCCTCCAGTTCAGCTGCCAGATCCTGGACCAAAGTCCTCCCTCCACCCCTGCTCCCCACCGGGCTCCCCATCTGG
Source organism: Raphicerus campestris (assembly GCA_006410735.1). Classification (NCBI taxonomy): domain Eukaryota; kingdom Metazoa; phylum Chordata; class Mammalia; order Artiodactyla; family Bovidae; genus Raphicerus; species Raphicerus campestris. The sequence goes on from SJYW01019561.1 coordinate 48,508, forward strand.
GCAGTGTTTGTTGCCTGAACAGCAGGGCACCTGTGCCTCATGCCCTCAGGCCCCCTGCCACCCCACCCTCCTTCCCTGCTGAACCTGATGCTTGACAGCTCCAGTGAACTGCTCCTGTTCTTTGTTGAAAGGGCCGTNTTTTTTTTTTTTTAGTTCTGAAATAGTCATACTCATTGAATAAAAATCTGTAAGTACATTTTATCATCTTTGGTGTATAGTTTCCTTTCCTGTGCCATATTCAGCTATTAAGTTCTCTTCAAGATAAGCTTTTACGATATAAAGTTAATTTTAAAATCAAATTACCAATAGCAGGGAATGTTAAAAACACGACAAATGGGCTACCAGTTTAAAATGCAACGTGTTCTCAAGCAACACATAAAATTATTATACTGCCAGCATCTCATCCAGACACTGAAAAATGATGAATCCACAGAACCGTGACACTGGAAAGGAAGCGGAAGCAGCAATCAGAATCTGAGAGGAAACACCATTAAGTGAAAATCTTATGGAGCCTGACTGATAGTCCCCAGCAGGAGCAGTCAGTCACAGCTTTGGCCCTTGACATGGAAAGCCTTGCTGGCAGTTGAGAGAGCCTTCTGCCTGCTTCCTGGTTCAGGAACCCATGATCTTTATCAGCCAGAGCCCAAGGCAGCCATTCTTCTGCTGTGAGGGTTAAAAAGTAAAAGGGCCAACAGTATAATTTACAAAAGGAAGAAGGAAGAAGAAAAATAAAATTGCCATTTTATTAACATTAGTGTCATTCAAAGCAAAAATAACTTGCCGGAAAAGCAAGGGTCATTTCATATTGATAAATGATATAATCCACGATGAAGATGTAAAGTTTGTGAACCTCTATAAAATAAGACAGACAGGCTTAAAATAGAAAAGGAAAAAATTTATGGAAAATCAAGGAGAAACTGGCAGAAATATGAATTGTGGTAAGAGGCATTAACATGTCTTTCTCAAGATTTGGAGACTGAAGAATAAAATAAGTTTCAATCAGTAGGGTGGTATTGAATGATGTATCTTATAAGTAAGGGTTACCCTATGCCTTGTACTGTGGACAACTGGCTTCACAGCCTCCAGTTCAGCTGCCAGATCCTGGACCAAAGTCCTCCCTCCACCCCTGCTCCCCACCGGGCTCCCCATCTGGGCAGTGTTTGTTGCCTGAACAGCAGGGCACCTGTGCCTCATGCCCTCAGGCCCCCTGCCACCCCACCCTCCTTCCCTGCTGAACCTGATGCTTGACAGCTCCAGTGAACTGCTCCTGTTCTTTGTTGAAAGGGCCGTGATGAAATTTCACTTCCTTTTACTTGTTTAAAATTAAAATTAATTATTTTCTTAGGAAAATGGTTATATACTAGGTCACAAACAGAATTTGGGGGCTTCCCTGGTAGTTCAGAGGTTAAAGTGTCTGCCTGCAATGCGGGAGACCTGGGTTCGATCCCTGGGTTGGGAAGATTCCCCTGGGGAAGGAAATAGCAACCCACTCCAGTATTCTTGCCTGGAGAATCCCATCGATGGAGGAGCCTGGTGGGCTACAGTCCACGGGGTTGCAAGCAGTCAGACACTACTGAGCAACTTCACTTTTTTACTATATAATAAAAATGAGAAAATGTAAAAGCCACATTGATAGGGTCATAGCTAACATATACTATAAGTTCAAACAAAACTCTTCAATCCATGACTTATCTAACAATTTCCAAAATGAAGTCTTAGAACATTTGTGTTTTTGAAACTTCAATTTATAATCTGCAGGATATTCATTACAACCATGTTTGTAACAACAAAATGTTGGCAAAACCCACAAGTTTGTCAATAGGGAACCTAGGACATCTGTCAATGGAGAATTATGCAGCTATAACTGATGAGTGTATATAAGTTTGTTACTATCTCATCTCCATATATTCTGCAGGATGCATTGTTATCTGAAAAAAGCAAGGTGGAGAAAATATATATAATATGCTACCATTCACTCAAAAAATGTGGCAAGAATATGAATATCTCTTTGCTTATATTTAATTCACAGCAAGAAAATAAGAGCATAATAAAAAAAACTGAAAAAATATAAAAAACTGGTTATCTGCCCCGGGAACAGGGTGGAGGAAACATGAATAAAAATCTTACTTTTTGATTATACCTTGCCTATCACTTCATGGGAAATAGATGGGGACACAGTGGAAACAGTGACAGACTTTATTTTGGGGGGCTCCAAAATCACTGCAGATGGCGACTGCAGCCATGAAATTAGAAGACGCTTACTCCTTGGAAGAAAAGTTATGACCAACCTAGATAGCATATTCAAAAGCAGAGACATTACTTTGCCGACTAAGGTCCGTCTAGTCAAGGCTATG
>SJYW01019561.1:53727-69097 GCA_006410735.1 Raphicerus campestris
AAAGTTATGACCAACCTAGATAGCATATTCAAAAGCAGAGACATTACTTTGCTGACTAAGGTCCGTCTAGTCAAGGCTATGGTTTTTCCTGTGGTCATGTATGGATGTGAGAGTTGGACTGTGAAGAAGGCTGAGTGCCAAAGAATTGATGCTTTTGAACTGTGGTGTTGGAGAAGACTCTTGAGAGTCCCTTGGACTGCAAGGAGATCCAACCAGTCCATTCTGAAGGAGATGAGCCCTGGTTGTTCTTTGGAAGGAATGATGCTAAAGCTGAAACTCCAGTACTTTGGCCACCTCATGGGAAGAGTTGACTCATTGGAAAAGACTTTGATGCTGGGAGGGACTGGGGGCAGGAGGAGAAGGGGATGACAGAGGATGAGATGGCTGGATGGCATCACAGACTCGATGGACGTGAGTCTGAGTGAACTCCGAGAGATGGTGATGAACAGAGAGGCTTGGAGTGCTGCGATTCATGGGGTCGCAAAGAGTCGGACACGACTGAGCGACTGAACTGAACCGAACTGTTTCGTAGATTGACTTTGAAACCATGTGAAGATTTTTCATGATTATGAAATCAAATTAAATTTTAGAAATAATTCCTAAAAACAGCAAAATAAAGATTACTGTGTTAACTACACAGAGAGGATTATTTCAAGTGACTTTAAAAAGCCCAGTAATTTAATATATAAACCTAGTGGGATATATTCTGAGGATAAAAAGAATTGCAAATAGCTTTACACTGCTTTCAATTATCATGTTGTTTGTAATAATATTAGCATTGTTGTTATGAAGCTATGGTATATAGTACAAGATATGGAAAATAAGTAATTATTTTATATTAATAAAAATCAAGGGGTTATCATGAGAAAAATATATAAAATCAAAGAATAGCTAACCAAATAACCCTAAACTTGAACTGAAAATATCAGTATGATCTCAGAAAGTATTGCTCTTAAAAAACAAAAAGAAAAACAAACAAACACAAAAGCCCTTATTCCTACCTCTGGCCGCCAAAAAAGCCTAGAAATAATGGCTGTAACTTGGACTGTGTTCCCTATTAACTATTTTCCACTAAAAGGAAGCTGAATTCTTGAAGAAATAGCTAATTTCAAGACTGGGGCAGGAAAAATTCAAGAAGGTCCCGGGACATATTGTCATATGATAAAAGCAAAAATTTTTCAATGACCATCAAAATAATGACAAAAAGAACTCAGAAGTCAATCTGAATGGATTTTCACTGGCCCACAATGGGAGCATTTGGGCTATGGATTGAAACTCAGGCCTTCCTAGGTGGCGCTAGCGGTAAAGAACTTGCCTGCCAATACAGGAGACGTAAGTGATACGGTTTCGATCCCTGAGTCTAGAAGATCCCCCAGAGGAGGGTTCGGCAACCCACTCCAGTGTTCTGTCCTAGAGAATCCCCTGGACAGAGGAGCCTGGCGGGCCACAGACCACAGGGTCGCAAAGGGTCGGACACGACTGAAGCGACTTAGCTTGCAGGTATGTTTAAATCTACGAGTTCGTAAAAAATAAAGAACTCCTGATCACCTACAGTGGATTTCGAGAATTGGCAAATAAAAGGAAAGAATCAAGGGTTTATCTTATGGTTCTTATATCTTGGAGTAATCAAATAGTTGACAAGAAAAAGTTTCTATATTATAGAAGCATTTCTGCTAATAAGTGAATGAAGAGTGAGGGAATATTTGCATGCTGAAATAATGAACTTGGACAAAAATTCCTAACACTATACAAAGAAAGACAACTGGGCATTACATATCTGCTAATGAAAAGTCCTGTCGTTATCACCAGTGGTGTCTTCTAGCTAAAATATCCAGTCTGTTATTAAGTCTGTGTCCAACTACCCACTGGAGAACGAGAACAGGGAGTGCAGGGGACAACAAACAGATGAAAAGACACCACGGGGATGCAGTCAGGAATACCCAGAGTGCTGGAAATGCTCCAGAACAGATCACCCTGGTGTCCTCACCATATAAATGGCGAGAAGGGGAGAGTGGGTATCAAGCGCTGTCCGTGCTCATCCTGGTCTTCTCTACCCTTCACGTACTCAGCCTGACTTCCAGGGGTCACTGGCTCCTCTTTGTGCCAAAGGAGCTTTCCCCCTAAACCATGGGAGGCTGCTCTGTCCAATTTTGAAAGGTCAGGAGTGCCAGGAAATCAATGCCTGCAGAAGCAGCCCTTAATCAATGATTAAATCAAGTGGGTGAATAAGTACCTAGCTTTTTCAACTCTCAGGGAGATAATCCTGAGGGGCGTGTGTGTGTGTGTGTTAGTATCTTTTCCAAGAATTCCCCTGAAAGGATTAGGCTTCTATTCCGCACTGGTAAATGGTTAAATGGCCTTGTTGGTTTATGTTTAATACCCTTTGTTGGTTGTCTTCTCCCCCGACTCCCCTCTCTTTTTCCCTTGTGGTGTTCCCTGAACTTAAACTCCAGGGACCTGAATCCTGTCTTCCGGTCTCTTTTTGGAGGAACTCAAACTATAGCAGAGGAAGAGCTTTAGCTTAAAAGTGACTTAAGAGGCAGGAAAATTTGCACATTGGATGTTTGATAACTATATAGAAATTTTTGTTGGTGTTTTATTTAGGTGGCATAATGCTATTATGCTTGTATTTAAAATCGAGAGTAAATAATAAAAGTATACAGATAAAATGTTACGATATCGGCAGTTTGATTTCAAATAATATGGAGTTGTGGCTGGGAATACGGTACAAGACTGACAATGAGCTGACAATTTTTAAAACTGGGTGATGGGTATGTGAGTGTTCCTCATACTTTTTTGTATATGCTGGAAAATTTCCCTAATTAATTACCAAAAAAAGCACTCCCAGGGTGTTGTTTATAACTACTTAGCGCTTGATACTGCCTTGTACAGAGTAAGCCAAGAGACACTCAAAACATTATTGTCGAATTAACATGTTGTATCTTATGTTGGGGATACCAAGGCAAATACTGTTAATGTTAATACTTTTAACTGATATACCAGAAAGCTTATGTAGAACAGGGGGGAAAAAATCATTGTATCAATTAGAATGATGTCAGCTTAAAAAATTTTTTTGTTCATAAGCCAAAATATTTCTTTGGCTTATGATTATTCATCATCTGTGGCTTGAAGTTATTCTTAAGTTGTGAATGTTTTTATTGTAATGCTTAAGTGCTGGAATTTTGGGGGCATTTTGATGGCTCAATGGGACAGGGTATGGGACAGAACACTTTAAGCAGGATTCAGAAAATCTGAGCTTGTGAGTGCTGAATCTTCAGGGCTATGTGTTTGAAATTTACAAGGTGACTATTGTGTAGGAATCAAACCTGATATAACTAACACTTTATTGAGAAAATCTTTAAAAGTATTTTATGTTAAGTGGAAGGGTACAGTATATCTGAAGTCTGAAGCTTATAAACAGAAACTTAGCAATTCCTACAGAAATTTTTTATGTTAAAAAAATAGTATAGATATAGATGTGTGTATAAATCCCTAAAAAATCCTGTCACTTCCCAGGAGTTCACACAGGCTGAGATTTGCTTTTTGTAGGATTTTCTAGTGATAGGACAATCCTTGTTTTCAAGCTATTAGTTTGACATATCAGTATTCAGTTTGATGTAATATTAATATAAATATCATAATAAGATGTGACTTTGATTGTAGGAAGACTCACTAGAAGATTATGAGAAGTGCAAAAGAATATTTTTGGGATGTCCTTCAAATGTCCTTAAACTGGAAAAAGTGAAAATTTAGATATTTTATATATATAAAAAGTCTAGCTATTTTTTTCCTCACTTCCTCTTAACAAAGTTGGTACCAAAGTAACTAAATGGCTTCATATAACAGACAATTTTTTTCTTGGATTTACTCCTAGTTCTATTTCATGTATTTTGTTTTCTACCAATATGTAATTTATGTTATCAAGCTCTATTTTATAAAACCATCTAAGTGGCTCATTATTCTTTATAGAAAATGGTGTGGGAGTAACTAATTAGCCTACTAGTTAAATTTTAAAACTGTAACCGAGTAGATAAAGATTGCACAACATTGTTCTCATAGATTGTTATCCTCACAGTAACATTCATGGAATTTATTTTCCTTTTAACATTTTTTTTTGCAGTAATATTTATTTATTTTGCCTGCACTGTGTGGTGTGTGGGGTCTTAGATCCCCGACCAGGGATTGAATCTGTGCCCCCTGCATCGGGAATGCAGAGTCTTAACCACTGGACCACCCCAGGGAAGACCCAGAATTTATTTCCTAAGGTATTTCAGAGAATGATATTCTCATTCATGTCATCAGCTAGATTCACTCAAATTTACTATTTGGATTTGGCTGTTTAGCCTGTATAATTAAATCCTAACAAGTTTGTCAGTTCTTGGAATCCATCAATGAATGATGGACTTAATATTTCTGTTAACAAAGAGTCAAAGAGATTTACTATAAGCTCTAAATAAGTAATTTAATTTCTTTAAGTTGTCAAGAAACAGTTTGGTTTCCCCAAAGGACTCTGAATCGGCTAAACATATTATTATTATTAAGAAAAATGACTGTCAATTTCCTTTCAACTCAGTAACATAAAAAAAAATTCTAAGACAATAGTTCATCCTAACGTCATTAAATTGTAATTCTCAGTAACTCCCAACTTTCTCTCACCATAAATTTTATCTGCAAAATTTCAATTTTGATCCTGATGCAGAATGGTGTTGACTTCTACTGTTCCCCTTCCTTTGACCTTAGTGCTCCACGGCTTCCTGAACCTTCTCTAAAGTTCTCATCTGAATCCATGGTAGGGCTTCCCTGGTGGCTCAGCAGTAAAGAATCAGCCTGCCAATGCAGGAGACATGGGTTCGATCCCAAGTCCTGGAAGATCCCCTGGAGAAGGATATGGCAACCTATTCCAGTATTCTTGCCTGGGAAATCCCACGGGCAGAGGAGCCTGGTGGGCTACAGTCCATGGGGTCGCAAAAGAGTGAGATGTGACTGAGCGACTAAACAACAGCCACAAGTGTCTGAAAGCACATTCTCCCATGCTGTAGCATGTGAGGGCACAGAAGTGCCCCTGAGCAAACGTCCTCCGTCCTCTGCCCGCTTCCTGTGCCTTGTAAACTTGTCCTTAAGTTCCATGCACTCCTGGACCCACTAACAGAAACTTGGAGGATGCAAGTCCTCTGTTACTTTGAAGGGAGGGGTGGGAGAGGCCAAGCCCCTGGTGGTGGAGGCTTGTCTGAGCTCTACAGGCCTGTTGACAACCCAGGAGAGCAGACATATCTAATTTTTTACATCCGGAAACTTAGGCCCAGAGAAGGCACTTGGGCTCCTTAGCTGTGAGCTGTCAGCCTGTCTAAGTCAGATCCTTTTATCTACAGCGCGACTTCCTGTAGGACTTAGCAACATGCACGGTGACTCAGAAGAAAGCAGACCCTTGGGGGATGGGCCACCACCCACTGTGAGCTGACCTGGCCTTGAGCACAAGGGAAATCAGGCTGTTATGGGCACCTGGGGGTGGAGGTTGAGCAGTTACCCTGCTAAAGCGGAGCACTGAAAGAAACTGGGGAAATAAAAATGTTCAGGCTTCAAATTTCCCCCTTTCTGCCAGGTCAAGCTGGAGCTTGTTTTACAGTAGAAATTAGGCAGCCAGACCCATCTGTAGGGCACCGATGTTTTTGTTGAAATTATATGCTTGACTGGTGAAACAGAGTCTTTTACCAAATCGAGGGTCTCTTGTGTGTTCTGCAGAAGTGTGCACACTTGGTCGTTTTATTTTTTCCTCTTCATGCTGTTCAATGTCTCTTTTTTCTTTTCTTCTATCCAGACATACCAGTTAAAGAGGGCAATAAAATGCTCTCTTTTATCAGAGTTACACATCAGGTGGGAATAAGGCTGTGTTAGGTGAGACAGTAAGATCTGGTTATAGTAAAACCAGGGAGCTCATCAGTGATTCCAGACACCAAGATACCCTCTCTCTCATCCTCCACTCCCATGGGGTGCCATGGTCAGATGGTCAAAAGAGGGAAGCTGGGTGATGGGCCTGCAAAGATTTTCACTGTTTATTCTTTTCTATGTGCTATTTCTAGATCTTCAGTATTATCTAGGCAAGGATCATTTGTTTGCAACGACTGAGAACAAACTGAATCTTGCCTAGGTAACGTAGGGGAGGTGGGTGGATAAGGGAAGGATTTGAGGAAATATCCTGAACTTCACTTGCAGGAAGTGTGCGTGGACCTCCGGGGAACTCTCCCTGTCTCTCACTGTCTCCTGACTGAGGTGACAACTGCTCTCTGCTATTTCCTAGGATCCTTGCTATAAAGTTGCCCTCGTGACTATAGTGCTGTAATAGCTACATAACCACTCAAGTTCATGTTTTAAGAACGTGTCTTTTGGGGATGTCCCTAGTGGTCTGGTGATGAAGACTCCATGCTTCCACTGCAGAAGATGCAGTTTCACCCCTCGGATGGGTAACTAAGATCCCGTATGCCTCAAGATGCAGCTCCTCTCCAACCCCTGCTGCCAAAAAAAGTGTTTTTTAAGCCAAGGTTTTGCAAGTTGCTTCAGGAAGATTCTGTAAAATGCTTACAATAAAAGTCTCATTAATTCACTTTCATCTTAAAAAGTGTAATGAATCTATGTCTTGTAAGTTGTTTCCTATAAGTGCAGATGGAGGCTGTGTACAAGTCTAGATGATCAAGCAGATAGTGATGGGGTGCCAGAATTTCTAAGAGGTTGGGGGTCGTTGTTGGGGGTGGTCAAAGAATGGGTTCCCCCAAAAGGCATGTGGCTTCTGGCCAGCACAGCTCAGAATTCCTGCCCTTCTCATCCCTCCTCTATTCCTGGTGCCTTCTTAAAATGTCTGAGAGTAACCAGGTGGAGTGAACAATAAGCTATGTCACCCTTCGAACACACACAGGCTGCTTGCAAGGGTTGGGTGTGCTGTTCTGGCTCTTGTCCTTTGAAAGTTTTAAAGTCACTTCTTCGTCTTGTATCAAATACTGGGCCAGAGGTCATAGTCCAGAACATTAGACTCAGATGGTAAACTGGTGGGTTGTAAATAGGGACAAGAATGGCACTAAATCGAAATAGCTCTAGAATGAGTTACTAAAATTAAGGAAATGAGAAGCAAATTTGGATCCACTTAAAAAGAGTAAAACTTAAAGAGATGTTCTATTTATGAGCAGAATGGAAAGAACTGGAGAATGAAGAGAACTTGCTTGTCCCCTGGTAGGAGCCTGGTTGGTCATGTCTCCTGCGGTGACTCTGGCCCTGCTGTACTAGCCACACTGTTGCAGTAACTTCCAGGAGATGGGACCCCATGAGTCAGGCACCTCCAGGGCTCGGTCAGGGTGACACTATAGGTACTGGAACACCAATGTGATTGGCACTGAAAGGCCAAGAGATGCCTGTAGTCCGATTAGACTGAGAACATTTAAGGTCATAGAGAGGTGGAAACAGTTTTCTTCTTCCCTAGGAAAAGATGATGCAATAGATGACAACAAGCATCTGGGTAAATCCCTCCATCCAGTCTTGGACAGCATTCACGCCACCTGGCAGGTGGGTGGGAGAAGTTTCTTTGGTCCCAAGTGTTCTTCCAGGGCCCACATCCAGCCAGAGCCTTTCAGTTCTAAGCCAAGAGTGGAGCCAACATTCACAGTCCATTTCTGAATGACCCAGAGAGTGAGATGGGGAGAGGAAGAGACCACTTTTAATCTGGCCTGGAGGAGTCTCTAAAGCCTTGATCTGACTGAGGAGTGTGTGGTCTCACTGAGCAGTGTGTGGTACAGTGTTATTTTTAACTTGAAATTAATTGATTTGTTAGTGAATCGGCTGATTGATGGGCGTTGGAGATCTAAACGTGAAAATCACATGGTCATACCCCTTACGGAGCTCAGAGTTTAGTGGAGAATGTGGATAAATATTTATGGAACTGTGTGATGAGAGCAACCATAAAGCAAGTTCCAAGACAGAAGGAATCTTCTGGGCTTCGTGTTAGACACAATGCCTCTGGAAGGCCCTCTTACCTGCAGGCTGGTGTGGGCCTAGCTCCAGCTCCTGTTCTGCTAAATGAGACCTGAGTCTAAAGATCACAGATTATCTCATATCTGGAGCCATGCCTGCTGTCTGAAATTTCCTTGTGGTTACCANTATCCAGAAATACCAGTTAAAGAGGGCAATAAAATGCTCTCTTTTATCAGAGTTACACATCAGGTGGGAATAAGGCTGTGTTAGGTGAGACAGTAAGATCTGGTTATAGTAAAACCAGGCAGCTCATCAGTGATTCCAGACACCAAGATACCCTCTCTCTCATCCTCCACTCCCATGGGGTGCCATGGTCAGATGGTCAAAAGAGGGAAGCTGGGTGATGGGCCTGCAAAGATTTTCACTGTTTATTCTTTTCTATGTGCTATTTCTAGATCTTCAGTATTATCTAGGCAAGGATCATTTGTTTGCAACGACTGAGAACAAACTGAATCTTGCCTAGGTAACGTAGGGGAGGTGGGTGGATAAGGAAAGGATTTGAGGAAATATCCTGAACTTCACTTGCAGGAAGTGTGCGTGGACCTCCGGGGAACTCTCCCTGTCTCTCACTGTCTCCTGACTGAGGTGACAACTGCTCTCTGCTATTTCCTAGGATCCTTGCTATAAAGTTGCCCTCGTGACTATAGTGCTGTAATAGCTACATAACCACTCAAGTTCATGTTTTAAGAACGTGTCTTTTGGGGATGTCCCTAGTGGTCTGGTGATGAAGACTCCATGCTTCCACTGCAGAAGATGCAGTTTCACCCCTCGGATGGGTAACTAAGATCCCGTATGCCTCAAGATGCAGCTCCTCTCCAACCCCTGCTGCCAAAAAAAGTGTTTTTTAAGCCAAGGTTTTGCAAGTTGCTTCAGGAAGATTCTGTAAAATGCTTACAATAAAAGTCTCATTAATTCACTTTCATCTTAAAAAGTGTAATGAATCTATGTCTTGTAAGTTGTTTCGTATAAGTGCAGATGGAGGCTGTGTACAAGTCTAGATGATCAAGCAGATAGTGATGGGGTGCCAGAATTTCTAAGAGGTTGGGGGTCGTTGTTGGGGGTGGTCAAAGAATGGGTTCCCCCAAAAGGCATGTGGCTTCTGGCCAGCACAGCTCAGAATTCCTGCCCTTCTCATCCCTCCTCTATTCCTGGTGCCTTCTTAAAATGTCTGAGAGTAACCAGGTGGAGTGAACAATAAGCTATGTCACCCTTCGAACACACACAGGCTGCTTGCAACGGTTGGGTGTGCTGTTCTGGCTCTTGTCCTTTGAAAGTTTTAAAGTCACTTCTTCGTCTTGTATCAAATACTGGGCCAGAGGTCATAGTCCAGAACATTAGACTCAGATGGTAAACTGGTGGGTTGTAAATAGGGACAAGAATGGCACTAAATCGAAATAGCTCTAGAATGAGTTACTAAAATTAAGGAAATGAGAAGCAAATTTGGATCCACTTAAAAAGAGTAAAACTTAAAGAGATGTTCTATTTATGAGCAGAATGGAAAGAACTGGAGAACGAAGAGAACTTGCTTGTCCCCTGGTAGGAGCCTGGTTGGTCATGTCTCCTGCGGTGACTCTGGCCCTGCTGTACTAGCCACACTGTTGCAGTAACTTCCAGGAGATGGGACCCCATGAGTCAGGCACCTCCAGGGCTCGGTCAGGGTGACACTATAGGTACTGGAACACCAATGTGATTGGCACTGAAAGGCCAAGAGATGCCTGTAGTCCGATTAGACTGAGAACATTTAAGGTCATAGAGAGGTGGAAACAGTTTTCTTCTTCCCTAGGAAAAGATGATGCAATAGATGACAACAAGCATCTGGGTAAATCCCTCCATCCAGTCTTGGACAGCATTCACGCCACCTGGCAGGTGGGTGGGAGAAGTTTCTTTGGTCCCAAGTGTTCTTCCAGGGCCCACATCCAGCCAGAGCCTTTCAGTTCTAAGCCAAGAGTGGGGCCAACATTCACAGTCCATTTCTGAATGACCCAGAGAGTGAGATGGGGAGAGGAAGAGACCACTTTTAATCTGGCCTGGAGGAGTCTCTAAAGCCTTGATCTGACTGAGGAGTGTGTGGTCTCACTGAGCAGTGTGTGGTACAGTGTTATTTTTAACTTGAAATTAATTGATTTGTTAGTGAATCGGCTGATTGATGGGCGTTGGAGATCTAAACGTGAAAATCACATGGTCATACCCCTTACGGAGCTCAGAGTTTAGTGGAGAATGTGGATAAATATNTATTTTTAACTTGAAATTAATTGAATTGTTAGTGAATCGGCTGATTGATGGGCGTTGGGGATCTAAACGTGAAAATCACATGGTCATACCCCTTACGGAGCTCAGAGTTTAGTGGAGAATGTGGATAAATATTTATGGAACTGTGTGATGAGAGCAACCATAAAGCAAGTTCCAAGACAGAAGGAATCTTCTGGGCTTCGTGTTAGACACAATGCCTCTGGAAGGCCCTCTTACCTGCAGGCTGGTGTGGGCCTAGCTCCAGCTCCTGTTCTGCTAAATGAGACCTGAGTCTAAAGATCACAGATTATCTCATATCTGGAGCCATGCCTGCTGTCTGAAATTTCCTTGTGGTTACCAAGTTACTGGTCTGGTCCCTACAGGCCCATTAATTATTATCCATCCCACATGGCTACTTCTGGAGCAGACACTGGATAGGTAGTGTCAGGAATGGTACAGCATGTGTTTGTCTCAAATAATCTTTGAAATAGGCCTGCTCCCATTTGGCTGGTGCTGGGGAACCAGCACCTTTGCTTCCTTGTTTCTGTTATACCCTTTCCCTCAGCCCTGTCTGCCAGGCCCAGCTGGTCAAAGAGCTCAAAGGGCAAGACATTAGCATGGGAGAGACCCGAAGTTCAAGAAATGAGCAGTAATGTCCCAGCCTGGATGGGAGGAGAATTTGGGGGAGAATGGATACATGTATATGCATGGCTGAGTCCCTCTGCTGTTCACCTGAGACTATCACAACATTGTTAATTGGATGTATTCCAATATAAAATAGAGTTCAAAAAAAAAAAAAGAAATGAGCAATAAATAGGTAGTACATCATAATAATGGATAATTCAGCAGCCCATGAAAATAGATGACCCTGGAGGGCTGCTGTGATGTTTAATAAATATGCTGTCTCTGCCTCTGAGTGGTTCTTTCTGTGCTAGTCTTTAGGGGGAAACAATCCTTGCTACATGCAAAAATACAAAAGACAGTCTGTTGACAAGATGAAAAAGGAGCTTCTGTTTTAGACAAAGCTTGTGAAGGTTCAAGGATCGCTTATTTATTGGTCCAACTGAGTTTTAGTGGCTTAAAAATAAAAGAAGGAAAATAAATACAGGTAAAATAAATACTGGTCTTCTTATTCTACTTAAAGGCACGTTTCCTAAGATTTTCTTCTCCACTTAGAAACAGGAATTGAGAACTATTCAGAAGAGATACTAGATAAGACTAGAATTACAGTAACCTGAAGATAAAACCTATTCTTAGAAGTAAATGCTTGGTTCCAAAAGGTCTCTGAACACCATGGAGCAAGAAAGAAACCACAGTTACTGGCTCAGATAACATAATGCTGCTACTACTGCTGTTAAGTCACTTCAGTCGTGTCCAACTCTGTGCGACCCCATAGACAGCAGCCCACCAGGCTCCCCTGTTCCTGGGATTCTCCAGGCAAGAACACTGGAGTGGGTTGCCATTTCCTTCTCCAATGCAGGAAAGTGAAAAGTGAAGGTGAAGTCGTTCAGTCATATCCAACTCTTAGAGACCCCATGGACTGCAGCCTACCAGGCTCCTCCATCCATGGGATTTTCCAGGCAAGAGTATTGGAGTGGGTGCCATTGCCTTCTCCAGATAACGTAATAACTAGCATGTATTAAGTGTTTGGGCTTCCCAGGTGGCGCTAGTGGTAAGGAACCCACCTACCAGTGCAGGAGACATGAGATATGGGTTCAATCCCTGGGTGGGGAAGGTGCATGGCATGGCAACCCACCCCAGTATTCTTGACTGGACAATCTCATGGACAGAGGAGCCTGGTGGGCTACAGTCTATGGGGTCACAAAGAGTCGGACACGACTAAAGTGATTGAGTGCACACGAACATTAGGTGATTATGATAGGCACGATTCTAAACGCTGTATATGTATACTAACTTATTTATTCTTGTAGGACATCAACGATTAGCAGCTCCTTCAGGTTCTGGTATGTTCTAAGATGGGGTTAACCCAGAAACTGTCACGGAAAGGTAGATTCAGCAAAAAGACAGCAGCCAATATATTAGAATCAAAGTCCCTGTGGCTTAGCGGTAGTGACTGGATATTGTGCCCTTGGGGAAAAATTAATGAGGTCAGAGCAGACTGGGCGAGATCAGGTCTGGCCCTTTTGCCACAGAGCCTGGATTCGGAGATGATCTGATGGGAAGCCAGGCAGAAGGGCAACTGAGGCATTCACCCACGGGGCCAGGACAGAAAGGCACAGTTTGGGTTGAGAACACGGACCTGCTTGATGAGAGCCAGAGGCTGGCAGAAGGGATGTGGGAGCCGAGAGGAGCCTCAGCCCCTGGGACAAAACTGAGGTGCTTTTTATAGAGCGCTGGGTTTGGGATGCTCCGGGGGACCCCCGAGGGTCCCCAGCACTTTGGGAGATATCCTGCTGTGATTCTATGACTCTAGTGAAGGAGGGGACAAACTGCAAAAATGGCCACAGCAGGGAGAAGTTGTGCCGNTGTAGGACATCAACGATTAGCAGCTCCTTCAGGTTCTGGTATGTTCTAAGATGGGGTTAACCCAGAAACTGTCACGGAAAGGTAGATTCAGCAAAAAGACAGCAGCCAATATATTAGAATCAAAGTCCCTGTGGCTTAGCGGTAGTGACTGGATATTGTGCCCTTGGGGAAAAATTAATGAGGTCAGAGCAGACTGGGCGAGATCAGGTCTGGCCCTTTTGCCACAGAGCCTGGATTCGGAGATGATCTGATGGGAAGCCAGGCAGAAGGGCAACTGAGGCATTCACCCACGGGGCCAGGACAGAAAGGCACAGTTTGGGTTGAGAACACGGACCTGCTTGATGAGAGCCAGAGGCTGGCAGAAGGGATGTGGGAGCCGAGAGGAGCCTCAGCCCCTGGGACAAAACTGAGGTGCTTTTTATAGAGCGCTGGGTTTGGGATGCTCCGGGGGACCCCCGAGGGTCCCCAGCACTTTGGGAGATATCCTGCTGTGATTCTATGACTCTAGTGAAGGAGGGGACAAACTGCAAAAATGGCCACAGCAGGGAGAAGTTGTGCCGGGTTTCATCCCAGCACCAAGCATAAGATTTTATCCCCTTGTCAGAGACTTATCCCCTAAAGGCAGAGAATTCTGTTTTATTTGGCTTTGCTGAGATCTTAAGCCTGGGAGGCAGCCTCTCAGGTAGCTCTGAAGGACTGCTCTGAGATCGTAAGGAGGAGTCAGGATATATAATTTTTGCAACAAAAACCATGAATTTAGGAACATCAAAAGATGACTGTTAATTAAAGAAAAGCAGCATCTCAAATGGATGAGTGTAGCCCTTTTCTATGGACGGAAAGATCGAGGCGTCTGCGCTCCCTGAAGCCACCCCTCTGATGTGCACTCAAACTACACAGGGCTGGTACCCAGCTTTTTCTCAGTCCCGCGTCCCCTCAGGTGCCCTGCGGCGGGGTGGCTGCATAGCTGAGGGCTTGATGCTGCAATGTCCTTGGTTTACTGATAAGGCGGATGACAAGCTNCCAAATTGTGGTCATTTGTTATGACAGCCCTAGAAAACTAGTCCACCGCCTGTGGACTCAGATAAATCCTGTGCAGGGCTCCCCTCAGCTCATGTTTGCCAAATGCCCCCTTCCTCCTATTTAGATGCCTCAGGAATGGAACACATTTAATAATTCTGCCATCAGATGCAACGGGCTGCACTCTGGTTTTAGTTTGACTGATCTTTCAGATAATCTGGGACTTTTAAAGTCTGATGGAAGCGAGCATTTTAATACCCATCCTCTTTTTGTTCTGTGAACTCAGGGACGATGCCGAAGGCGGTTTGGCAGACAGTCAGCCACTGGTAGTATGACTGCAAAACCTGATATGTCAGCTATTGTCCTCCTGTATTAGCAGCATCTTTGGGTGCCATGAACTCATGAAATATAACAAAGCAGTGTATTGTCTAAACTCTTCTGAATATGTGGCTGGTGTTCACATAACTCCCTTTGTCTTGGTCTGTGCCTGTCAAACTGGAATTCTCTGGTGTCTTTGTTTTCCTGTGGAGCCTTCCTCTCTAATCTGGTCCGTGTTTGATGACATGCGCAGAAAGGGCACCATGCACCTGGCATAGCCAGGTCACAACAAGCACTGCTGAGCTGTTCTGCAGTCTCTGCACTCCAGGGGGAAGGGAAGGAAATTTTCCAGGAAGAAGAATTGACACAGCTATCACACTTAGCCTGTAATATCTACGTGCCAAACACTCCTCTAGGCACTGACAGCGGATAACTCTTTCCATTCTCATGGGTACCACTTGAGGCAGGTACCCTCATTCAACTGCCCAGGCATCTGAATTGCAGGGATGGTAAAGAAAACCTGCAGGTCAAAAGATTGGTCAGGGCCAGAGCTGAGCCGAGGGAGCCAGGGCAGTCGACTGGCTGCAAAGTCTTAGCGTTCACCATCACTCTGTTGGCTTCCTGCCTGGGAAATACTCCCATCCTGAATCTGAATGCTGTGATCTTCTTTTTTTTTTTTTTTTTCACTGAAAACTAGTCTTTCTATCCTTTTCAGCTAATGCAAACTTTGGGTCTATGTCCTTGCCGAAGGCTGTGGGATCATCTTTGGAGGAAGGGGAGAGGATGAGATGGCCCCTGGAGCCTAGCTTGAGGGAGTCACAATGGGTGGTGGTATAGAGGTCTCTCCATCGTGGAATGAGGAAAACCGTGTAGGCACCATCTTCAAGCAGTTACATTTCCTCCAACTAGGCCCACTCACCGGAAATCCCTGTTGCTGTTGTTCAGTCTCTCAGTCATGTCTGACTCTTTGTGACCCCATGGACTACAGCATGCGAGGCTCCCCTTCACTATCTCCCAGAGTTTACTCAAACTCATGTCCATTGAGCTGATGATGCCATCCAGCTATGTCATCCTCTGTTGCCCCCAATCTTTCCCAGCATCAGGCTAAAAATGGAATATTTTACTTTAAAATATTTTAAAGTAATATTCAAAGTAATATTTTACTTTAAAAAAATCATGCTATTATATGATAAAATTAGTGACAGTGACCATTTGGAGATCTACTCACTTCCTTACAGAACACACACATTTTGGCAGAGGAGTGGGGATGTCAGAGACCCAGGAAGGGAGGGCTGGGGCCAGTGCC
>SJYW01019561.1:73453-87691 GCA_006410735.1 Raphicerus campestris
CTCAACCACATTCTTCTTCATTTTACTTGCTCCTTACATTCTTCAGTTCTGTCTTTACCTTGCCCAGACCCTCCCCCTTCAGCAGGAGGAGGTGACAGCCACTTTCGGGAGTGGAGCTGAGGACTGATTGTCTCTTGTGGAGAACAGATCTCCTTGGGCTGCCCACTGTGGTCCTCCCAGCCCTGGCCTCCTGATGCTGCACACTCTTTCTCTTTTGTCCAGTTTTCAAGTTTTAATCTATAATTTCAACTGTAGATGTCAGACAACACTGTCTGAGGAACACTGTGATATCAGAACCTTAACTCTTTAATACAGTTTTCATATAGATGCTTAAGCACCAAACAATGGCTAAAATATATTTGCACAAAAACAAACTTACCCACACTATGCCAAGTGCTTCAGTACACATTATTGGCTTTGATGTCTGTGTCAACCCCATCTTGCAGACAAGGACTAAGACTTTAAGAAATTAAATGGTAAGCCAAGCTCACAGATCTCATAAATGACAGAACTGGAATATATGCTTATGTACCAGGTAAAGGGGCACAAGAGAACCAATTTCCCTCCTCAGAGAGCTGAAGAGAATCTGACTGCTAGTATTTACTGGATGGGCTTCCCAGGTGGTGCTACTGATAAAGAACCCACGTGCCATTGCAGGAGACATAAGACGTGGGTTTGATCCCTGAGTTGAGACGATTCCCTGGAGGAGGGCATGGCAACCCACTCTAATATTCTTGCCTGAAGAATCCCATGGACAGAGAAGCTTGGTGGGCTACAGTCCATAGGGTCACAAAGAGTCAGACATGACTGAGCAACTTAGCACACACCCATGCATTTGTTGGGCATTGCACGTGTCATCGAGTGTGTGCCACTTACATTACCTTATCACCATTATCCCCTTCAGTTCAGTTCAGTCGCTCAGTCATGTCCTACTCTTTGCGACCCCATGAATCACAGCATGCCAGGCCTCCCTGTTCCTCACCATCTCCCAGAATTCACTCAGACTCACGTCCATCGAGTTGGTGATGCCATCCAGCCATCTCATCCTCTGTTGTCCCCTTCTCCTCCTGCCCCCAATCCCTCCCAGCATCAGAGTCTTTTCCAGTGAGTCAACTCTTCGCATGAGGTGGCCAAAGTACTGGAGTTTCAGCGTCAGCATCATTCTTTCCAAATAAATCCCAGGGTTATCCCCTTAATAATCCTATAATGATCAGGCCATTATTAGCAGGAGGCCACCACAGCCTCTCCCTTGCAGATAAGGGGCCAGAGGTAGGAAGGTTAAGTAGCAAGGCGGAGGTTCAGATTCAAGCTGACTTCCTGGGGGCCTGGATTCTTTACCACTAGTCTAAGCTGATGAACCTATTCCCAACATCTGGGATCAGGGAGGAGTGGCATTTGGGCTGAGCTTAGGGAGGAGAAGGGCTTCCCTGGTGGCTCAGATGGTAAAGAATCTGCCTGCAATGCAGGAGATCTGATTCCATTCCTGGGTCAGGAAGATCTCCCTGGAGATGGGAATGGCAACCCACTCCGGTATTCTTATCTGGAGAGTTTCATGGACAGAAGAACCTGGTGGGCTATAGTCCAAGGAGTCACAAAGAGCCTGACATGACTGAGCGACTAACACTTAGGGAGGAGAGGAATTTCCACAGGCAGAGGTGGGAAAAGGGGGTTCTGTGCCCAGAACGGCTGGAGGGGAACAGAGCAGGGAGGTCCCCACAGCTGTGCAGACCCCTGGGAGGAAGGCGGGAGCCGGGGCAGGCAGGCAGCCTGTGCTTTCTCCTTTATATGTTAGAGGCATGGGGTTTTTTATTTTTCCTTTTTTTCTCCAGCTGAATATTGAAGGGAATGAACTTTACTGTTGAGCATATGTAATTGGAATAAATATATCCCTGTCTGTTCTGAGTGGCTATTAAAAAGATTGTGTTAGGAGGATTGCTGTCATTCCTCCTGGTGCTCTGGGTACCGTGTGTACATGGGATGGTATGAAACCAGGAGCTGGAGTCCGAGTCTGGATCCCACCCTGTGACTTCATCTTCCTCATTCTTCTGCAAGTCTGGGGCCCCAGCTTATCCTGGAAAGACATTAGGGGGTCCGAGAGAGAACAGATGTGCAAGGCTTCAGAAGAAAGGTGCTGTGGAACTCGAAGGAATCAAATCATGTATTACTCTGATGAGTCTGTTCTTTTAGAACATGGCAGTCATTCACAGCAGCCCCAGGAACTCAGTGTAGAAACGTCATGACCTGAAGTAATCTGTCGGATGCCCTAGTGTTTTCATATACATGGTCTAATTTAATCTTTACAATTGTCCTACAAGATAAGCAGAATGGTTATGATTAACTACCATTTTTACAGAAACCAAACGATTTGTTTAGCAGATGCTGGATTTAGATATAAAACCCCAGTTTTCCAATTCTTGATTTAGGCTTCTTTCCAAAGACGATAGATGAGGTCACGAGGGGATAAGCCTTGTTAAATTTTTTGGCAAAATTCAAGGGAGGCCAGAGTATACACTTATAATGCTCTTAAAAAAAAAAACAACGAATTTTTATTTATTTTTGGCTCGTTGTTTTGCGGGCTTTTCTCTAGTTGGAGTGGCGGGGGCTACTCTTCGATGCACCCTGCGGGCTTCTCGCTGTGGTGGTGTCTGGGTTGCAGAGTGCGGGCTCTCGCACAGAGTTCAGTGGCTGCAGGTCCCGGGCTCTAGAGCGCAGGCTCAGCAGTTGTGGCGCACGGGCTTCCTTGCTCCACAGCAGGTGGGATCTTCCCAGAGATGGATCGAACCCACGTCTCCTGCACTGGCAGGCGGATTCTTCACCAGCTGAGCCAGCAGGGAAGCCCTCCAGTTCTCTTTGAATTTAGTGCATGATCCACAGAAACACTAGATTTCTAAATCTTTTTTTAAATCCAGTTGGAAGTTTGCCTCTTTGGCGTTGACCCCGTAGAGAAGTTGCCTCTCCCGCAGGATCCCATGAAGCTCTGCACACACCCTGGGGTTCCCTGCGTTGCATCATTGGGCAATTACTTGCTTACACTTCTGTCTCCCAGGCTCTCTCCCACACCCCTCCCCCCCTGGGGACTCCCAAGGTCTTGGCATCTTGGGTCCAGCGCCTAGCAGGTTGCTAGCCATAACAGTTCAAGATGTATCTTTATTTTTTCACAAAGGGAAATTTTGTTTTGACTGCATAACATTTAAAGACATTTTAACAGTAAAGGATATATCCTAAACAAAATAAAGGTTAAAAACAAATGGAAAAATAAGAAACAAAGGTGAATGTCAAATCCCCTAAAGCATGAGTTAGTGATTATAAAAATATTGCAAGACTAAGTTTAGCTGGGGGTGGTTTGCCATTTGGGTGTGTGTGTGTGTGTGTGTGTGTGTGTGTGTATGCACACTCATGTGTTGGTTTTAAAATCAATAAAAAATTTTGAGATATTAACCTACTATTATAGATTTCTAACAATAGCTTATAGGATATAGAAATGCGCTTTATCCTTTTGAATGTTTCCTTCTGGCCATGTTGAAGTTTAATGATGGCTTAAATGATCATGGACCTTTTATTTTAAACAAAAGCTAATATATATATGATTTATTCTCTACAGGAAATAAGTAATGTATGCATAAGAATTACATAGCAACCATTTATATTTGAAAAACAATACCTTAGGAATTGTAATTTTATCAGCAAATGTGGCATCAATTAAAAAAACAGTGGTTAAACTAAAAGCAGATAAATGGACTTTTAAAGAGAAAACACAGGCAAACTTCCTGTGGCCGTGGATGCGCAGGAGCCAGTGACAGCGGAAGCAAACCTGCATGTGACCCTGGGTTCCAGAGTCCTTAACTCTCCTCCTCCCTTGGGGACCTGATGCACTGATCTTTCAGGACCTAGGCCCAGGGCTGCTTGTCGACTGGAAGAATATTAGCTCTCAACTTAGTTCCCCAAAACAACACACATTTATTCTAGTTTTGTAGGTTAGAGGTGTGACTTTGCTCTCTGGTTTCTTTGCATCAAAGTGCGGATGGGCTGGACTTCAATAGAGAGGCTCAGGCTAGGCTCATTCAGGTTGTTGGCAAGACTCAGTTCCTTGCAGCTGTAGGTCCAAGGTCCTGTTTCCTGGCCAGCTGTCGGCTAGGGGCTGGCAGTAGCTTCTAGAGGCCTTTCTTCAACCTTTGCACATGGACAACTGCAACTTGGCAGCGCAGTGAATCCTTCTCCCACCTGGAAATTCCCTGACTTCCTCTCTGACTCCAGTTGGAGAAATTGCTCTGGTTTTTCGAGGTCTCAAGTGACTAGATTGGGTCCATCTGGTGAGTCCAGGATAGTCATCCCCTGAAGATCCGTAACCTTAATTACCTCTGTGAAATCCCTTTGGCCACATGACACAAGATATGCACAAGATCCAAATAGTAGGGTGTGGCCATTAATCAACCTACTCTAGGGCTGCTCGGGGAAATTGGAAATTTACTGCAGCTGATTTTTGCCAGGTACAGCCATTCCCTTGTCTTAGCTCACTGAGCTTTCTTCCAGTTGTCGAAGCTGCCAGCCAGCTCTCTTGAGCTTTTTTCTCATGGGAGATAATCCATCTAGCTTCCCAAGAAGGAAGTTGTAATTCTATATCCAGACCTTCAGCCAAACCTTCTGGGTGGAGTTGTGTCTCCAATTCATGCTTCTGATGCTTTTCTACATTTTTGGAAGTTTTTCCTCTAAAAGATAAATTACCTCCTCCGTTGTTTTTCTGCAAAGTTTCACTGTGTGTTCTTGACACAGTTCAGGCAGTATTTGAAGTTTCAGTTGAAGTTCTTGACTCTCACCTTTAAGCTGTGAATTTTTAGACGTTAAGATACTTGCTCAGTTTGGAAACTTTTCATTTGAACTATAAACTCTTCATCCATCTGATTTTAGTCAAATTATTTAAAATAATTCCTGTTTTTCTCTTTCAAGGAAACATTTAAGTAAGCAGCATTGATACGTTTCTTCAAATTGACTTNCCACCTGGAAATTCCCTGACTTCCTCTCTGACTCCAGTTGGAGAAATTGCTCTGGTTTTTCGAGGTCTCAAGTGACTAGATTGGGTCCATCTGGTGAGTCCAGGATAGTCATCCCCTGAAGATCCGTAACCTTAATTACCTCTGTGAAATCCCTTTGGCCACATGACACAAGATATGCACAAGATCCAAATAGTAGGGTGTGGCCATTAATCAACCTACTCTAGGGCTGCTTGGGGAAATTGGAAATTTACTGCAGCTGATTTTTGCCAGGTACAGCCATTCCCTTGTCTTAGCTCACTGAGCTTTCTTCCAGTTGTCGAAGCTGCCAGCCAGCTCTCTTGAGCTTTTTTCTCATGGGAGATAATCCATCTAGCTTCCCAAGAAGGAAGTTGTAATTCTATATCCAGACCTTCAGCCAAACCTTCTGGGTGGAGTTGTGTCTCCAATTCATGCTTCTGATGCTTTTCTACATTTTTGGAAGTTTTTCCTCTAAAAGATAAATTACCTCCTCCGTTGTTTTTCTGCAAAGTTTCACTGTGTGTTCTTGACACAGTTCAGGCAGTATTTGAAGTTTCAGTTGAAGTTCTTGACTCTCACCTTTAAGCTGTGAATTTTTAGACGTTAAGATACTTGCTCAGTTTGGAAACTTTTCATTTGAACTATAAACTCTTCATCCATCTGATTTTAGTCAAATTATTTAAAATAATTCCTGTTTTTCTCTTTCAAGGAAACATTTAAGTAAGCAGCATTGATACGTTTCTTCAAATTGACTTCTGACTGATAGTATAACCAGCTGTGTTTGAATCACTTTTTTCATCGAATTCAAATGTAATCTTTCCTAAACCAGGCAGGCAGATGTATCATCTTCAGTATAGTTTCAGTTAGAGATGTGAACTGGCTCCCTTCATTATTTGAAACTATTTTGTTTTGTATGGTTTGAATAATTTTTTTTCCTTTTCTTTAATTCCCACACTTTCTTCCATCTCATAACTTCTTGGATCAGCAGTTTAAGGCTTTCCAGAAAATGAGTGTTTTCATCCAAACCATTCATCATTTCTCTCTGAAGTTGTGCTACATTCTTCTGAGATGCCTATAAGATATTTTTGGTGTGAGTTACTAGCCACTGGGGGATGTTGATGCCTCTTCAAGTGACTGTGTGTCTGTCCTTGAAGGTGAGCCAATGTCACACCAAGAAATGAGAGGTTGGGGGTCTCGATTTTCTATTTTTTGTCAGGAAGGCCTATTGTATCCTCAAGTGAAGAGATGGACATATTCGCGTTTTTGTCACATGCTTGTAATTTCAGAGGACCGGTCTCCACTAGAGGTGATTCGGGCCTTCTCGGGTCTTGTAAGCAGTCTGATCTTCTCTCTGACTTACTGTAGTGTTAATCCCTGGCACAAAACCTTTGGCTTCACTCTTTTTCGCTCTTTATAGCTCAGCTGGTAAAGAATCCACCTGCAATGCCGGACATCCCAGTTCAGTTCCTGGGTTGGGAATATCCACTGGAGAAAGGATAGGCTACCCACTCCAGTATTTTTGGGCTTTCCTCATGGCTCAGCTGGTAAAGAATCTGCCTGCAATGTGGGAGACCTGGGTTTGATCCCTGGGATGGGAAGATACCCTGGAGAAGGGATAGGCTACCTGTTCCAGTGTACTGGCCTGGAGAATTCCATGGGCTGTACAGTCCATGTGGTCACAAAGAGTCAGACACGACTGAGTGACTTTCACTTTTCCCACCTTAAAGTACACGGGCTCTTTAATATAAAGAGCAGATACCACACTCAGTGGGAGACTCAGAGAGAACTGAGCACCATTCCCAGCATTGTGACAACACAGGAGGACCTCCACCCAGCTGTCCGACGGCTGCTGGAAAGATATTTCTGTGGCAGGCAGCAGGCCCTCTACGGCTCCAAAGAACCCTGCAGCTCTGTCACTGGAGTGTCCTGTGAGCCACAACTGATACTCTGCATGGAATCCTGCAGAGTTCTGACCCAAACAAGTGCCTGATATCCAGGGGAGACCATCAGTGGGGCTGGAATTCTATAAAACGGGGCTCTCTAACTTTGCACTGCGTGAGCAAAGACAAAATGCACAAACAGAAAGTGGAATTATGTAATGTGGTGCATTGGGGGAAAATGGGAAAGACTGACTGCAGCCTGAGAAGCACTGGCCTCTGCGGGTTCCATCTGGCAAACCCATAGCCAAATCCCTTCCACTGCCTCCCAACAGCAAAGAGGAACTGAAGGGTCTCTTGATGAAAGTGAAAGAGGAGAGTAAAAAAGCTGACTTAAAACTCAACATTCCAAAAACTAAGATCATGGCATCCAGTTCCATCACTTCATGGCAAATAGATGGGGAAACAGTGGCAGACTTTATTTTCTTGGGCTCCAAAATCCTGCAGATGGTGACTGCAGCCATGAAATGAAAAGACACTTGCTCCTTGGAAGAAATGTTATAACCAACCTAAACAGCATATTAAAAAGCAGACTTTGCTGACAAAGTCCCTATAGTCAAAGCTATGATTTTTCCAGTAGTCATGTATGGATGTGAGAGTTGGACCATAAAGAAAGTTGAGAGCCAAAGAATTGATACTTTTGAACTCTGGTGTTGGAGAAGACTCTAGGGACTTGAGAGTCCCTTAGACTGCAAGGAGATCAAACCAGTCCATCCTAAAGGAAATCAGTCCTGGGTGTTCATTGGAAGGACTGATGCTAAAGCTGAAACTACAGTACTTTGGCCACCTGATGCAAAGAACTGACTCATTGGAAAAGACCCTGATGCTGCAAAAGATTGAAGGCAGGAGGAGAAGGGGATGACAGAGGATGAGATGGTTGGATGGCATCACTGACTCAATGGACGTGAGTCTGAGCAAAGTCTGGGAGTTGGTGATGGACAGGGAAGCCTGGCATGTTGCAGTCCATGGGGTTGCAAAGAGTCAGACACGACTGAGCGACCAAACTGAACATCTCAACAGCAAACCCGGGAGGCATCAAAGCAGGGCTGGGCCATCACGTGTCCCCTGCTCAGGAGCGTGGCAGAGCTCATGGTGGCATGTGCTCCATCCCTAGGGAAACCCCCCCCTCCAAAGTAAAGTCTCCTGAACTTGGAGCCCAGGGCTGCCTGTGGTCACAGGGACCTCCCCCCACTGAAACTCCCTCTCTCATCTGCGTTTGGCCAATGTAGTCAGAGTCAGAGGACTCACAGACTTCACCAAAGGCACTGACTTATTGATTTCTCCTGGAGGACAGGCTTCCCTGGTGGATCAGTGGTAAAGAAGCCTCCTGCCAATGGTTTGACCCTGGGTCAGGGAACTTCCCTGGAGGAGGAAATGGCAACCCACTCCAGTATTCTTGCCTGGAAAATTCCATGTAGCCTGGCAGGCTACAGCCTATGGGGTCACAAAGAACTGGACATGACTGAGTGGCTGAGCATGACCGAACGAACTCATTAGAAATCAAAGGGAAGTGTCAGTATCTCAATATTTCATGGACTTTTGGTGGAGCCAGTTTGTCCCTGTTCCATCCACTCCTTCTTCGATGGAGAAGCTTTCCTCCAGGGACCCTGACACCTCTAGCACGTGCCTTCCACCCTTGCCTGGAATCAGTCTCCCATCTACTGTATCACCTTCAGAAGGGTGCCTCTGGGGAGAGACTCTGAAGAGTGGGCAGGTCCTTCTTTCAGCTGAGTTTACCACCTTCTATGTTATTTAATGTCACATTTTAGTGTCTCTGGAAGATGTCCTAGTATCTCAGGTCAGAGCTGTGCTGTCCATCACCCAGGACTGTTAACCCGAGTCCTGACTGGTCCTCAGTATCTTTATCCATAAGGGAAACAAGAGAACCGTCAGTGAAGGCCTGTCTGGGGGATCTGAAGGGCTTGAGGGTTTGGGCTGCAGGTGCCCTGCTCCCAGGAGTCCCTCTGTCTGTGGCTCATTCCTGAACCAGAAGAAGCCCTCTGGGGGTCAGTGGGTGGGCTCCAACCTTCTCAGGATTCTCCATGTGGCCAGGAACATGGCGGCCCTCAAGACGTATTTAAAGAAATGAATGTTGCCTACGAACTCATTCAGCTCCCATGTCATTTAAGGCAATGGCATCAGACTGGCTGTTAAATCTCAGAACCAAACATGATGAGACATAGACATGTCTCTGTCTCTATAATCTTCATCTCCACCTCTGTTCCTAGCTCAGTCTGCTCCAGCTGGGGCTGCTGTAACAGAACACCGTAGACCAGGAGTCCACAACATACGTTCATTTCTCACCGTTCTGGAGGCAGGGAAGTCCTGAGAGCTAGTGTGCTCGGAGTCTGGGTGAAGGCCCTCTTCCTGGTCCACAGATGGCCATCTTCTCAAGGTGACCTCACGGGGAACAGGGAGGGCTCACTCTCCCTCTTCTTACAAGGACACTAATCCCATCACGGGGCTCCACCCTCATGACTTAATGATCTCCCAAAGGCCTGCTTCCAAATACCATCACATTAGGGATTCAACATAGGAATTTTGAGGGGACACAGTCCCCTGTTACACATAACATTGTAACTATATATATAAGTACATATATATGTATAAAACTATATATAGGACTTGTTTCTACATTTAGCTGGTATTTATTTGGTGATAAATATAGACAGATCTAGCTAGCTACAAAGTTTAACAGCATATATATTTATATTCATATATATACACCATTTGACAGAATAAATATAAACAAATATTCTATCAAAATATATATAATTATATACTATATATTTATATTCTATATAGTAAGTACTAAATAAACGCTTACCAGCTAATTGCTGAAATTAGTCCTAACCTGCTTTGAAAGGTTTGGCAATGTAGAGAGAAAGTATGTGATTTAAAAAAACTTAATGGGGAAATGGAGAAGGCAATGGCACCCCACTCCAGTACTCTTGCCTGGAAAATCCCATGGGCGGAGGAGCCTGGTAGGCTGCAGTCCATGGGGTCCCTAAGAGTCGGACATGACTGAGTGACTTCACTTTCACTTTTCACTTTCCTGCATTGGAGAAGGAAATGGCAACCCACTCCAGTGTTCTTGCCTGGAGAATCCCAGGGACAGGGGAGCCTGGTGGGCTGCCATCTATGGGGTCGCACAGAGTCGGACATGACTGAAGTAACTTAGCAGCAGCAGCAGCAATGGGAAAATAAGTATAGAAATATTATCAGCCTTCTAAGAAATTGAAAAGTAAATAGGCAGATGTAAAGTTTGGCTAGATAATTCCATTTGCCTGTGATGTGTTCTCAGCAATAGAATTCATGATGTCCCATTAGTTTGGAGAGGTTCTTGTTGCCATGGTTGTGGCAACAGCCTTCTATATTATACTCACCTCTTCTTGGGGCAAAGGAAAGCACTTTGAATGTAGTAGATGTGCAGTAGTTGATTATTAAATAAATGAGTAGGTCTTCCCTAGTGGCACAGTGGATAAGAATCCACCTGCCAGTGGAGAGGACACGCGTTCCATCCCTGGTCCAGGAAGATTCCCGCATACCACGCAGCAGCTAAGCCCGTGCACCACAACTACTGAACCCTCCTGCTCCCACTACTGAAGCCCACATACCTAGAGCCCATGCTCCTCAGTGAAGAAGCCACCACAGTGAGAAGCCTGCACACCACAGAAAAGAGTAGCCCCACTCATTAAAACTAGACAGAGCCAGTGCAAAGCAGCAAAGACCCAGCGCAGCCAAATCTAACTAAACAAACAGAAATCAAGCTGTTTCAAAATAGCAATAATAAAGGACCTTGTGTGTGTGCTAAGTCGCTTCAGTTGTGTCTAACTCTGTGACCCTACAGACTGTAGTCCGACGGGCTCCTCTGTCCATGGGATTCTCCAGGCGAGAATATTAGAATGGGTTGTCATGCCCTCCTCCAGGGGATCTTCCTGACCCAGGGATTGAACCTGCATCTCTTACATCTCCTGCATTGGCAGGTGGGTTCTTTACCACTAGCACCACCTGGGAAGCCCCATAAAGGATCTTATCATTCTTTGAAAATAATTGGAGTGGGAATCTAGCAAGCAATAAGTTACATGGGTTTGTAATTTCATTCACATGTTCACTCATTTATTCAGTCAACAAAACGTGCTGATCCCCTACTGTGCACCAGGCATGTTCTAAACGCAGGATGTTCACAGCAGTGCCTGAGACAGACAAGGTCTTCTCTCTGAAGGAACATATTCCCAGAAGGGTGACAGAGAGTCAACAAGTCAGTGAGAAGGTACCCAGGGTCGGCAGCTGGTGTGGAGGTGTGAGTCCAGCGAGAGCCAGAGTCCCGGGGCTGCAGGCACAGGAGAGCCGTGGAGAGGGACACCTGCTGGAGAACAGGCCAGAAATGCCGCAGCCACTCTCTCCCACCTCTGACCGCCCTGCGTCCTCCCACAGCAGAAATGCAACCTCTCAGCTGGAGTCTGAACCTGGGTGCTAGTTCCTGGGGGTCAGCCTCCCTGAGCACAGAGCCGGGCAGAGTCAGAGCATGATCAGGGCCCAGCGGGGTGGATCAGGAAGCTTCTCACCACATCTGGGGACCCTGAGGGTAGGCTCTAAGATGGGTTTGCCTTTCTCTTCTCCATAGCACCCAGGGAACACAGAACTTGGCAAGAAGCACATGCTTGCTAATTTAATTGTTTGCTGTGGGGTTGGCCCTGCCTGATCTAAATACAGGTATCAGTCACCCCATCGGGACTCTGGTTCTTCTCTATCCTTGGGGAAACACGGCATCTTGTTCACCATGTATCACAGCAGAGTGCCTAGTACTTGTAAACATTTGCTAAATGAGGATTCTTTTTGCATGCAGAATTTTCTTTGTTACCCATATGCAGAAGTGTGATAGAATAAAACATTTCTCAGCTTCAAGCCTGCACTAAATGGAAAAGTTTCATAGAGGTTAGGGANGTGGGCTGCCATCTATGGGGTTGCACAGAGTCGGACATGACTGAAGTAACTTAGCAGCAGCAGCAGCAATGGGAAAATAAGTATAGAAATATTATCAACCTTCTAAGAAATTGAAAAGTAAATAGGCAGATGTAAAGTTTGGCTGGATAATTCCATTTGCCTGTGATGTGTTCTCAGCAATAGAATTCATGATGTCCCATTAGTTTGGAGAGGTTCTTGTTGCCATGGTTGTGGCAACAGCCTTCTATATTATACTCACCTCTTCTTGGGGCAAAGGAAAGCACTTTGAATGTAGTAGATGTGCAGTAGTTGATTATTAAATAAATGAGTAGGTCTTCCCTAGTGGCACAGTGGATAAGAATCCACCTGCCAGTGGAGAGGACACGCGTTCCATCCCTGGTCCAGGAAGATTCCCGCATACCACGCAGCAGCTAAGCCCGTGCACCACAACTACTGAACCCTCCTGCTCCCACTACTGAAGCCCACATACCTAGAGCCCATGCTCCTCAGTGAAGAAGCCACCACAGTGAGAAGCCTGCACACCACAGAAAAGAGTAGCCCCACTCATTAAAACTAGACAGAGCCAGTGCAAAGCAGCAAAGACCCAGCGCAGCCAAATCTAACTAAACAAACAGAAATCAAGCTGTTTCAAAATAGCAATAATAAAGGACCTTGTGTGTGTGCTAAGTCGCTTCAGTTGTGTCTAACTCTGTGACCCTACAGACTGTAGTCCGACGGGCTCCTCTGTCCATGGGATTCTCCAGGCGAGAATATTAGAATGGGTTGTCATGCCCTCCTCCAGGGGATCTTCCTGACCCAGGGATTGAACCTGCATCTCTTACATCTCCTGCATTGGCAGGTGGGTTCTTTACCACTAGCACCACCTGGGAAGCCCCATAAAGGATCTTATCATTCTTTGAAAATAATTGGAGTGGGAATCTAGCAAGCAATAAGTTACATGGGTTTGTAATTTCATTCACATGTTCACTCATTTATTCAGTCAACAAAACGTGCTGATCCCCTACTGTGCACCAGGCATGTTCTAAACGCAGGATGTTCACAGCAGTGCCTGAGACAGACAAGGTCTTCTCTCTGAAGGAACATATTCCCAGAAGGGTGACAGAGAGTCAACAAGTCAGTGAGAAGGTACCCAGGGTCGGCAGCTGGTGTGGAGGTGTGAGTCCAGCGAGAGCCGGAGTCCCGGGGCTGCAGGCACAGGAGAGCCGTGGAGAGGGACACCTGCTGGAGAACAGGCCAGAAATGCCGCAGCCACTCTCTCCCACCTCTGACCGCCCTGCGTCCTCCCACAGCAGAAATGCAACCTCTCAGCTGGAGTCTGAGCCTGGGTGCTAGTTCCTGGGGGTCAGCCTCCCTGAGCACAGAGCCGGGCAGAGTCAGAGCATGATCAGAGCCCAGCGGGGTGGATCAGGAAGCTTCTCACCACATCTGGGGACCCTGAGGGTAGGCTCTAAGATGGGTTTGCCTTTCTCTTCTCCATAGCACCCAGGGAACACAGAACTTGGCAAGAAGCACATGCTTGCTAATTTAATTGTTTGCTGTGGGGTTGGCCCTGCCTGATCTAAATACAGGTATCAGTCACCCCATCGGGACTCTGGTTCTTCTCTATCCTTGGGGAAACACGGCATCTTGTTCACCATGTATCACAGCAGAGTGCCTAGTACTTGTAAACATTTGCTAAATGAGGATTCTTTTTGCATGCAGAATTTTCTTTGTTACCCATATGCAGAAGTGTGATAGAATAAAACATTTCTCAGCTTCAAGCCTGCACTAAATGGAAAAGTTTCATAGAGGTTAGGGAAAAAGACTTGGAGGACAGACTGATTATTTCGGTTTCCTTCCTCCTCTCTCCCTGAGGAATCCTCTCCTGTGGTGGTGATGATGAATTGATGAATTGAGGGGAGGATAAATTAGAAATTTGGGATGAACAGATACACACTACCATATGTAAAATAGATAAACAACAAGGACCCACTGTGTAACACAGAGAACTCTACTCACATCTTGTAAGAATCTATGATGGAAAAGAATCTAAAAAAGTATATATATATATTCTTTGGTACATATTCATATATGTATGTATAATTGAATCACTTTGCTGTACATTGGAAACTAACATAAAAAGAAAAAAAAGAATCGATGCATATTATTTCCTCTCTTAGACTACGTAATGTGCTCTTTCCCCCAAATCATTATGCATTAAGAACCTTCTTCTATGGCTGGAATGAGAGAAATTTAGTCACAGACGAGGACTGTACAGTCCACATTGTCTTAGAAGAGGTACTTTAATAAAATCAAGAAGAGTTTAGAGCATTCTAGAAACAGAG
>SJYW01019561.1:90486-104354 GCA_006410735.1 Raphicerus campestris
AAGCGAGCAAAAGGGCTAGGCAGGGTGTTCCCAGGGGCCACGGGTTGGATCCCTCTCTCCCTAAAGCCCTGTCCGCTTTTGTGAAAGGGACCTCCTACTACTCTTCTCTGTACCGTTTTGAAGGGAGGAAAGCAGAGAGGAAGGTCTGAGTATCTTTTCACCACTAGTCTTTCTACTGAGTTTGCCAAGTACACTGTGTGCAAAATGGTTATTCCTTTGACACACAAAGGAGTAATTTCATGAAATAACTTCCTATGTATTATGATTTGGATAGATGGTATATGAACGTCAGGGGAGAAGAGTGCTAACCTGCAGAGAAACTTGGAGCTCTGTGGGGGTTCAAAGAAAATGCAAGGAAACTCTGGGGCCCTTGGCTGAGATGCTTACGATTGGGAATGCAACCTCTGTTTCTGTTTGGGGCCGAATCCCTGGTGGCTAGGTGGTAAAAAAAAAAAAAAATCCACCTGCAATGTGGGAGATGAAGGTTCCATCCCTGGGTTGGGAAGATGTCCTGGAAGAGGGCATGGCAACCCACTCCAGTATCCTTGCCTGGGAAATCCCATGGACAGAGGAGCCTGGCGGGTTACAGTCCATGGGGCTCCAAGAGTAGGACATGACTTAGCGACTGAACCACCACTGACTAGTCTCTGCACCTGGTCATGAGACTTGAGGAAGCTTAAGAAAAAGTTATTTCTGCCATTTAGAATTTTCTAGAAATGACTAAGATGGCCTTACCTGAGTTTTAATATTTTACTACTAGGACTTCCCTGGTGGTCCAGTGGTTAAGACTTTGCCTTCCAACATGGGGGGTATGGATTCCATACTTGGTTGGGGAGCTGAGATCCCAAGGCCGGAGCCAAAAACCAAAACAAAACAAAAGCAATATTGTAAATAAAATCAAGAAGGACTTTAAAAAATGGCCCACGTGTTAAAGAAAAAAATTTTTACTGCTAACGCAGATCAAAGGTTGAACACCTCGTGTTGGTTACATGTCATTTGCTCTTTTGGATGGTGAGGTGGAAGGGAAAGGCTGTGAGGCTGGTCTCGACAGCAACACGATTTCATTTCCTAAGCGGTGGTTTCACTGCAAATGATGATGAATCCGAGTCTGTTCCGGGCTGGCTGTAGTCAGGGCAGAACCAAGATGAGAAACCACACTTAATATATGACTTATGCACAGTCAGGACTGACAGACAAACCTGGGCTTCTGTCTGAGTTACAAAGCAAGTCATTAGCAATGCTTTATCCCTTTTTATTTTTCACTAGTCTTCAGGTTATTGGAACAGCTTTCTAAATGATTTGTTGCGTTTCATTGAGGTGAGTCATCATGAAAACAAAATGAAGAAGATAAAAAGAAACCAACACCCAACTATCACAGAAAGAACACATCAAAGCGCTTGTTGAATGCAGCTTTACTGATACTGAGGAGATTATAAACAGGATATACCTTTTAGTTTGTTGTTCCTTATACAGTACAAGAATGTTTTAAGCAAACAAAGAAATTTTTGGCCAAAATTTGCTGAATAAACACATCGATTTTTAAGGAGTATTCAAGACAAGTATTTATTTCTGGTTCCCTGAGAGGGGCATTTAAATGATCTTTACCCTCTCAATGTGCTGAAGGGTAAATTGTTAGTTTTAGAATCTTTAGTTCTCATAATTACGATGGAGGAGTGTTTAGGAAATCAGTCTGCAGTTTTTAAAATATGAAAGCATGTATTGAAAAATAATTCCTTTGAATTATTTTTGTGCTGGAGAATACACTCATCAGTGGCAGGGAATTCTAGTTTATTCAGAGAAGACTCATTCAGAGTAGATGGCATAAACTCATTTCTTTGTAACTCTGGAAAAAAAATAAGTGAAGTGGTATTAGTTTCTTTTATCTAATAACTTGGATGCATTTGGAAGATATTTGGCCAGGGTAACCAGCAAAAGATGGACCTCTTAACACTTACCTACTTCCAGGCAAACTCTAACTACACGCACGTTTGAAAAATACACTTAACTCTAATGCTGCTCTGCCTTAAGTCACAGAGCCAGTCAGTACATCCTAACATGCTTCTTACCTCAGTTATACCTCCTCACTCATAACACTCCACTACCATCTAATCCTGGTTTAGAATTATACTCATCTGCACCATCACTGACCTCCTATTCATAAGCATTTTTACAACATAGGAAGCAAAAATAAAACCCATCCGATGCCACTGAAAGCAACTAGTACATCAGGGATGACAATCTGGCACCAAAAGTCTAACTAAAAATGGACAGACTACAGTCTGGTATCCTGGAAACCTTCACATCAGATCTCTGGCCCATTCCAAAAAAGAGAGCTTGAATTTTATTATTTCAGCTGCTGGGTGGCCTGCTATTTCTCTGATACATTGAACTAATGCTTTTATTTCATCAGAGGACTCTGGTATTACAAAAGTAACAAGTCCTTTGCTTTCAGAAAAATAAAAAGAGGAACAGGGTTGGATCCTAAAGGCCTGGAAGTGTGACTGATTCTAAGTTTGAAACATATGAAAATAAAGTAATTTTCCAGTTGGAAAACATGGAGAAATTGTCAAGTTTTCTGGGAACACTTGCTTCAGTAGTTGGGTTAAAGAGTGTGTTTCCTTACATGTGGAAGGTGACAGACATCATTTTGATGCTATATGCTTTCATGCCTTTCACTTGTCCATGCAGGATGTTCTAAGATGTAAAACTTTCACCAACCCTTCTGTTCCATGTTCCCTACTAACTTGTTATATCAGAAATTCTGGAATTTCAAATTTCTATTAGTTTTTTATTTATTGACCTAACTGTTGGAGCAGACGAAACAACAGCAATGTACCCAGGAATCTGGTTAGTGCAGATATTTATATTCTCTGAGTCTTCAGGCAACCAGTGTAGAAAATACATTAAACGGTCATCTCAAACAATCTGTCCATTCTAACCCAGGCTCCCTTCTAGAAAGTCACCACCGAATTTTTGCACATATTTTATCACGCTCTGATGGATGAAAATCTTCTAGTTTCAGCATCTTTTCTCATTCTTCCATGATAAAATACTATAGTTGGTTGATTGTATTTCATTCAAATCTTAGGCCCCCCACTTCACAATGTCTCTAGGATCTTGGTGGGAGACACATCCAAGAAATTATGTCTATTTGCCCACTTATGGCCTGTAACCCACAATACATCGCTTTTCTCTCTTGAAATTAACGATGTGCTGTAGGTTTCTCAGTTGTATGAGAATATATCACAGCAAACGAAACAATATCACAGTCACCCTCACACTGACTTTGTAAGTTGTGGCCAAAATAATTTATTACAAATCAAAGCTAATTTTACCAGTAGTGCTGCAAGGACAGAAGTTTATCTATACGTTGCACGTCGTGCCTTAGGAGCTCAGTGATATAACCGGCTCCATACACTGGCTTCTCACACAGCTTATTTTTCAGCCTGGGACAGTAAAGAACCAAGGAGCAGGTCTGCTTTGTATTGCCCTGCATGGGGAGAGGAAATAGCCCAATGTTTTTATATTAATAATGTCTTATTCTCAACCTATGGTGTTTTAGCCTTTACCCAAGTGTTACCGTTAAACACGCAGAGACCGAACTTTCTATCAGGGGCAATGATATAAAATTGTTCCACAAAATGTACTATATGAACCACTTTTCACAGTTCGAATAAAATATTTTAAATATAAATATTGTAACTCTAGCCATAACCTATCTATACAAGGTGGGAGAGGAGGGGTTCATGGAAACCCAGTTATACTGTCATAGATGCTCATGTTTCACCATTTAGATACTTTGTCTTATTTTTTCAAAATCCATTTGCACATAACCCATAATTGATAGGCCCTTCCTCTCCAAAACAAATGAACTATCAAAGAATAAAAGGATAAATTATAAGAAAGGAAAATATGTATCATTTACTACCATCATTCCTTTGCTCCCAAACTTGGCAAACATAATAAAAAAGTGATATGGAGTGGATATAGTTTCATTTGTAAAGCTAATATGCAACAGATGAAATTTTTAAAATATGTAATCAAATGGGCATATATTATTTTAACATTTCAATGGGAAATGAATGTGTTAGATTTTTAATTAAGAAATCAGGATTGATATGAAATGGTAAACAATAGGATTTACCAACAGGAAAATCCATTCATCCCACTTGTGCCAAATCCAGGAATTCTAAATATTTCCTTCATTCTCACTCATCTAAGAGTGGAAGAAATAAAATTATTGTTACTGGCTCCATAACCTTTGGGCTGTGTATGCTTTAAGTTAATGATCCTTAAGGACAGACTTTTATTTGATGTTCTTCTGGGTTCCTACATGAAGGTCAAGGTTGCCTTTAACCATCTTGGGGTAGTTCTTAGATTAGCAATTATATTAGTAATATCAATATTTGCAATCCCTTTAATAGGGAAGCAAAGTAAAGTGCTAATACTTCCAGGAGAAACAGAAAAATGATCTAAATTTACATTAGAAATGAAATGACTGATGTCAATTTCTTCTCCCAGAATAGGATTTATGATAGGAAATACTCTGGAGGGCCTGGAGGAGGGAATCACTCTTAAGCCAAAGGCATCAACCTGGCAGCCCCTGGGTGGAGTCCCTGTTACTTTCCAGTCGGACTCTCATCTTAAGCTTTATGATTTTTCTCCTGGGATGCCTTTCGAAATCTTTTACTCAGGCACGCATAGGAAAAGAAACTGCATTGAAACATAGAATTAAATCTTGAGTCCTTATGGACGCAGACGGATTTCCATTTTAAAATAAAGTCTATAAAGAATATTTTTAATTTCCTAAAGAAAAAAAAAAAGACGACAATCAACTTTTGTACTAGAAATCTTTTACTCACATAAGCTTCGTGTGTTACTAAGCACCATCAACAAGGTGGGTGTAACCGCTCTAGTTTAAAAAGGATTTGGCAATGAAGTGCGCACCGCGAGTCCTGCCTGCCACCCAGTGGCCGCTGAAATCAACGGCTTCTTGTCTCTCTTGGCTCTGGCCTGTCTTTTGCTTAAGGAAAAAAAAAATCGACAGAGAGGTAGATGATGCCCCACCAGCAACTGCAAACCCCCAAGACGGATGCCTCGATAGATCTGAAAAGACTGCCCCGTAGTAAATGTTAGATATTTTCCTTTCCTCTCCCCCAGCTCACGCTTCGCCGCGCCGACCGCTCGCTCTCCCCGCGGCTCCCCGGCTCAGATGCTGACTGGCACCGAGGACACGGAGCTGGCGCGCGACTCCCGGGTCACGGGGTTGGGCATGGCCAGGGCGCAGCACGAAACGCCCACGGTGGCCTCGGGCAGCTCGTCGTCCTCCGTCCACTCGTTGAGCTCGGGGTTGAAGCACTGGATACACTTCTTGTACTTCCTCTCGCCCTCGTTCCAGCCTCCCAGCAGGTAGGCGCGGCCGTGCAGCACCGAGGCGCCCGCCGTGCTCACGCCCACCGGCAGCGGCGCCGCGTAGCTCCACTGGCCCGAGGCCGGGCAGAAGCTCTCCACGGTCAGCACGTCCACGCGCTCGCCGCGCGGCCCCAGCTGGCTGCCGCCCATCACGAACACGCGCTCGCCCAGCGCCACCGCGCAGTGCCAGCCGCGCGGCGTGCCCAGCGCCGGCCGCTCCTGCCACGCGTCTCGCGCCGGGTCGTAGGAGCACACGGAGCGCGAGTAGGCGCCGCCGATGT
This sequence comes from Raphicerus campestris, assembly GCA_006410735.1. NCBI lineage: Eukaryota > Metazoa > Chordata > Mammalia > Artiodactyla > Bovidae > Raphicerus > Raphicerus campestris. Next base: position 96,180 of record SJYW01019561.1, read on the forward strand.
AGCCGCCGGTCACCAGCACGCGGCCCTCGGCCACCGCGCTGGCGTGGCAGCAGCGCGCCACCTCCAGGGGCGCCTTGGGCAGCCACTGGTTGGCCGAGGGCACGTAGCACTCGAGCGAGGCCAGGCTGCCCTCGGCGTTGCGGCCGCCCACTGCGTACAGGAGCCCGTTGAACACGCTCAGGCTGAAGTGCGTGCGCCTCTGGNTTCTGATGCTAAGATTTTTTTTTAACTACTTTGTTCTAGTCTCGTAAGTAAGTTTGTGTGTGTATACGCATCCTTTAGGTATTTAATTCAACTGGAAATTATTTTAGTGACTGTGCAGAGTAGGAAGTACTTGTACATCATTACAAGTTCTTATCCACTGATTATTACCCCTGTGTATTCTAATGTATATTCAGACATCTACATTTAACATGAATTCCTGAGTTTTAGTATTATAGTATTTCATTGAGAAAAACTTCAGAGTAGTTATAATTTGGGCTTCCCTGGTGGCCCCCTGGGTTGGGAAGTTCCCCTGGAGGAGGCCATGGCAACCCACTCTAGTAGTCTTGCCTGGAGAATCCCCATGGACAAAGAGCGTGGCGGGCTACCGTCCATGGGATCACAGAGTCAGACACGACTGAGCGACTAAGCACAGTTATAATTTACTTCTTCCTGAGTGCAGACTCAGTCCTTGAAATGATGTTTAACTTATTCCATAATTATTGGACAGCTAGATCAGAGAAAACTTGGTCATTTCTGCTGTATAAAATTTGTCCATATAGCTCCTGAGAGGTCTCATTTGATAACATAAATCTTTCTAGCACTGTCTGCAATGATTGATGCTTAAGTCAACTGTTAATAAGATGTGGATCTAGTTCAATATCTTTAAATCTTTTTTTGAGAAAATCTACATTGTGCCATTAAAAAACTACTATCTTACAAAAAAAAAAGAGAGAGAGAGAGAAAAGTTTCTCAGGGTAGTATTTCAAAGTCCAAAGCACAATTAAAACCATGTCTTTTTTTTTTTTCCTAGTAAGTTCTTGCCTGTGACAGTGTGTTTGCCAACATGGCCCCCAAAAAGAAGACTGTCAGGAAGAACAAAGCTGATGTCAATGAGATGACCATCATTGTGGAAGATAGTCCCCTCAACAAGCTCAACGCTCTGAATGGGCTCCTGGAAGGAGGCAACGGCCTTAGCTGCATTTCTTCTGAACTGACAGATGCTTCTTATGGCCCCAACCTCTTGGAAGGTTTGAGTAAAATGAGGCAGGAGGGCTTCCTTTGTGACTTAGTCATCAGCACCAAAACCAAATCCTTTGACGTTCACAAGTCAGTGATGGCTTCATGCAGTGAGTACTTTTACAACATCCTAAAAAAAGACCCCTCAACCCAAAGGGTGGATCTCAATGACATTGCACCGCTGGGCCTGGCCACCGTCATTGCATACGCCTACACCGGAAAGCTCACTCTCTCCCTGTACACCATAGGAAGCATTATTTCTGCTGCTGTTTATCTTCAGATCCACACCCTTGTCAAGATGTGCAGTGATTTTCTGATACAAGAGATGAGCGTTGAGAATTGCATGTACATTGCTAACATTGCTGAAACATACTCCCTGAGAAACGCAAAGGCAGCCGCCCAGAAATTTATCCGGGATAACTTCCTTGAATTTGCAGAAACAGATCATTTTATGAAACTTACCTTTGAGCAAATTAATGAACTTCTTATAGATGATGATTTACAGTTGCCTTCTGAAATAGTAGCATTCCAGATTGCAATGAAATGGTTAGAATTTGACCAAAAGAGAGTGAAATACGCTGCCGATCTTTTGAGCAATATTCGCTTTGGTACCATCTCTGCACAAGACCTGGTCAATTACGTTCAGTCAGTACCGAGAATGATGCAAGATGCTGACTGTCACAAGCTTCTTGTAGACGCTATGAACTACCACCTACTTCCCTATCATCAGAACACGTTACAGTCTAGACGCACGAGAATCCGAGGGGGTTGTCGTGTGCTTGTCACTGTGGGGGGCCGTCCAGGCCTTACAGAGAAGTCCCTTAGTAGAGACGTCTTGTATAGAGACCCTGAAATTGGATGGAGCAAGCTCACAGAGATGCCAGCCAAGAGTTTTAATCAGTGTGTGGCTGTGATGGATGGATTTCTTTATGTGGCCGGTGGGGAAGACCAGAACGATGCAAGAAATCAAGCCAAGCATGCAGTCAGCAATTTCTGCAGGTACTGACTCCTTTATTAGAAATAGACATGGTTCAATATCATGAGGGAATTGCCCTGACATGGAAGGAAGCTAATCATGTCTATTAGCTTAGGTTACTGGCTCAGTAAATCAATAATAATAATAACGCCACAATACACATATATAAAACCTCACATTTTATGGAGTGCACTCACATATATTCTGCACTAGAAATTTCTAAATATACCAGTGAAGCAAGCCAGGAAGAGTCTGATGATTCTGATTTTACATGTGAGAAATCTAACACCCAGAGAAGTGATACTACTAGTAAGTGGAATTCATATGTTCTCATTTCTGGTCAGGGTGCTCTTCATGATACCCTGCTTTTTTGAAAGAAACTGGGTGCAAAGTAAGAAAGATTAAAAGGATGCAAAATTTCTTTTAAGTGGATTGTTACTTATGACTGTCAGATTCATAACTGGCTTGTTACTGATAACTGTCAGATTCATAACTGGCAACTAGGTTGAGATTATTAAAAATGTGACAGCTAATTAATTTTAATAAATTTTAAACATTTCTTTAAAGACTAAATACCATCAATATCTTTGATGCATGTAGAGAGCAAAAGCATAATGAATCCTGCAGAAAGTGAAATTTACATGCATGTTATTTTTGTATATTTATAATAAAAAATGAAACCTACATACACATGAAATGTTCAGAAAGCATTGCTTCTATTGTAGTGGTTCAAAGCCAAACATAACTAATGAACAAGAGTTGAAACTTCATCTAGTAAATCATAAAAAATATTTACTATTTTATTATATGCATGTGTCATTTAAATTAAACAATTAATGATTTTTAGCCTTGATAGCCATGATTAAGTCTTGACTTGGAGGTGAAATGAGACAAATACGAATGAACATCACACAGAGTTCTATGTTTACAATACTTGGAACTACAGAAATAGTGAAGTATTAGTTTCCTATGGGTGCTTCTTTTCCTCCAGCTGATAACTATTGGTACTCGACCTTTTGCAGTATTGACTTCGATGCTGATGGTATAATAATTGTAACGTTGAACACTGAAAAAAGTGTATACCTACGCTAAAAAAATCGGACCTATTATTAAAAAGTGCTAGAAATTAGAGAAGCATCCAAAGTTTAGCTTTGTTGATGCGCTGAGACATGAGTTCTAATGTTCTCATTCTAAACAGACTATAGAAGACATAGTGACTAGCTTTACGGTGCCAATGGCCAGGAGAGGTGTGTGAGATGTGTATAAGAGACAGGTGGGGTGGGGGTGGTGGGCTGGGGGTGGGTAAGGGGGAGACCACCAGCCGGTCCGTGCGAGGAGCCCGGGGACCCAGAGCAACTCCTTCCCGGGATGGAGGCTGCTGATCCTCTGATCCAGCAACAAAGTGTGGCCCTTGGGAAAGGCAGGGCCGGCGAGGGTGACTCCCGCTCCTCCCGCGTGTAAACCAGCCACAACTGCCCCGCTGAGATGACCTCTGACCCCCTTTCCTCCGTATTCAAATATCCATCCTCCGGTAGGATTTAGGGGATGCCCGCGTGGAGCGGGTGGAGCCGGAATGTGTGGAATGAGAGAAGAGAAAAGGAAACGCGGCCGCATGAAAGCCAATTCCGCGTATCCTTAGACACCAGCCCGCCCCAGCTCATCCTCACAGCTTAATTAAGGTAGGGGTTGACTGGGTTTGTTTCTCCTTTTCTCATAAATCCCTTCTTGTTCACACACCTCTCCTGGCCATTGGCACCGTAAAGCTAGTCACTATGTCTTCTATAGTCTGTTTAGAATGAGAACATTAGAACTCATGTCTCAGCGCATCAACAAAGCTAAACTTTGGATGCTTCTCTAATTTCTAGCACTTTTTAATAATAGGTCCGATTTTTTTAGCGTAGGTATACACTTTTTTCAGTGTTCAACGTTACAATTATTATACCATCAGCATCGAAGTCAATACTGCAAAAGGTCGAGTACCAATAGTTATCAGCTGGAGGAAAAGAAGCACCCATAGGAAACTAATACTTCACTATTTCTGTAGTTCCAAGTATTGTAAACATAGAACTCTGTGTGATGTTCATTCGTATTTGTCTCATTTCACCTCCAAGTCAAGACTTAATCATGGCTATCAAGGCTAAAAATCATTAATTGTTTAATTTAAATGACACATGCATATAATAAAATAGTAAATATTTTTTATGATTTACTAGATGAAGTTTCAACTCTTGTTCATTAGTTATGTTTGGCTTTGAACCACTACAATAGAAGCAATGCTTTCTGAACATTTCATGTGTATGTAGGTTTCATTTTTTATTATAAATATACAAAAATAACATGCATGTAAATTTCACTTTCTGCAGGATTCATTATGCTTTTGCTCTCTACATGCATCAAAGATATTGATGGTATTTAGTCTTTAAAGAAATGTTTAAAATTTATTAAAATTAATTAGCTGTCACATTTTTAATAATCTCAACCTAGTTGCCAGTTATGAATCTGACAGTTATCAGTAACAAGCCAGTTATGAATCTGACAGTCATAAGTAACAATCCACTTAAAAGAAATTTTGCATCCTTTTAATCTTTCTTACTTTGCACCCAGTTTCTTTCAAAAAAGCAGGGTATCATGAAGAGCACCCTGACCAGAAATGAGAACATATGAATTCCACTTACTAGTAGTATCACTTCTCTGGGTGTTAGATTTCTCACATGTAAAATCAGAATCATCAGACTCTTCCTGGCTTGCTTCACTGGTATATTTAGAAATTTCTAGTGCAGAATATATGTGAGTGCACTCCATAAAATGTGAGGTTTTATATATGTGTATTGTGGCGTTATTATTATTATTGATTTACTGAGCCAGTAACCTAAGCTAATAGACATGATTAGCTTCCTTCCATGTCAGGGCAATTCCCTCATGATATTGAACCATGTCTATTTCTAATAAAGGAGTCAGTACCTGCAGAAATTGCTGACTGCATGCTTGGCTTGATTTCTTGCATCGTTCTGGTCTTCCCCACCGGCCACATAAAGAAATCCATCCATCACAGCCACACACTGATTAAAACTCTTGGCTGGCATCTCTGTGAGCTTGCTCCATCCAATTTCAGGGTCTCTATACAAGACGTCTCTACTAAGGGACTTCTCTGTAAGGCCTGGACGGCCCCCCACAGTGACAAGCACACGACAACCCCCTCGGATTCTCGTGCGTCTAGACTGTAACGTGTTCTGATGATAGGGAAGTAGGTGGTAGTTCATAGCGTCTACAAGAAGCTTGTGACAGTCAGCATCTTGCATCATTCTCGGTACTGACTGAACGTAATTGACCAGGTCTTGTGCAGAGATGGTACCAAAGCGAATATTGCTCAAAAGATCGGCAGCGTATTTCACTCTCTTTTGGTCAAATTCTAACCATTTCATTGCAATCTGGAATGCTACTATTTCAGAAGGCAACTGTAAATCATCATCTATAAGAAGTTCATTAATTTGCTCAAAGGTAAGTTTCATAAAATGATCTGTTTCTGCAAATTCAAGGAAGTTATCCCGGATAAATTTCTGGGCGGCTGCCTTTGCGTTTCTCAGGGAGTATGTTTCAGCAATGTTAGCAATGTACATGCAATTCTCAACGCTCATCTCTTGTATCAGAAAATCACTGCACATCTTGACAAGGGTGTGGATCTGAAGATAAACAGCAGCAGAAATAATGCTTCCTATGGTGTACAGGGAGAGAGTGAGCTTTCCGGTGTAGGCGTATGCAATGACGGTGGCCAGGCCCAGCGGTGCAATGTCATTGAGATCCACCCTTTGGGTTGAGGGGTCTTTTTTTAGGATGTTGTAAAAGTACTCACTGCATGAAGCCATCACTGACTTGTGAACGTCAAAGGATTTGGTTTTGGTGCTGATGACTAAGTCACAAAGGAAGCCCTCCTGCCTCATTTTACTCAAACCTTCCAAGAGGTTGGGGCCATAAGAAGCATCTGTCAGTTCAGAAGAAATGCAGCTAAGGCCGTTGCCTCCTTCCAGGAGCCCATTCAGAGCGTTGAGCTTGTTGAGGGGACTATCTTCCACAATGATGGTCATCTCATTGACATCAGCTTTGTTCTTCCTGACAGTCTTCTTTTTGGGGGCCATGTTGGCAAACACACTGTCACAGGCAAGAACTTACTAGGAAAAAAAAAAAGACATGGTTTTAATTGTGCTTTGGACTTTGAAATACTACCCTGAGAAACTTTTCTCTCTCTCTTTTTTTTTTTTTTGTAAGATAGTAGTTTTTTAATGGCACAATGTAGATTTTCTCAAAAAAAGATTTAAAGATATTGAACTAGATCCACATCTTATTAACAGTTGACTTAAGCATCAATCATTGCAGACAGTGCTAGAAAGATTTATGTTATCAAATGAGACCTCTCAGGAGCTATATGGACAAATTTTATACAGCAGAAATGACCAAGTTTTCTCTGATCTAGCTGTCCAATAATTATGGAATAAGTTAAACATCATTTCAAGGACTGAGTCTGCACTCAGGAAGAAGTAAATTATAACTGTGCTTAGTCGCTCAGTCGTGTCTGACTCTGTGATCCCATGGACGGTAGCCCGCCACGCTCTTTGTCCATGGGGATTCTCCAGGCAAGACTACTGGAGTGGGTTGCCATGGCCTCCTCCAGGGGAACTTCCCAACCCAGGGGGCCACCAGGGAAGCCCAAATTATAACTACTCTGAAGTTTTTCTCAATGAAATACTATAATACTAAAACTCAGGAATTCATGTTAAATGTAGATGTCTGAATATACATTAGAATACACAGGGGTAATAATCAGTGGATAAGAACTTGTAATGATGTACAAGTACTTCCTACTCTGCACAGTCACTAAAATAATTTCCAGTTGAATTAAATACCTAAAGGATGCGTATACACACACAAACTTACTTACGAGACTAGAACAAAGTAGTTAAAAAAAAATCTTAGCATCAGAAAGATACTTAAGCATAACATAAAATCCAGAGCATACAGGGAAAGACTGAGCTCTGAATATTTAAAAAAGTCAAAACTTATATCTATAAAACAATATCAGCTATTTAAAAGACAAGCAACAGACTGTGAAAACAAATATTTGTAACATTTTTGACAGATAAAAGGTTCAGTTCAGTTCAGTTCAGTCACTCAGTAGGGTCCGCCTCTTTGCAACCTAATGAATTGCAGCCCTCCAGCCCTCCCTGTCCATCACCATCTCCCAGAGTTCACTCAGACTCATGTCCATCGAGTCGGTGATGCCATTCAGCCATCTCATCCTCTGTTGTCCCCTTCTCCTCCTGCCCCCAATCCCTCCCAGCATCAGAGTCTTTTCCATTGAGTCAACTCTTTGCATGAGGTGGCCAAAGTACTGGAGTTTCAGCTTTAGCATCATTCCTTCCAAAGAACAACCAGGGCTCATCTCCTTCAGAATGGACAGGTTGGATCTCCTTGCAGTCCAAGGGACTCTCAAGAGTCTTCTCCAACACCACAGTTCAGAAGCATCAATTCTTCGGCTCTCAACTTTCTTCACAGTCCAACTCTCACATCCATATATGACCAATGGAAAAACCATAGCCTTGACTAGATGGACCTTAGTCGGCAAAGTAATGTCTCTGCTTTTGAATATGCTATCTAGGTTGGTCATAACTTTTCTTCCAAGGAGTAAGCATCTTTTAATATCATGGCTGCAATCACCATCTGCAGTGATTTTGGAGCACAAAAAGATAAAGTCTGACACTGTTTCCCCATCTATTTCCCATGAAGTAATGGGACCAGATGCCATCTTTGTTTTCTGAATGTTGACCTTTAAGCCAACTTTTTCATTTTCCTCTTTCACTTTCATCAAGAGGCTTTTGAGTTCCTCTTCACTTTCTGCCATAAGGGTGGTGTCATCTGCATATCTGAGGTTATTGATATTTCTCCTGCCAATCTTGATTCCAGCTTGTGCTTCTTCCAGCCCAGCG
>SJYW01019561.1:105768-130254 GCA_006410735.1 Raphicerus campestris
TGGCCACTGCTGAGTTTTCCAAATTTGCTGGCATATTGAGTACAGCACTTTCACAGCATCATCTTTCAGGATTTGAAATAGCTCCACTGGAATTCCATCACCTCCACTAGCTTTGTTTGTAAGTGATGCTTTCTAAGGCGTACTTGACTTCACATTCCAGGATCTAGGCTCTAGATGAGTGAACACACCATTGTGATTATCTTGGTCGTGAAGATCTTTTTCATACAGTTCTTCTGTGTATTCTTGCCACCTCTTCTTAATATCTTCTGCTTCTGTTAGGTCCATACCATTTCTGTCCTTTATTGAGCCCATCTTTGCATGAAATATTCCCCTGGTATCTCTAATTTTCTTGAAGAGATCTCTAGTCTTTCCCATTCTGTTGTTTTCCTCTATTTCTTTGCACTGATTGCTGAGGAAGGCTTTCTTATCTCTTCTTGCTATTCTTTGGAACTCTGCATTCAAATGGGTATATCTTTCCTTTTCTCTTTTGTTTTTCGCTTCTCTTCTTTTCACAGCTATTTCTAAGGCCTCCCCAGACAGCCATTTTGCTTTTTTGCAATTCTTTTCCATGGGGATGGTCTTGATCCCTGTCTCCTGTACAATGTCAGGAACCTCAACCATAGTTCATCAGATGAAAGGTTAAAGTAAAGTTAATACGGTGTCTTTATTTATTTTTATTTTTTAGCCACACCTCACAACTTGTAGGATCTTAGTTCCCTGATCAGAGATCAAACCTAGGCCCCAGCAATGAAAGCAACAAATCCTAACCACTGAGCCATCAGGGAATCCCCTAACATGGTATTTAAAGAGCTCTTATATTAAGAAGTAAAAGGTTAACAAAGGAATCTTTGTAATAGAAAGTGGTTGCTAAGGACCATCAATAAAAATGTTATATAAACAACAGAAAAAGAAGTAAAAAGTAACCCAACTAGAAAATGGATGAAGACTATGACTAGGTAACTAGGTTGTTCACAGAATATAAAATACAGAGTTAATATTTTTTTTAAGAAGCTAAACTAACAATAATCAGGGAACTGTCAACTGAAATCCAGAGTGCCTTTTTACTTTTTGTGGTCAAATTTTGCTCAACACAATTATAAAATATCTTAAAATACCAAGAATATCAGATGTTGGTGTGGTACTCTCCATACATTGTTGGTAGGAGGATAATTGATACAGATTTTTGAATAGTAGTTTAATGATTATTATCATAATACATATTATATATATAATATATAAATAATAATAATAATTTAGCAGACTATGAAAAAAATGCTTTGACACTAAAGTTCTAAATATACTAATATGTCTCTTAGAAATATATTTATATGGATGCTGATGTACAAAGGACAGTAACTGTTTCATATTATCAATATCATAAATATTTGAACCAATTTCTAAACCTATAGGGAGTATGGGTTTAACTGTATATTTAGAGCTGTGGACAGCTCTAATATTAAATGTAGACTTGAAATATATTAAGTTTACCAAATAAATACATAGCTCTTAAACTATCACAGATTAAATTATTTTAGCCCTTCTCAAAATATTGGGCACAGCCATCAGAACATGCTAAACCTGGCTTTTTAAATGGATTTTATCTACAGCCATGGTAGCGTTCACCTTCTTGTGAAATTAATGGCATTTAAAATTTTTTATTAAAGTATAATTAATTTACAATGTTATATTGGTTTCAGGTATATAGCACAGTGGTTCAGAATTCTTTTTCCAATTCTTTCCCCTTATAGGTTATTACAAAATACTAAGTATAGTGCCCTGAGTTATGCAGTAGGTCCTTGTCGGTTACCTATTTCACGTATAGGAGTGTGTGTGTCAGAGAAGGCGATGGCACCCCACTCCAGTACTCTTGCCTGGAAAATCCCATGGACGGAGGAGCCTGGTGGGCTGCAGTCCATGGGGTCGTGAAGAGTCAGACTCGACTGAGTGACTTCACTTTCACGCATTGGAGAAGGAAATGGCAACCCACTCCAGTGTTCTTGCCTGGAGAATCCCAGGGACGGAGGAGCCTGGTGGGCTGCTGTCTATGGGGTCACACAGAGTCAGACACGACTGAAGCGACTCAGCAGCAGCAGCAGCCTGTGTGTGCTGCTCCTAACTTATCTAGATTTAACCAGACTTCTAACTTATCCCTTCCCCACCCACCCTGTTTCTCCTTTGGGTAACGGTAGTTTGTTTTCTGTCTGTGGGTCTATTTCTGTTTTATAAATTAGTTCATTTGCATTTTTTAAGATTCTACATATAAGCGATATCATATGATATTAGCTTTTTTCTTACTTAGTATCATACTCTGTTCGTTCATCCTTTTTTTTTTCATTTTTAAAATGTCAAAATCATGTGGACAGACCTAGAGAGTATTATACAGAGTGATGTAAGTCAGAAAAACATTGTATATTAATGCATATATGTGGAATCTAGAAAAATGGTATCGATGATCTTATTTGCAAAGCAGAGATAGAGACACNCCCCGTGCTTCCAGGGGCTTGCAAGATGTGTATAAGAGACAGGTATTATACAGAGTGATGTAAGTCAGAAAAACATTGTATATTAATGCATATATGTGGAATCTAGAAAAATGGTATCGATGATCTTATTTGCAAAGCAGAGATAGAGACACAGATGGAGAGAAGAAATACATGGACACCAAGGGGCAAAGGGTTGGTTGGGAGGGATTGGGAGATTGGAAATGACACATATATACGATTGATACTATATATAAACTAGATAACCAATGAGAACATAGTGTATAGCACGGGGAGCTCTACTTAAAGCGCTGTGGGGACTGGATGGGAAGGAAGTCTCAAAGGGATGTGTGTGTGTGGCAGACTCACTTTGCTGTATGGTAGAAACTGACACGACATTGTAAAGCAATGACACTCTGATAAAATTAATTTTAAAAGAAAAAAATCATGTTTCTCACCCAAAATAATAAAATCAGTATGTGTAATTCAACAGTTAGCAGTTTGTTGTATATCATTCCAGATTGTATATGGTTATGCATATGGATATCCATAGATCTTTCAGGGCCTCCCTGTGGCTCAGTGGTAAAGAATCCATGTGCCAGTGCAAGAAATGCAAGAGATGTGGGCTCGATTTCTGGGTCAGAAAGATCCACTGGAGCAGGAAATGGCAACCCACTCCAGTGTTCTTGCATGGGAAATTTCAGGGACAGAGGAGCCTGGCAGGCTACAGTCCATGGAGTTGCAAACAGTTGGATATGACTGAACAACTCAACAACAATTTCCTTGATATAAATACACTTGTGGTTGGTTTTAAGCTGTCAACAACCAGTTTGCTAAATTCCTGAAAATATAAAATTGGTTCTTATAAGCTCCAGCATACCACTGTGAGCCAACTTATCTCACCTCTGTGCAACTCTGCGGAGTGTGGCCTGCCAGGCTCCTCTGTCCATGGGATTCTCCAGGCGAGAATCCTGGAGTGGGTGGCCATGCCCTCATTAGGGGATCTCCCTGACCCAGGAATCAAACCCGAGTCTCTTATGTCTCCTGCATTAGCAGGCGGGTTCTTTACCACCAGTACCACCCGGGGAAGCCCAAAACAGGTTTGTGCTATAGTATTCAGCAATTTGCTTTCTTCACTTGGATGTACTCATGTACATCTTTCCATAACAGCACATACGTAAATTTATCTCATTCTCCCTAATAGCTGCAGAGACGCCCACAGCAAGGATATACAAAACTTGTTCAATTATTCTTGTGTTGATGGGCATTTAAGTTTTTAGGTATTTTATCATTTTTGAAGGGTGGTGTGTGTGTGTGTGTGTATTTTAAGTCTCACTGAGGGGTGACACTTAGATTTGAGGCCCCCTTGAATGTTTTCAGTTTAATTACTACTGGAATAGATGTTTTAAGAATTCTATAACTTTTCTATTGTTTTTGTTCTTGTTCTTTTCCATGTGGAAGGAGAGAAGCAAGTAGGGAAGAAACAGGATGTCTGTCTCTTTGCCGGGCCTTTTGTCTTCCTCATTATCATCATGTTCTTCCTCTAATCGTCATGTTCATATTTGTATTTGTTTACGAGACTGGGGCTTGTTTGTCCTTCCTCATTCTTCCTTGTGAGCAAAGCCACACGCATCCTTACCTGTGAAATAGATTTTCAACCCACCATCATTTTAGTCTTCAGATGCATTTGACTTATGTGGTGAGTGACCCTTTATTGGATTTTTCTGGGGAAATTTTTAAAAATTTTGTTTCAGCAAGCAGTTATCAGGGTGTGGGCGGCACTGTGCTAGGAGTGAGGGAGCAATACAGCATGTAATTCATGTTAAATAGACAAACAAGGACAAGTGCAAAATGCCAGCGAGAGAGTCAGGAAGCACAGCAGAGTACCTACAAAAATTACAAACAGCAGTTTCTACCACCAGGAGCACACATGTGTCTTTGCAAGAAGCCCTGTCTGTTTTTCCTGGAGGAATCCCTATGGGCAGTTTTTCACTCGTGTAGATGCAAGGCTTATAACTACTCAACAGTCTTTGTTTCAGAGAACATCACAGAAATCAAATAATATGCTTCTAAATAATCCATGAGTCAAAGAAGAAATCACAAGGGAGATTGGATCATATTTCAAACTGAATGATAATGAAAATATAATGTAAATACCAGCTTGCCTACTTATCTGAGGTGTGACTTTTCATAGATTACTAACCTCTCAGAGTCTGCACGGACTTACCTCTAAAGGAAAGATAACAATGGTGCTTGCCTGTAGAGTGGTCCATGAAAGCTTAGTGAGGAAGCATCTGTACAGCATTTAATAGGGTATTTTGCAAAATGTCAATGTTCAAAAAATTTCAATTGTTATCATTAAAATAAACAGCCCCTTTTATTTGTGTTTAGAGGAATAAAGGAAGTACCCGTTTAAGCTTTGAGGTGAAGCCCATCAGAGAAAGCAGCCGCACTATGGAGAGGTAATCAGGGGATTAGGAGAAGATTTCTGGAACAGTAGACATTTCTAAAAGATCTTTGAAAATGCCAGGGAGAGAACTGGAATTCATGCAATGACATAGGCTGAAGGACAGGTTATTTTTATGTTGCTATGCATAAGGGTAACCCTGGAAATTTAGGAAACTTGGGACACAGATTTGTAAACAAAAGAACTGATGAATGGGTAACTTTTCTGATGGTCCCTTGGTTAAGACTGTCCACTTCTGTTGCAGGGAGCACTGTTTCCATCCCTGGTTGGGAAACTAAGATCTCATATGCTGCATACTGCAGTCAAAAAACAAACAAACAAACAAAAAACAACAACAAAAAAAACCCCACACACAACCAAAAAACAAGCAAAACAAAACAAAAAAACCCCAAAACAAACAAACAAAAACATGGATTATATGGAACAGGTTGAATCTATGAGCCTGGACTTGAGAATTCAGATGAAAGGAATTGTTTTGTTGTGGTGGAATTAGGATGGGAAAGTTTGCAGATAACAATAATCTTGCTGATTCTAGTACTGAAAGCTCTTTAAGAGGAGTAGGTATGGGGATGGGTGGGGGGCCCAAGGGCTTTAAAGCAGAGGAAGTGCCCCTGTGGAAGCAGAGAGGGATGTGCAGACCGAGACGGCTGGAGTGATGGAGACAGGTGGGCAGGTAACAGCAGACCAACACAGAAAGGATGCTGGGCGCCAGGAGGGGTTTGAACCTGAGAAGATGGTACATGACTGAGAAGGATACAGAGACATCCAGGAAGGAGAGGACACACCGAGGCCCTAGTGCACTCCGTCACGTTTCCGCCACGGCTTCCTGCTCTTGCTTCCTGTTGCCACCTTCTCTTTCCTCCATAGTCTGGCCTTCCCGCTTCCTACTGCCCTTGGCGTTCCCTTGGAGACCTCTCAACCCTCTATCTGAATCCTCTTGCCTTTGTCCCATTTCCCCAGGCCCCTACTGGGTGAGACATCAGTTGGTCTGATAGGTGATCCAGGATATGCATGGTTTCTCCCAAATACGCGTGGTTTTTGTTTTATCAGTTTCCTCCTATGACTCACATACAAATTTCTAAGAGTTGCCACCATGGAACATCTATTTTTAAAAGTATTATTATGATATATTAATATTCAAATAATATTTTAACATCATTAATTTATTTAATATTAATGTTCTTAATAATATATTTTAAATATGTATATATATCTTAAATAAGAGAGGGTTTTTAGAGTCCTCAAAAGCACTTTATAAAGGCTTCTTAAGCTCTTAGGTGCAGGGGACCGTTTTGAAATCAGAGCCTGCAGACCCCTTCCTGGTGGCTATATTTCCCCAGATACGCTCATACATCCAGCCCCAGCCTTTCTTTACGAGAGCCGCTGTTGCATTCTATTCTCTAGGTCTGCACCTCCTAGCACCTGCCCAGGTGTATCAGCTGGGGCTGTGTTCTTTCAGCAACACTGCAGACGCCTCCAAGGAGCCTGGGGCCCAGGCTCCCTCCTTGGAAGCTGGGTCAGGTCCTGACGTCCTCTCGGCTGAAGAGATGGCCACTGCCTCCCACACCCTGGGGAGTGCTTTTCCTCTGGAGACAGGGTCTTGGGCAGAGCTCTTCTCAGATTAGGGTAAGAATGGTAGGCCGGCTGCTGGGTGCTCCGGGCCCTGCTGCAGGTTCGACCAGCTCGCTCCTGTTGGGGGAGCAAGACCCAGAGGCTCTGTTCTTCACAGCCGCCCCGGGAAGCCTTGGAAGACCCTCCGGGCCCCTCGCACCGAGGCCTTTCTGACATGACACGCTAAGGACACACACACACACACACACTCTCACCATGCCACGTGACTAGCACACCCAGCATTGTTCTACACCAATCACTTAAATGAAAAGCAAAGGCAGCCTTAAAGGAAAGAAGTTATAAGCAGGCAGCCTGGGTCATGAATGGAAGGAAAGGGGAACAGTTTAATTCACTGCTCTTCACTCATCTGGTGGTAGCGCTGCGTTGCTAGGCTGATGGTGTGGGCTTAGGGAGCGAGATTAGAAAAAAACGGAATGTCCACAGACATGTACTACTCAGCCCCAAGGTTATATGTGAACATGTAGTCAAAACAATGCACCAGAACCCTCCCTGGATTTTTCAGTTATTATGTGTGAAAGTGTTAGTTGCTCAGGAGTGTCTACTCTTTGTGATCCCATGGACCGGAGCTTGCCAGGCCCCTCTGTCCATGGGATTCTCCAGTCAAGAATACTGGAGTGGGTAGCCATTTCCTTCTCCAGGAGATCCTCCCAATCCAGGGATCAAACCCACGTCTATTGCATTGGCAGGTAGATTCTTCACCATCTGAGCCACCAGAGAAGCTAATATATATGTGTGTGTATGAGTTTTTACAATTATACAAATGCTCATTATGCACCTCTGGGTCATATTGTAAATGATCACAAATAATGGCCACAGATGATACCAAAATGTGGCTGCAAGGGAGAGGCAGAGGTTTTGCCAATGAGTTAGTTGCCTGTACACGTCCTTATATGATCCAGACTCTAACCCAGGTGTTGAGTAACAGTTTGGAAAGCCTTCCATTCTTATTATATCAACTCAAAGTTGGATGAGCGCTCTACTTGTTGTTTTCAAGGCGTTTTTCTTTTTTTGATGAGTGCTTTGTGGCCGGTGGCTCAGGGAACCCCCCAGCTTGGAAGCTGTCGCATGGGTCCCACACCCCGGAGCGGGGTTCTGACTGGGGTCACAGTCAGTCTGCATGGTGTCTGCATGGTCAGCCTAGCTGAGCGGCCTGCAGCTGGGACACTTTCAAGACTATTTCTCTGTTTTTCTCTGAAGCACAAAGGGCTGGATTCTCCCTCCCCACTGTGGGGGTCTAATGAGTCGTCCCTTGGGATGGAAGAACTTTTCCAGCGCCCTGGGACCGTGAGTGGCCCTGCCTTCGCAGGACACACTAGAGAGAGCATGTCCAGCCCGGCAGCTGAGGTTGTGTAATGGGATGAGCAGCTATTTGGAGGCACTGCCAGCCCCCTTCTGTCCCTTCCCTTTTTGAGTAAAAGAGGTACAGGGTGCAGAAGGCTGCAGAAGGCTCCCAACCACGCTGTGCTTCCATTCTATGGAGGGAACTCGGAGAATTCTTCTCTGGTCTCAAACCCCACAGCCTCCTTCCCCCTCTGCTACGTCTACTGTCTCCCAGAGCAACCTCCCAGGTGCCCTAGAAGAGCTGCCCATTAGAAAGTGGGCAAAAGGCAACATAAAGCCACACTCTCCTCCCACTGCCCACCCCTGCTCTCAGCACTTCTGTCATTTTATGACGACAGGATCATGCATTCAACATGTGATCAATGGGTGGGCAGGTACGTGAGCTGTCAAATTTGCTATGATCTTTTGTCTTTGAAAATTTTAAGTATGTNAGTTGCCTGTACACGTCCTTATATGATCCAGACTCTAACCCAGGTGTTGAGTAACAGTTTGGAAAGCCTTCCATTCTTATTATATCAACTCAAAGTTGGATGAGCGCTCTACTTGTTGTTTTCAAGGCGTTTTTCTTTTTTTGATGAGTGCTTTGTGGCCGGTGGCTCAGGGAACCCCCCAGCTTGGAAGCTGTCGCATGGGTCCCACACCCCGGAGCGGGGTTCTGACTGGGGTCACAGTCAGTCTGCATGGTGTCTGCATGGTCAGCCTAGCTGAGCGGCCTGCAGCTGGGACACTTTCAAGACTATTTCTCTGTTTTTCTCTGAAGCACAAAGGGCTGGATTCTCCCTCCCCACTGTGGGGGTCTAATGAGTCGTCCCTTGGGATGGAAGAACTTTTCCAGCGCCCTGGGACCGTGAGTGGCCCTGCCTTCGCAGGACACACTAGAGAGAGCATGTCCAGCCCGGCAGCTGAGGTTGTGTAATGGGATGAGCAGCTATTTGGAGGCACTGCCAGCCCCCTTCTGTCCCTTCCCTTTTTGAGTAAAAGAGGTACAGGGTGCAGAAGGCTGCAGAAGGCTCCCAACCACGCTGTGCTTCCATTCTATGGAGGGAACTCGGAGAATTCTTCTCTGGTCTCAAACCCCACAGCCTCCTTCCCCCTCTGCTACGTCTACTGTCTCCCAGAGCAACCTCCCAGGTGCCCTAGAAGAGCTGCCCATTAGAAAGTGGGCAAAAGGCAACATAAAGCCACACTCTCCTCCCACTGCCCACCCCTGCTCTCAGCACTTCTGTCATTTTATGACGACAGGATCATGCATTCAACATGTGATCAATGGGTGGGCAGGTACGTGAGCTGTCAAATTTGCTATGATCTTTTGTCTTTGAAAATTTTAAGTATGTGAATAATTAACTCCTAAATATAAATCATCAAGCATGAATCTAGACTCTGTATGCAATGGAAACCATTACCTTTATTTCTACCTAAAATATTCATAATATTTATAGAACTAGCAAACGTTGAGGACTACTGTGTTCTATGCCTAGGTAAATACATGATTTTATTTTTATAAATTTAAGCATCATGAAAATTCCAAAAAGGTAGGTGATATTATGTTCACTTTACAAATGAAGAAATTAATATTCTGAGAGAATTTTAAAAACATATCCAAGTTCACACACTGGGTACATAATGTGTAGTGGAGCAAAGATCCAAATCCAGATTGAATCCTGACCCCCTATATTACCCTCACATCCAGAGCAGCTTGTAATCTTTCATAGGTTAAAAGGTTAGCTCCTTTCAACAAGAGCAGATAGAGACTGAATGAGGTGGAACTCAAGTTTATAATTTCAAAGGGTGGATATGGAGAACATGAAGTGGTTCTTTCTGGCTCCAAACTGAAGCCCTGAAGCTGTGCTTCTCAATGTGAGACAGATTTGTTTAGACAGTCAGAGCCTGTGGGTTTCATCTTATTAGGGGTAGTAAAGCTATGAAACTCTAGTAGTTTGGGTAAGCCAAAAGCAAAAGTAGATTCAAGGAGATCTTGCATGAATTTGTTGACCAGAGAATCAAACACTTCCTTTTAAGTGTTAGGTTGAATATGAAGTTATCAACTTTTGCTTAAAGACAAATATTGCCAATTTTTTACGCATCAACTTAGCTAGAGGCCTGTCTATCTATAAAGTGTACAGACTCTATACCTAAAGCTACCTTCTGTTAAACCTGCATACACAATGTAAGGACTCTGTGCTAAGATTTTTGGTCTTGATTTTGTTCAAAATTTTAGTAAAATAGCTCTTTCTTCTTTCTAGTCTTTGGTGTGTGTATGTTAAGGCTGTGAGAAGTGAGTTGGAAATCTGGTTTGTAAGACTAATGATCTGGTCATCACTGAACTGAGAATTGGGTTTTGGTGTTAATATTGCTGTAACCATCTGAATGATCTGTGGCAAAACACTCAATTTTTTAAGATTTCAGTTTAATCATCTGTCAAATGAGGAGGTATATATGTTTCAGTTCTAAAATGTTACATAGATTAAGAATAAACAGCTGGCTTTTGCTATTAGGATGGTAAAAGTCTGGTTTGTTTGTATCACTTCTTCTCCCTGACACTTCTTCAGTATGGCCTTTTAGACTGGTGGTATCAACTCATGATTAACTATGGATAAACCAACAGAGATGGGGAATTCTTCATCCCGGAATCATGCTTTTGGGTCTGAGTTGCCAACTATAGCAAATAAAAATAGAAGATTTCTAGATACATTTGAATTTCAGAAAAACCACTAATCATTTTTAAGAATTTAAGTATATCCCATGCTATATTTGGGACAAACTTATACTAAAAACTGGTTTGTATCTGAAATTCAAGGTACCTGGCTGTCCTGAATTATATCAGGCAACCCTTTTCTGGGTTGGGTTTCAGCAGTCCAGGAATTACATGAAAATTTCTGGAATATTATGAAAACATATTCTGCATGTGTGTTCATGTGTATTTTTCTCTAAGCGGGCCCAGAGCTTTCATAGGTTCAGAAAAAGGCTGATAACCTCAAATATTGGGTTGACCAAAAAGTTCGTTTGGGTTTTTCCATAACGTCTTTTTGGCCAATCCAATAGATCCGGAACCACTGGACTGAAGTGAGGCTGCAGGAAATGCTAATGTAATTCTACCCTCTTTTACGAGGGGCAAGCCCACAGCCCACGTGATGGGATTACGCTCGTCCCTCATGGCCTGAAACAGATTTCAGATGAAACCTCCTAGAAGCCATTGCAGAGGGGGACAGTCTCTTCATAAGTGAGAGCGTGTTCTTTCCTTCCGGCCGCCACCCCGCCTCCTGGGAGGCCTCTGCCCGCTGCAGCCTGGGCAGCCTAGTGGGCCCAAGTGTCACTGTCACTCTCCTGCCAGGCCGAGCTGGGATCCCAGAGGGCCTTCTCGCCAAGGGGGCGGCAGCTGCGCCTGCCCGGCCCCAGCACATTCCAGCCACCGCGTGTGTCCGCCCAGCAGCTTGACTCCGGGAATAGAAACAGCCGGCCTCTGCCTCTTGCCATTTTAAGCCAAGTCCAGCTCTGGGGGAGTGGGGGGAGGGTTTCCATTTTACTGTTCCACTTCCAAAATGATTTCGAGCATAAAACACACATCAGTATTGCCACAGGTGCACACTTGGAACAAAAACTTGTTATAAATTTAAATGAAAAGCTGTTCTTTTTTTGCAGGAGACATTTTGTCAATAGGCTCTCTTTCTGGGAATTCAAAGAGCTGTCTGATTTGTTGGTACTGATTTCAACACAACGGATTATATTTTATCTAAACTTATCAGATACTAAATGCTCCTGATGTTCCTGATAAAAATGAAGATGAACTTCTAAACTTTATGAACAAAACCTCAGAGGTTTATTTTCCCCTCCCTCCTCTTTAACACAGAAAAAGAAAAACCTACATTAGCATTAGAAACTTAAAATGAGTGTTAGTAATTATCAGTCACTTTGCTTTTACGCCTTTCTATGACTATACTTCCTTCTCATCTATCATATTCCTTAGATTTCAAGAAAATGTTTTCTGGCTCACAATTTCAGGACTGGAAGACGTGACAGAGAGGAGACCGTTGTCTATAAAATCACTACCACCGCGAACACAGAGACACCCCCCTTCCACCCTCTGTCATTCACCCCCCAGATTTGGAGACTGGGGCCCCAGCTCCTTACCCTCCTGTGTGAGGTGCTTCCCCGACTTGCGATGCTGAAGTTTCAGCTGCAAACTCCTTTTGAGAAGCAATCTGCGGAGAGAGGGCGGAGGAGGAGCCGGTGCGGAGCCAGCAGCAGGCACCTGTTGCGTCCAGCAGCAGCAGTGCTTAGAGTGACCCTTCACCACCCGCGGCGGGCGACGACCCTGTGCTCTGCCCTCCGCTCCCTCTCTGGTGACGATTTCAGGCCACCCCGGGGCAGAGGGCGGAGCCTCTGGCTGGTGAAGAGGGTTTGGGTTTCTTGATCTCCCCACTTACAGAAAAACAAAAAATAGTCAAGCCCCCATAACCTGAGAGTGAGGAGAGAAAATTAAATAGGTGAATATTTAATTGTTGGAAGCAGATTAGAGTGTGTGTGGACTTGGTCAGAGAAAGGGAAGGTCGTGGATAAAATGAGCTTCTGGAAAGGTAAATAGCCTGGTCAGCTCAGGTCCTTTGAGAAGACTGGGCTTATAAATAGACTGTTCTTTAGAAGAGGAGCTTCTGGTAGCTCGCACATAGCACTGACATCATTGGAGTCATAGTTCCACGGGGTGAGGTTCACAGCCCCGACTCTCTGGTGGTCCCCAGGGAAGCCAGAGCTTGGGGAAACACTTTGGCAGTGCTTCCTGTGAGGGGAGAAACAGAAAGGGTCATAACTGACCACAAGCTTTAAATAGGCTCTGGGAGTGTGAAATAGCTGCTAAAAAAGTTACCCTGATAGTAGGCTGCAATAATGGAAAAATAGATCATGGAAAATAAATGTTCTAATTATTCTTGATTAGTCAGATCGTGAGTTCAGCATTGCTTTGCTGCTGTGGCTCGCTGAGAAGCTCTTTTGTATCCCGAAGGAGGAGGCTGGAAGGAAGCTGGCCGTGTTGGGACCATCTGCAGAAAAGAACCAAGAGAGGACTCAGGAGGAGTGGGAATCCTGGGTGCAAGTGTCCTGGATACTGTTGGGCAGCAAGGGGCCTTAATTAAAAATTTTGTGGTTTTAAGATATCAAAAGTTAAACCCAGTGGGTAGAACTTCCAACAAAAGACCAAAGTACTCAACTCTATTCCTGCTGTGATAAAAAATGAGCCTTATATCAGTATGATAATGATGATAAAATGGCAGGAGCCTCTAAGAGGTAGGTGTTGGAGCCAACACTGTTTTCGAGGATTCAATACTGTCCATTTCAGTTCTACTGGAGCAACACTGAGATAATCCTTTCAATAAACTATTATTTTATGTAGAGGTATGAACCCAAGTAGAAGAAATCAATGGCAGAAATGGGAAATCTAAGACACTTTGATTTAAAAACATTTACAGAGTAACTACATGTGCCGGGATTCAGCTTCTGCTGTGGTTTGTATGCTAGAAATGGAGGGTATAGAATGTGGGTGAAAAAGGCGATGGCACCCCACTCCAGTACTCTTGCCTGGAAAATCCCTTGGATGGAGGAGCCTGGTGGGCTGCAGCCCATGGGGTCTCGAAGAGTCAGACACGACTGAGCGACTTTACTTGCACTTTTCACTTTCATGCATTGGAGAAGGAAATGGCAACCCACTCCAGTGTTCTTGCCTGGAGAATCCCAGGGATGGGGGAGCCTGGTGGGCTGCTGTCTATGGGGTCGCACAGAGTCGGACATGACTTGAAGCGACTTAGTAGCAGCAGCAGCAGCAGCAGCAGCAGCAGTGTATATTAGGACATTTAATCTTTATTTTTAAAGCAATGGGAGTCTATGTATCGAAGTCTATTATGACAAAAAGAGGTTCATGATGAGATTCGCATGAGAAAGAATGCTCTGGCATTTGGGGACTTTATAGACTTTAGAGGTTTAGAAAGAGATAAAAAATATTAGGTGAGTTCTCAGCAAAGACTGGGGTAGAGTAGATGGTGCTGGTGATGGAACATGGGTTGGGATTGCCTGGCAGGATAGAAGTCCCCACTGAGGTCAGTGGCGGCGACTGTGGGTCTGAGACCTGTCAGTCTGCATGTATGCTTTTCTTAAGCCAACTTCAACTGCAGAGAAACCAGTGAGCTGGACTTAACTGGAGAAGGGGTATTGCAAGGTGGGTAGTTTATTTGTTCCCATTGCTGGAGCCCGTCTCTCCTTCACCAGCCTCTCCTCCAGACTCTGTACCACAGGCCATCTCAAATGTGAGCTCCAGGAGAGTAAGGATCTTTTTCTGATGAGTCCCAAGTGTCTGAAACAGTGCTTGGCACATATTGGATGATGAGTCATTGTATATTAATTGAGTAGGTGAATAAATGAATGAGTAATTAGACACTGAATGAGTACAATGAAGTTAGGGGACAAGAGAGTGGAGGGAGTATGCTAAGAAGTGTTAGAATAGCAGGCCACAAACTGAGCTGAGTAAGGATGGATATGAAATCCTAAGTGCAGGGAATTTTTCTTGTTAATTACTGCCGTCTCAGAACCAAGACTTTGCATACAGTAGATACTCAATAAACTAGAGTTTATAAAAAAATAAATACTGGACTTACGTGGTGGCCCAGTGGTTAAGACTCTGCACTCCCAGTGCAGCTGGTGCAGGTTCAATCCCTGGTCAGGAAGCTAGGATCTCACTTCCCTCACAACGTGGCCAAAAATAATCCACTATTATAAATAAATAAATGGATACCTTAAAAAATAGTACTGGCAACACAGTAAAATACAAAGCTTAAAAGTATTGTGTTATTTTGTTTTTTACTTATCCTATTTGTCTCTTATAGAAATTNATATGTATAATATGGATTATCAATATAAAATTAGTGAGATACTTTACATTCTAAGTCCTAAGACTTTAAAACATGGTCTTTTACATTTTCAGCACATCTCAAGGGCTGAAATTTGGATCTGAGCCACTGCAAGTGCACGATAGCTAGTAACATTCACACAGGCGTGTGGACGGTGCAGGCATGTGGACAGTACAGGGGAAACAAAATTTGAAAGGAAGCTTCAGCCCAGGAGAGTCTGGAGAGTCTGTGTTATCCTCATGGCTCCTATGATCTCAAGATACACTCCAATTTATTCCAAGTAAAAAACCCTGAACTTTAGGGACAGAATTTATCTTAAAGTTGCTCTTTATTTTTAAATCATTTTTTTCTACTCTGTTTATAGCATTTTATTTTTTATTAAAAAATTTTAATTATAAAAGTCTTGCAACATATTTACAGGAGATTTGGAAAATATGGAGCAAAGTTACATATAGTTCTATTATATATTACAATTTTTTAAGGTAGATAAATGAAGATTTTTAGTTGGAGTTTTAATATCAAACTCTCAAAAAATTAATAGAATGAATAGACTGAAGAGTAGAAGGATACAGTAGACCTGCAAAGCTATGGACCAATTCAACACAATTAAGACTTATACAATTTTCAGACAACAGTAGGATACACATTCTATCCAAGTTCCCATAGACTATAAACCAGGAGACACTGAAACATATCCAGGGACATAAAAAAGGTACAAAAAGTTCATGGTCTGAAGTTATTAAAATCATATAGGATCTGTTCTCTTATGAAATTACGTTAGAAATCAATATCAAAAGATATTTGAAAATAATCCAGATATTTTCAAGGACAATGTGACATTTACCAAGAGAGGTCTTTGACTTAGCCATTGAAAGCCTCAATAAAGCTAAAAGACTGAACAAACACAGAAGGTGATTGCAGCAAAGGACACATTTAAGTGGGAAGTTAGTATCAAAATGAGAAATTAACATCAAAGATGCTTTAAAAACCCCATGTAATTGGAAATTAAATGTCTACTTTTAAATGATGGGTGTATTTAAGAAGACATAGTAAAGAATATTAGAAAATATTTGTAACAGAATAAAAATTAAAATAATTTATCATAATTTGTTGCATGTGGCTGAAGTTGCTCAATGTAATTAAAGTTGCTCTTTACATGGAAACTGGAAAGAAATCCTGACCTGTGTCTTGAACGGTAGCCTGAGAATGGAGTTTAAGCTTGTGGCTTTGTATTTCTGACATTTGGGTGCCTTGGGATATGCACTTTCATCTCAGGCTGGAGACAGGAAAAGTTAAGAGAACAAAGCTGCCTGGGACTTCTCTGGTGGTCCAGGAATTAAGACTTTACCTTCCAATGCAAAGGGTGCAGGTTTGATCCTTGGCTGGGGAACTAACCCCACACATATGTCATGGCAAAAAAAAAAAAAAAAAAAAATCAAAACATAAAATGGAAGCAATATTGTAACAAATTCAGTAAATATTTTAAAAATGGTCCAAATAAAAAAGAATCTTAAAAAAAAGAGAGAAATATCAAAGCTACCAGTTTCTGTGCTCTGAGAAGGCGAGACTGGAGAAGATAGCCCTTTGCTGAGCAAAAGTCAAAGTGTCAGTCGTGTCTGACTCTTTGTGACCCCGTGGACTATAACCCACCAGGCTCCTCTGTCCATGGGGTTCTGCAGGCAAGAATACTGGAGTGGGTCTCCATGTCCTTCTCCAGGGGATCTTCCCCACCCAGGGATCAAACCTGAGTCTCCTGCATTGCAGGCAGATTCTTTTACCATCTGAGCCACCAGGGAAGCCCTTGTTGGGCAAAGGCTACGGCAAGTCTTTGGCTGTGCAGAGTCATCAAGGAGCCAGAAAGGCGGGGAGACCAACAGGCCTGAAGGTGAAGCAGGACGTGTTCCTTCCGGCTGCTGGACCTCTAACCCATCTTCTGATGGCTGTGTGCTTTCCCAGGCCGTAAGGTTGGGTACAAAGCAGAGCCAGTCTTCCACCTTAGAAATCAGAAAGCCAGATGCTTGCTTTGCCAGCCTTCTTTGCAGGGATGGCGTGGATGAGTGCCAGGCATGGACCTGGCTGATCAGATGCCTGCGCCTCCAACTGGAGGTTGAGAGCTGATGGTGCGGCCCGAGAGGAGGCCTGCCTGGCAAAGTGGGCACCCTGGCTTGCAGGAGTGGTGTGTTCACTGGGGCCAGCGGCTGCCTCACTGTTTGGACCTTGAGGCATTCAGTTGCAGCTTCCGCGGCCCTGTGGGGGCCGCTGTGGTGTCTGGAGCTTGTCTGGGCTGTGGTTCTATCTGCAGAAGCCCTGTTTTCCCCTTTCCTTTCCCTGGTCTGTTTCTCTGGTCATCCAGCAATGATTCCCTGAACTACATGGGATCTTTTTTTAAAAAAAATTTTTTTCTTTTTATTTTTTTTAATTAAAGCAATCACTGCAGACAGTGACTGCAGCCATAAAATCAGAAGATGACTGCTTCTTGGCAGGAGAGTGATGACAAACCTAGGCAGTGTGTTGAAAAGCAGAGACATTACTCTGCCAACAAAGGTCTGTATAGTCAAGGCTGTGGTCTTCCTGGTGGTCTATGGTTGTGAGAGCTGGACTGTAAAGAAGGCAGAGCACCAAAAAATCAATGCCTCCCAACTGTGGTGCTAGAGAAGACTCCTGAAAGTTCCCTGGACAGCAAGGAGATAGAACCAGGCAATCTGAAGGGAGATGAACCCTGAATGTTCACTGGAAGGACTGATGCTGAAGCTGAAGCTCCAGTATTTTGGTCATCTGATGCAAACAGCCAACTCATTGGAAAGGTCAATGATGCTGGGCAAGGCTGAGGGCAGAAGCAGAAGAGGGTGTCAGAGGGTGAGATGGCTGGACAGCATCACGAGTGCATTGAACATGAACTTGGGCAATCTCTGGGAGATGATGAGGGACAGGGAGGCCAGGCGTGCTGCAGTCCATGGGGTTGCAAAGAGTTGGACACAACTGGATGCCTGAACAACAACAACGTAGTGGATTTACAATATTGTGTTAATTTCAGGTGTACTGCATAGTGATTCAGTTACATATTTATATGTATGTATGTACACATATATGTTACATATATGTATGTATAGATATATGCACACATATATGTTAATATATATACACACATTCTTTTTCAGATTCTTTTCCCTTACAGGTTATTGCATGATATTAAGCACAGTTCCCTGTGCTATACAGTAGGTTCTTGTTGGTTATCTTTTTTTTTATAGCAACTATTAATCCCAAACTCCTAATTTATCCCTCCCATCCTCACTTCCAGTAGACCCCTTTTCTCCTTAGTTACACAGTTATCTAGCTCAGGAGCTTGTGAAATGAGGGACACTGAGGAGCTGGGAGCAAACCAGCTGGGAGGCAGGAAGGTTGGGGCTGGGGCACACGACTTGAGATGGAGTCTGTTGGGAAAAGGGGTCTGGAAGGACTTTCTGAGGCCCAGTGGCCATAAGACCCACGTCAGCAAAGGCGCCTGACCATCTGTGTTCAGTGGCTCACGTTCTGTGGAGTGAGGACCCTCCACGGTGCTAGGGTGTCAGGAAAGCCTGCTCTCCATAACACTGGGTGGGTGTTTCGAGTGGAGATCACTGAAGAGAGCGCTTGGTGGGCAGAGCTGACAGGAGAGCTAAGCAGAAGGACGTGATGGGGAGGGACAGACATGGGCCTGAGGCCCTGGGCCCGCCCCTGAGATGCAGGTGAGGGCAGGGAACTCCCCAAAGGCTGTGACTTTGAGAGGTCAAGCCAGTTCTATTTAAATACAAAAAAGGCTCAGAGACCTCAGTTGACATCCGGGTCACACCAGAGTTAATCCACTTGTCTTTACTGAGGAGGACACGCGGTGACAGGTCACAGGGAACGACAAGGCTGTTTCCATCTTTGCTGCGGGAGGTGGAAACTGCCTGCAAGAGGAGCTGTCAGTGACTCTGCAAACAAATGCGATGCCCAGAGCCAGCAGAGGCCACGTGCCAAGAATTCCAGATAACAGACTCGAAACCTTGCCTTTTCAAGGGGACACAAAGTGGGATGCCTTATTATTCAGACAGGTGGGTTGGAAGCAGGAAGCCGTAAGTTCAGCACAGATGTGCTGAGTTCCCATCAAGCTCTAACTTCTGGAAAATAAACAGGAGGTTCATCAGTGTAGTCAAAACCTTCATGGAGACTGCTGCTAACTCAGTGAATTCCCACTGCCCTTTCCAACAGCTTCTAGAAATGCCAGCTGTGCTGGGCTGCACTGAATATAGTTAAGAGCTTCTTGACGTAAGTGGACACTTGTGGTTCACATGCTCTGTTGTGACATTTTAAAGGTAGCAGCACTGTTTTGGATAAGACATACTTGGAAAGGAGAAAGCATATTCATTGCAAGCACTTCTGAAAGTATGATGCAGTTTGCAAAACCCAGAGCAAGGTTTCTCTGACTGTAAGCAGGCAGCCACCGTGGGCTGCTTTTCAGCATCAAATAATGAAAACAGTATACATATGAGAGGGGAGGTGGCACTGTTGAAGAGTCTTTCTTCTAGAATGTAGATCCTGTTACTCAGACTACTTGCTTTCCTGGCAGCATTTGGCTTAATAAAAAGTAGGTACTGACTCCTGTGACATCACTTCACCGGCAAAGGTCCATCTAGTCAAAGCTATGGTTTTTCCAGTAGTCACGTACAGATGTGAGAGTTCGACCATAAAAAAGGCTAAACGTCAAAGGATTGACATTTTTGAATTTTGGTGCTAGAGAAGACTCTTGAGAGTCCCTTGGATTGCAAAGAGATCAAACAAGTCAATTCTAAAGGAAATCAACCCTGAACACTCATTGGAAGGACTGCTGCTGAATTTGAAGCTCCAATACTTTGGCCCCCTGATTCAGAGCTGACTACTACTGGAAAAGACCCTGATGCTGGGAAAGATTGAAGGCAAGAGGAGAAGGGGACGGCAGAAGATGAGATGGTTAGATGGCATCATCAACTCAATGGACATGAGTTTGGGTAAACTCCAGGAGTTGGTGATGGATGGGGAGGCCTGGGGTGCTGTGGTCCATGGGGTCACAAAGAATAGGACACGACTGAGCGACTGAACTGAACTCTGCTTCATATGAACAAGCTCCATTCCAAGAATGAGTTCGAAAGGGCAATTTGTTCATAAGAAGTTAGCCTAGGTACTGACACAATTGGCTGTATAATGCTGGACTGTAATAGGTTTATAATACTTTTCACACAAATAATACATAAAAAACAAATACAAAAAATAAAACATTTTGAATCTTGCAGTATAGTACCTTGAAAAGTATAGGAGTATAGTACAACAGCTGGCACATAGGGGCTGGCATCTAGTGAACAGTCAAGAGTTACTGACTGGAGATGGTAGCACTGAAGGATCATCAGCAATAGGAAATAAAGGGCAAGCCGCAATGTCACTCACGCCTGACATTGATGGAATAGCTTCTAGTTCCTTGCTGGAACCAGATGCATGGTCTCGTAAAAGTCTGCAACTTGAATTTTTATATGTAGGGAGCTTACTGTATAGTTCTCTTGAAATATGTATTTTTCTGGGGTTGGTCTGCTGTGGGGCCTGAGATTCTGCATGGCTAGCAAACTGTCAGAGGCAAGGGATGCTACTGGTCTGCAGACCATGCTTTGAGATACCTCAGTTCTATCTGCGACATCCTGACTTCCTTGCTCTGAGGTAGAACCCAGACATTACCATTTTCTAAAGCTTTCCAGGGCTCTTTTGTAAACAGAGTGGAAATGATGAGCAGCTTGGGGCCCCTAGAAAGGGTAGGAACACTGAGAAGGGGACTGCATTAGAGATGCTTAGTTCTGAACACTTCAGCTAAGAAAGTGTTCTAAAAGATGAGTGTAATATGATTTGAAATTATGAAAGTTTATAAAATAAGAGAATCCTTCATTCTTCACATAGTATAAAGAAAATTTTTAAAAATTAAGCTATCTCTGCATATGCATATGCAACATTTTCTTTTTCTTTTTAAATTCTTTTTAGGCATGTGGGACCTTAGTTCCTGACCAGGGATCGAACCCATGCCCCCTCAGTGGAATTGCAGAGTCTTAACCATTGGACTACCAGGGAAGTTCCTGCAACAATGTTCTAACTCAGTGATGAGTCACGAGCCTCTTCCACCATCAGTACTTGAAAACAGACTGTGTCCTTACTGAAACGGCATTGTATTCCACAGCTCAGTTAAGCCATAGTTCATCTCACCAACTCTTTTTATAGGGGGAAATCCTGTTGACTCTAATTTTTCTGTTTTGCAGATAATGCTCTGTGTGCATATCCATGGACACATGTACATGATGTTCTATAGGACAGATTTCTAGATGTGGAAGTGCTGGGTTATTTAAATAATGCTCCTCAAATTGTCCTCCAAATCACATCTTCTCCAAAAGGCTCACCAAATTACATTCCCACCATCTTATATAAAAATGCTTTTTTCCCAGTCACTTTGCAACTATGGGGCATTGGCAGTCTTTTCGAGATTAGCCAATATGCCATGTGAAAAGTGGGTCCATGGATGTTGTAGTTTACCTGTCATGATGAAGGTGTGAGGATGAATTAGATTTAAGTACCTCTTCTTGGGATGACCTGTCTATAGCTTTTGTCCCTTTAGGTATTTGATTGTTTGTGTTTTTACAGTTATCTTTTATCTACTATGCATTATAAGTATTTTCAACCTGTTTGACAGTGGTACACAGACATGTTCCCTTTCTATACAGTGAGATCTATTCATTTTCATGACTTCTGAGTTTTACTTCTTGTTTAAGACAGATGTCCTTATCCCAAGATTATAAAATATATTCCTGGTTTCTCTATCTGCTACTTGCATAGATTTGTCATTTATTAATCTATCTGATCATTAATCCTTGTGCAAAATATATGCTTCACTTAGGACTTGAAGTTGAGCTATTACTTTGTCTCTTTTATTTTCAAATTTCATTCTCAGCATTAGACAGGTCTTCATTATTCCTGGATTTGATTTATCTTCTTTATCATATAGTCAACTCCACAGATACATTCTGGTCCCTCCTTTTATCTCTTCCTCTTTTTATGTGACTATCCAAGCTGTCAAAATTCCTGCAGTTTTATAGAACTTCTAGAAAGTTTAGTTTTCATTTTCCTTCTTCTCCCCTTCCTCTTCCTCTTTCTTCTTTTAACAGATATCTTCTTCACTTTTTTCTAGATGGATTTGGAATTCCCATGTCAGGTTCTAAAGCAGTCTCATTGGAATTTTTACTGAAATTGCATTTTAATCCACTAATGTGAGAAGAATAGAATGTTTTACAGTATTGAGTGCTCCAAACAGAAACAAGGTCTCTCTCTCCACTTATACATGTATATTATTCATATATATTTAAAATATTTTTTACAAATACAGATCTTACACATTTCTTATTAAGCTTATTCCTGATATTGACAGATAGACTGATCTATTAATCATCATTTTAATTGATTATTAACAGTATACAACAGCTATTGATTTAAATATCTGCTGTTGCTGTTAAGTAGCTAAGTCATTTCCGACTCTTTGCAACCCTATGGACTGTTGCCCACCAGACTCCTCTATCCATGGGATTTTCCAAGCAAGAATACTGGAGTGGGTTGCCATTTCCTTCTCCAGGAGATTTAAATATATTGATCTCCTAATCATCAATCTCCCTAGGCTTTTAAGGTCTCATGGTATACGTCACTGTCTTTGGAGTTATTAAGCTTTGATTTTACAAAACCCATTTATTAGTTTCCTTTTTCAACTATGAAGCTAGTAAGTATGCAATTGAGAAAATTAGAAATATAGAAGAGAAACTATCCCAACAACCAAGGACAACTATTATTATTTTATTATTTTACTTGTATCAGTTTTCATTCCTTTTTTAAACATTTTTAAAAAATTGAAATGTTGTAGGCTTACAGGGCTTCCCTGGTGAGCCAGTGGTATAGAATCTACCTGCCAATGGAGGAGACACAGGAGATGCAAGTTTGATCCCTGGAAAATTCCATGTACAGAAGAGCCTGGCAGGCTGCAGTCCATGGGGCTGCAAAGAGCTGAGCATGCACATGTGCACAGGTTTACAGTATAATATTAATTTCAGGTGTACAATATAGTGATTCAATATTTTTATATAGTACAAAGTGATCATTACTATGAGTACAGTTACCCTCTGTCATCATATAAAGTTATGACAAAAGGAACTATATTCAATATCTTATAGGTTATTATAATAATTTATAATGAAAAATAATCTGAAAAATATATGTATTACTGAATCACTTAGCTATACACCTGAAACATTGTAAATCAGTTGTACTTAAAAAAAATTTTTTTTTAATTTTAAAAGCTAGGAGGACAAGATATGTTTGCATGGCTTCTTCCACAGAATTGTAATAACACAGCATGCATAGCTGGGTGCCTTTCTTGAATGAATAATTGCCTTCTATTTGCCAAACCCTTTTGCTGGAGGCATATTTGTCTGCTGAGGAACCATGTGCTTCTCATTTAGGGGCAGAAGCACTGGTGTGACTTGTGCACTGAGTCACTGAGTCAGGTCAGCCCCTCTGCTGCCAGCCTGGCCTGTTGGCATCTGAACCAGCTGCTCTGGCTCAGCATAACCAGGCCTTCTGGCCCTTGCTCCACACAAAGCTGCTAACCTCACTACATACCTAGCTGCCCCTTTCCAGGCCTCTGAGCAATCACTTTCAGGGTTCAAGTGATGTGGAGGTGGCAGAGGCCTTATAATTCTGCTTAAAAGGCTGACTAGGAACTTCCCTGGTGGTCCAGTGGCTAAGGCTCCATGCTCCCAGTGTAGGCGGCCAGGGCTCGGCCACTGGCCAGGGAACAAAAGACCCAGCACGGTGCCCCGCCCCCGCCAACCCCTGCCACCAAACAATTAAAAAAAAAAGACGGACTAGACTGTGACATGATAGAGATTTCCTTCCCAAGAATACTTTTAGAAACCATTTCCCACACGGCTCTTCCATGGGGGTTAGGTAGCAGGGTTTCTGGTTTTTGAATGGGCACTTCTCCATCAACTGACTCTGTGGGAGGTGGCTGACTCCCCTGCTGTGTGTGACGGTGTTTCTCCCCCTTCTCTGGGCCCTAGCAAAATNGTTAGGTAGCAGGGTTTCTGGTTTTTGAATGGGCACTTCTCCATCAACTGACTCTGTGGGAGGTGGCTGACTCCCCTGCTGTGTGTGACGGTGTTTCTCCCCCTTCTCTGGGCCCTAGCAAAATTCCCTGCAACAGGAGAAACCCGTTTACCTGATACCCTATTACTCTGCTAGCATAGCACCCTCTTGGGAGGATTGGAGGGTAACACGCGCGGTATTTGTGAGCCATTTGAGCCAAGACAAGGAGATGATCTATCGGTGTAGCTGCATCACCCACACGACCAACGTAAGGACTGAGCTAGAGCGGTGGGTGTGGGCTTCGACCCCTGCTCACACGGAAATGAGCAGAAACGTCGGCACATGGCAGCTGAAGATATTCCAAGTCTAGACGAGCCTTTTGTCGTTTGGAAGGGAGCCAGGCTTGATGAGTGACTGCACCTGTTCATCCAAAGAATCTTAAAAAGATCTTCTCAAGAGAGCAGAAATAGTCCTACGCTTGACTAAGTCCAGGTTTCTGGACCGAAGAAAGCAATCACTTTTT
>SJYW01019562.1:0-19536 GCA_006410735.1 Raphicerus campestris
ATTACTGTAGTACTGAATGATTTACCTTGGAAATGAACTGGGATCATTCTGTCATTTTTGAGACTGCACCCAAGTACTGCATTTTGGATGCTTTGCTGACTATGAGGTCTACTCCATTTCTTCTAAGGGATTCTTGCCCACAGTAGGAGATATAATGGTCATCTGAATTAAATTTGCCCATTCCATTTTAGTTCAGTGATTCCTAAAATGTCTATGTTCACTCTTGCCATCTCCTGTTTGACCACTTCCAGTTTACCTTGACTCATGGACCTAGTGTTTCATTCTTTAACTTTACATGAATGCAATTATAGTTTGTAATCTTTTGCCTCCTTCGCTCAGTGTTTTTAAGTTTCATCTATATTGTACCATGTATCAGGTTCATTCTTTTTGTACTCCATCGTATGAATACACCACAATTTGTTGATGGACACTTAGGTTACTTCCAGTTCTTGGCTGTTATGGATAAAGTTGCTATGGACATTTTTTACATGTCCTCTTTTTTTGGACATATATTTCCATCTCTTTTGGGTAAATACCTGAGAACAAGAGTCATAGAGTCATAGAATATGAATTGACATGCAGTTTTCCAGAGAAATATTATCATTTTATACTTCAAATCACATTGTTTCAGTTCCTTCCCATCTTCACCAACTGCTTCTAGCAGGGGCAGAATGATAACCTCATTGCAGTTTAATTTGCATTTCCCTTATGAATAATGATACTGAGCACTGCTCAGTATCATGTGCTTATTAGCTAATCATAGATCTTCTTTTGTGAAGTTTCTATTTAATCTTTTTCCCATTTTAGTTGGGTTGATTGTCTTCTTAATGTTGATTTGTAGGAGTCCTTTATATTTNTACTGAGC
The DNA here is from genome assembly GCA_006410735.1 of Raphicerus campestris. Taxonomy (NCBI): domain Eukaryota; kingdom Metazoa; phylum Chordata; class Mammalia; order Artiodactyla; family Bovidae; genus Raphicerus; species Raphicerus campestris. The sequence continues at coordinate 866 of SJYW01019562.1, forward strand.
ACTGCTCAGTATCATGTGCTTATTAGCTAATCATATATCTTCTTTTGTGAAGTTTCTATTTAATCTTTTTCCCATTTTAGTTGGGTTGATTGTCTTCTTAATGTTGATTTGTAGGAGTCCTTTATATTTACTGAACTCCAGTGCTGTGCCTGGTATATGTGTTGCAAGTATTGCTGCTCAGTCTATGCTTATCTTTTATTTTTTTTTATGGTGTCTTTTAAAAAGCAGAGTTTTAAATTTTTGTTAAGTCCTATTTATTCATTTTCTTCCAGAATACTTATAGCGTTAGCCATTGTTTGAGTCTATGATTTATCTCAAAATAATGTTAGTGAATGATACAAGGTAATAATCAAGGTTAATTATTTTTCATGCATTTATCTAGTTGTTCCAGAACCAGTTGTTGAAAAAAATTTCCTTTCTTCACTAATATTCTTAACATCTTTGTTAAAAATTTATTGACCATAAAAAATGAGTCTGTTTCTGAATTCTATTCTGTTCCATTGGTTTTTTTTTGTCCTTGTACTAATATCACTGTGTTCATTACTGTAGCTATATAGTAAGTCTCCAAATCAAGTAGTGTAAGTCCTCCAACTTTGTTTTTTATTTTCAATATTGTTTTGTTTGAAATATAAATTCTTATATTTCAAAATAAATTTTAGAAACATCTTGTTGGTATCCACCTTCCCCTTAAAAAAAAAAAAGCCCATTGCTATTTTTTTTTCCATTGCTATTTTAAGTGAGGTTGCAGTGAATCTCTAGGTCAATTTCAGAGAATTCATATCTTAGCCATCCAAAAAAATGGTATAATCTTCCATTTATTTAAGTTTCTTGAAATTTCTTCTAGAAATATCTTAGTCTACCATGTATAAGTTGTGCACACTTTTATTAAATTTACTCATAAGTATGACATGGTTTTGATACTATTATAAAGCATACTATTTTAAAGTTCCACTTTCCAAATGTTTGTTGCTAGTATATGGAAACACCAATATTTCTACTGCTCCAGATTTATCACATAAAACATTTAAAATATTTAAAAAGCAAATCAATAAGTTTAACTATGAAAAATGTATATCAAGTGTAGTTTACTTATTCATAAAATTGATTTTTCAGGATTTATTTCCCAGTAATTTCTTCATCTATTGATAGTCTTTTCATCCAAGCTAAAACTATTTAGGGGGATGTAACAGGTGACACCAGAAATAAAAACTCAAAGTATTTTAACTAAATGCTTCAGTTTCTATGTTCTCTGCCCTAGGCTTATCAACCAAGCCTTAATCTAGTAAATTTTAATTTAATCTTTTAATCTAGTAGTTAATCCATGTTCAAATTCATGCTAGAAGTTTTTTTAAAAGTATTTTAAGCTAGTTTATAAAATACATTTGTAAGACATAAAAGTTGATCAATTAATCTAGTTTCTATGATAGAAAATTTATATATCGCCTCTTCAACATCTTTCTAATTTTATAACTATCTCCTGTTCCTTCTCAAATCTCTGAAGTCCCTACATATTCCCATATTTTTTCCTTTACTTCCTAATATCCTTATTATTCTTTACCTTTCCCTATACACTGATTTTCTTACTTCTTTCTTAAAGGTAGCTAGATTTTACTTTTCTTGAATGAATGTTCATGAGAGGGGCTTCCTCCAACCCCCACCATCTTTTTCTCTTGGCTAAACTCCTTGAATGTCTTTATCAGGCCCCCTCTAAACAGACTCTCATATCAACCCATGCCTGGAACTTAGAAGGGGTTCACTTTATTTCATACATGTGAAATAAGTCTGAGTTCTATTCTAAACTTTCCCTAAATTCCCTACTTAACATCTCCATAATTAATTTCAATAATTGTTTTCCAATCTTAACACCTGTTGAACGTTTTTGGTATGTTTGGTACCATTGGTCTCTCTCTCCTTTGACATGGTTATCTTGTGTTTGCTTTAATTGCTTTTGTGCAACCTTGTTCTATTCCTTATATTCCTCCAACTCACTTTTATTAATCTTGTAGTTATTTTTCTTTTACCTTCATTTCTCAAGAGTTCATACAATTTCCAGTTTAAATTAATTTTATGGGTCAGACCTTCTATTATCTCTCAGAGTACCTGTGTTAACGCAAAAAAGACAGATTTTCTAGAAAGACAGTTCTATAGATGCCTAGATTGTGAATACAAGCCACTTTTGTTCAAGTTTGAAAGATTTTTACCTTCCTTAGACTGAGTCAGATGTGTAAACTGTGTACAAAAGTCCTTTGAATGGCTCCCAATTCTATATTTCTAGCTAGGATACCAGGCCTGAACTACCTATAAAGGGTTCCTATGAATACTCTAAGGTTATATGGAATTTGACACATCAAGTCAAAATTTGTTCCTTCTATCAAATATATTTTTCTTTCTAATTCCGATATTGCAGTAATTTATCAATGACCAAGATGTTCTGACACAAACTTAACTTTCTAACTTGTAGTTTCAAAGACCACCACACTAAGACAAGACCCTACAATCTGATGATTTCACTATTCTGGTGGTCTCTAGTTATAGGTTTTTATTTTTAAATGACTATTTTATGACTTTTCACTGCTCTCAACATAAGATTGACTGAAAGTCTATAAAACTTTTCATGATCTGGCACTCACTTCCCTTCCCAAATCTTCATATAATCAGTGTCCCTGATATCTCATAAATCTGCATCATCCCTTGACAGTTATCAGTATTATAGTCAAACAGATATTTATAAAATGATATCAGTATCATTTTAAAAATTGAAAGGGTATGGTCAAATATAGCTTCCAGACTCACATTCATCTGAAAATATAACTATTGTATCAACTTATTTAATCTTTATGCCCAGAACCTTGTGTAGCACCTTGTACACAATAGGCAACATGAATTAATGAGAGAATAATGTACATATCATAACAGTATAATTTTAAAAATTGAAAGAGCCTGGTTAAATATAGCCTATATCTAAAAAGCCAAGAATAATGAAGTGCAAACTCTGCTGTATAAACAGAAGATGAAGTAGCCATTAATCATTCCCACAATTTTCAGAGGTCTTAATTCCTCCAAGAACAACATCAGTCATTGCTACTGGCCCAGACTTCATATTTCAGTATCTCACAAGGGAAAAAGTCCCTAGCACTTACCATTTGACATTAGCATTTAACTAATCCATCTAGCTTTATTAATGAGAGCTAGCACTGACACAAACGGCTGGAAGAAAGAAAGAGCTATTTAAAAGTAAAACATAATTTTTGTTCATCTGTTTAATATTTTAAAGGGGGGCACGGCAGAAAAGCAAATGAAAATACACATGAACAAAATACACAGTAGTTTAACTGTGCATACTGATGGAAAAGGAAATGAGTGGTCATTTATTTATTACTTGTTAAGTGTGTGAAACATGAATGCCAGAATTAAAACTCTCCTAGCCCCGTCTAGTCAGGCCTCCACCAAGTTGTGTTCTCTTCCTTCTTTGGCCTACAAAACTCCTTATATACAACTTTACTATTTACTGAATAACCATATATGAATGTCTCTGTGCCTGAGCTTATTCATTTGTAAAAGTGGGGATAATACTGATCCTTACCCGGTTGCACTTAAGATATTTAATCATAGTGCTTATTGCATAACAATTAATCAATACCTGCTAACTCATTATTAGTAGTATGGAATATTTATGGATGGATAATTGATCAGTTTCCTTGGCATGAAATTTCACTGTCAGTCAGCAGTTCTATCAGTTCTTTCTCCAGTTAACCTAAACATTTTTATCTACCATCTAAACTCATCAGAACCATTCCTAAAGGCATTATTTAGACCCACTCACACCAGTCATTGCCCTTTGTTAAGGTCTTTGTTCAGTAGGCTATCCAATTACCTGGCCTTTTACTCTGACCCACAATTTGCATCGTGGCTTTATGAGGTTACCATTTTTAAGCTCCCTACTTTTGCAACCTTCTATATGCTACTCATCCTTCAAATATGGATGGCTAACCTAAGCATGTCATCAGAACAACAAATATTTCTTCCCTTATACTGCTTTCCCATAAAATGCAATTGACCTACCTCCCAAATCACTGTGGGATATAAATTCTATATTTACATCTTTTATCATAGTTATTTTCATATTTCCTTCTTTGACCATTTTTTCCCAACAACATAGACTAACTAGCTGTTTTGTAACAGAATTAAGGAATTTTTCTCTCTGTAAAGAGACTTAGAAGCACATTCTAGCACATCCAGAAGGAGAATATCCAAGAGGAAACAATATCTGTCTTTCCTCCTGACAAAAGCATATCACCCATCCATACAGAACATGGCAGACTCATTACCCCCAGCTTATCAAGATGACATGTCAACTTCAATTGGCTCCTTCCATGGCAATTACTCATCTGGCCCCACTCTATAGTACATGACATTCCAAAATAAAGAACATGAAATGATTCTAGTATTGAAGAGACATATGGCAATACCAAGAACTCCCCCTAGAAATACCAAGAACTTTACTAGGATATGGTTCAGTGGGAATGTTATTGGACAGCAGTTCCTCAGAACTTACTCTCTGCCCACAAAAACTGAAACTCAAGTTTTCTAGAGGTCAATCCAAAATGGAGGCTTGGGGAAAATTAAAAATCCCTTCTTGTCTAGAACTCTTTAAACAGAACACAGCTACCCAGAGAATATGGCAATAATGACTCTAATGTCTAGGTGGAATTGACCAGACCCTTGTTTGCTCTTTTATTCTCTAACTTCCCAATTCTGTTCCTCCTTGAATTCTTGTTTTGGCTCCTCATTTTAGAAGCCTTATAGCGGAAATCCATTTCGGACACATTCTTTTAGCCAGATCCTCAGCAATATTTCATGGTTCTGACCTAGTTTTCCCCCCAGGATTTAAATGCTAAAGATGACAAGGACTGTTTCTGCTTTTCTCCCCAAGTTTTGCAGGCCCCAGTATGAATCAAACAGACCCCAGTTATAACCTTAAATTAAATGTATAGGGATGAAGCTTTACTCCTGTAGATGGAATAGTATAAACAACTACATAAATGTCATTTATGTGTAACATCAATATAAGTATTAAACCAAAACAATTAAGACATATATTTTCGTACTTTTTTTATATTAATCTTTGAAAGAAACTAATTATTGTTATCACCTATCAGCCAACTCTCTTCAAATTCAGTAGAGCTAAATTCTTACATGAAAGTGAAAATGTTCGCCATTCAATTGTGTCCACTCCTCTGTGACCCCGTGGATGATAGGTCACCAGGCTCCTCTGTCCATGTAATTCTCCAGCATGAATATTGGAGTGGGTAGCTATTCTNGCCAACTCTCTTCAAATTCAGTAGAGCTAAATTCTTACATGAAAGTGAAAATGTTTGCCATTCAATTGTATCCACTCCTCTGTGACCCCGTGGATGATAGGTCACCAGGCTCCTCTGTACATGTAATTCTCCAGCATGAATATTGGAGTGGGTAGCTATTCTCTTCTACAGGGGATCTTCCGAAACCAGGGGTTGAACTTGGGTCTCCCACTTTGCAAGCAGAGTCTTTACTGTCTGAGCCAACAGGGAAGCCCAAAAATTCTTATATAATTGTAATTTAAAACCAAATACATACTTTTTAAAATGTTTTCTTCTGGATTTCCAGATCTATTTATAGCCCTCTTTTAATTTGCATAAAGTATGTATATAATTTACAGTCAGTTTTACAAGCCTTCTATGGGGAAAAACTCTCTCCACTTCATTTCTTGCCCCACCTAAGCAGCCAATTACAACTCTCTTTGATGATTCTTATGCTAGATATAAAATGTATTCTTTGTTTTTCAATTATAGGCATTTTCTATTAACCTAAAAGTAATCAATAATTGTACCATTGTAAATAAAGTTTTACCTAACATAGTAATTAACACATAAGTTTTCATTTAGAAAATTTTCACAGTTGTTTCCATTGTATAATTGAGCCATATGTTATAATTTAGTATTTTCTCTCCTGTTGAATATTTAAGTTATTTCCAACTTAAAGGAGAGATAGACCTATGTAAAGTAGAAATTAAAATATAATCTTGATTTAGGAAGTCAGGAAGCAAGATGACATTTTCTCACAGAAGGATTTTCAAATGTGGAGTGAGAATTCTTTTGGAATTCTTGACAGATGGATACTTGCTTGAAGGGCTCCAGAGAACTGGAAGATTTACTAATGTGTCCTTAAGACCTAACACCCAGAGTGCCAGCTGGTTGGAAAATGTGACTCTTAATGTCTCTCTGGAAAAAAAAAAAAAAAGAAAGAAAAAACAACTAAAAAAGATAACCTGTTGTCAAGCAATACTTTAAATATGATCCAAATCAAAATGCTTATGGAATTTAAGGTTATCTTTTTCAGTGGGAACACTGTAGAAGGTGATGAGTCATTTCAAATAGGGCAATTCCTCCTCATTCAGAACAGAAAGAAAGCCATCCTAATGTTGCCAGACAGCTGTCCTGTCTTGACAGCCAGGGTGTGGATGGCCCACAGGGAGAAGAGATGAGTGATGATGAAGATGACAAGCACTGACATCACCACAAGTCTTGTTAAAGGTCAGAAAAGCCAGCCAAGAAGCCATGGCTTAAACAGCCATCAGATGGCAGGTTTCCAGTCCAGTCATTTTAATGATGTGGATATTTTACATCTCAAATTTTTAAGGAATAGTCATAAGTCCTGTCACACAATTGGTATCAGGAATTATTTTTCAACTTATTAATTAAAATATACAGTGCTATAAGTGTTTAATGGCATTAAACAAAGACTGTGGAAACAGTTTCACCAAAGTAAATATGTGAACCATTTTAAGCCTCTACACTTTTGCATATTCCATTTTGTCTACATAAAGTCCTCCTCCTCTCCCTATACCTCTTTACCTTGTTGGCCAGTGAAGTGCTTACCATTCAAGACCCAGGCTCCACTAGTCTCCTCTCCACAGACGCCTAGAAGCTAGTTCTCCTCTGTCCAGATGACAAAAGCTGTTCTACACCTACCTCAGGATAGACTGCCCCAGCACTTACTTGTATTTCCATTCCTCAGATGTCCTTGCTCATCCTTGTCTCAAGATTGATGTCCTCATCCCAACAATCTCCTCCCACATCCCTATGTATTTCTGAGACGCTCACCTTGAAGCTGGAGAAGACATAACACAGAGAGCTGTTACAGGAGGCTCAGTAGGATGTTCCTATTGTCCACTAAGGGTACCACATTCTGAACTCAGAGAATCATCAAAGACTATGCCACCGACTTTACTGCAGGGACTATTTAGAGGTATCAATTCAAAACTGTGTCCTAATGCCAACCAAGACTCCAGATACAGCTCAAGACATTTTAAAAGGATGGACTAAGAGATAGAACCTGCCTTTCTGAGTAATTCAGTGTTTTGTTTTGTTTGTTTTTTATCAGCCAAACTGGGGATATCTTTACTTGTTTAAGCCAATTATTATACAGCGTGCCCCTTCTAGGATACAGGGAAAATACAACACTCAAGACATGTACGTTAAAAAAATTATTTAGGATTAGGGGGAAAAAAGACAAATAGAGAGTTTTCTGTAGCACTGAATTTTAAAAAATAGATCCTCCTACCACCCATTTTTTCTCTTTTGCAAACTTACTCACAAGTTTTAAATAAATACACAAGAGTATCCTTTATAGCCTTACTTGTAAAAGCAAATATAAAGAAATCAGCATAAAAGGAGTATATTCCCACCACCTCAGCCTCACCCTTCCACAGTGATATAAATGCAGGAGTCTCCTTCCCCTTCACAATGCAAAGGAAGACTTCAGAAGCATCACTGATGATATAACTAGAAATATAAATATACAATTTTATTTTCTTAATTTTGGTTCTCCTAAAAAAAATCTTGAAACAAGAATTCTAATGCAAAAATTGTTTACTTAAGAGGTACAGAATGTATTGGAAAGGGAGAAGGGAAGTAAGAAAGGGAAGAGAAGCAATTGGAGGTAAATCTTTTCAAGAAATTCAATCAGTATAAAATATATGCCTAAGAATTTTCCCTGAGGGGCCAAGGAGCTGGGGTATTTATATACCAACTCCAGTTAGTAATTTGTTGAAAGCTTCCTAGGGTCGGGGTTGCGGTAATATCTCAACATTCTGCCTTGGGTGATACAAGGATGGCAAAGTGGATTCAGTAGGAAGAGATAAGGCCCTCGGGTGCCTGGTCGACTAGAGTTTTACTAAGGGTGTTACCCCATAATGGAACAGGAGTGCCACTCTCCACTCTTCTGTCAGTGCTTCAGCTGCACCAAATAAGTACTTCTAATGTCTAATATTGGGCTTCCCTCATAGCTCAGTTGGTAAAGAATCTGCCTGCAATGCAGGAGACCCCAGTTTGATTCCTGGGTTGGGGAGATACCCTGGAGAAGGGAAAGGCTACCCACTCCAGTATTCTGGCCCGGAGAATTCCATGGGCTGTATACATGGAGTTGCAAAGAATCAGACATGACTGAGTGACTTTCACTTTCACTTTTCAATGTCTAATATTAATTTTTTAATATTAAAACTTTTAATATTCATTGCCTTTTAAAATTTCATTTGACCTCCTTCTACATATAACACTTCAGAAAGGAAACTGAATCATGTATTCATGAGTTTTTGGAGGAGTCACACAGCTAGCAGATATTTGACTAATTATCTGAAACTCCTAACTTTCAAATCAGTTCTCTTTACACCTGTGAACCTCCTAGGTCCTTCCTTGACATTCAATTTTAAATCAGTATAAGCACTGATAATTTTTAAATGCCAATATCAATATACTGCTCTTGCTTTTAATATGGTGATATTGATTTTCTTATCAAACTGATGTTCACTTGATGATAGTCCTACTGAAACAATACACCTATACAATATCATACATATGAGGATGAACCTGAAATCAACATGCTTAGATGATCTGTGTTCTAAGTCTCTTTGAAATATGAGTACCAAAAATATCCATTACATTCTCAGTGTGAGTTGAGAGACCTCTCTGGCAATATAAACAGTGATAAGCTCTTTTTACTCCCTATGTTTTCAGATAACCTTATGGTGGAAAGAAATATTGTGAAACAGAGAAACACTATCTGTATTAAGGGCTGCACAACAGGAGTGAGTCCATTAGATGGTCTTTCTTCCAATCAGGCATATCTCTATATTCCTGAAAGGGAATATTTGGGAATGTAGAAAATGGAGGGGGGGGAGTCTAAAACATGACCCTGTTATAATCAATGAAATTTTTCCTTATGAGTAGTAGCTTTCCCTTTTGAAAGACCAGTACAGAGGTTTTGAATAAAAAGCAGCTCATGCAGCTCAATATCAGAAAAACAAGCAATCCAATTTAAAAAAAAAAAAAAATAGGCAGAAGACCTAAACAGAAACTTCTCCAAAGAAGACATACCTACTTCCAAAGAGCACATGAAAAATGTTCAGTATCACTTATTATCAGAGCAATGAAAATCAAAACTACAATGAGATATCACCTCATTCACACCAATCAAATGGCCATCATCAAAAATTCTACAACTAATAAATGCTAGAGAGGATGTGGAAAAAAGGGAACTCTTTTACACAGTTGGTGAGAATGTAAATTGATACAGCCATTATGGAGAATAGTGTTGAAATGTTTTTTAAAAGTTAGGAATAAAACTACCATATGACACAAACAATACCACTACTGGGCATATACTCTGAAAAAACCATAGTTCAAAAAGACACATGTACCCCAACGTTCAAAGTAGCATTATTTACAATAGCTAGGACATAGAAGCAATGTAGGTGTCCATCAACAGATGAATGGATAAAGAAATTGTGGTACATATATACAATGCAATATTACTCAGCCATAAAAAAAGAATGAATTTGAGTCAGTTCTAATGAGATGGATGAACCTAGAGCCTGTTATACAGAATTAAGACAGAAAGATAGAAACAAATATCATATAATAACATATATATAGAATCTAGAAAATGTTACTGATGAACCTATTTGCAGGGCAGGAATAGAGAAGCAGACACAGAGAAGAGACTGGTAGGTGCAGTGGGGGAAGGAGTGGGTGGGACAAACTGAGAGAGTAGCTTTGAAACATATACATTACCATATGTAAAATAGATAGCTAATGAGAAGTGGTTGTATAAAACAGGGAGGTCAACCTGGTACTCTGTAACAATCTAGAGGGGTAGGATGTGGCAGGAGGAAAGGAAGGAGGTTTAAGAGGGAGGGGACATATGTATACCTATAGCTGATTAGTGTATGGTAGAAACCAACACAATATTGAAAAATAATTCTTTCAATTAAAAATAAAAAAATAATNATGTTCGCCATTCAATTGTGTCCACTCCTCTGTGACCCCGTGGATGATAGGTCACCAGGCTCCTCTGTCCATGTAATTCTCCAGCATGAATATTGGAGTGGGTAGCTATTCTCTTCTACAGGGGATCTTCCAAAACCAGGGGTTGAACTTGGGTCTCCCACTTTGCAAGCAGAGTCTTTACTGTCTGAGCCAACAGGGAAGCCCAAAAATTCTTATATAATTGTAATTTAAAACCAAATACATACTTTTTAAAATGTTTTCTTCTGGATTTCCAGATCTATTTATAGTCCTCTTTTAATTTGCATAAAGTATGTATATAATTTACAGTCAGTTTTACAAGCCTTCTATGGGGAAAAACTCTCTCCACTTCATTTCTTGCCCCACCTAAGCAGCCAATTACAACTCTCTTTGATGATTCTTATGCTAGATATAAAATGTATTCTTTGTTTTTCAATTATAGGCATTTTCTATTAACCTAAAAGTAATCAATAATTGTACCATTGTAAATAAAGTTTTACCTAACATAGTAATTAACACATAAGTTTTCATTTAGAAAATTTTCACAGTTGTTTCCATTGTATAATTGAGCCATATGTTATAATTTAGTATTTTCTCTCCTGTTGAATATTTAAGTTATTTCCAACTTAAAGGAGAGATAGACCTATGTAAAGTAGAAATTAAAATATAATCTTGATTTAGGAAGTCAGGAAGCAAGATGACATTTTCTCACAGAAGGATTTTCAAATGTGGAGTGAGAATTCTTTTGGAATTCTTGACAGATGGATACTTGCTTGAAGGGCTCCAGAGAACTGGAAGATTTACTAATGTGTCCTTAAGACCTAACACCCAGAGTGCCAGCTGGTTGGAAAATGTGACTCTTAATGTCTCTCTGGAAAAAAAAAAAAAAAGAAAGAAAAAACAACTAAAAAAGATAACCTGTTGTCAAGCAATACTTTAAATATGATCCAAATCAAAATGCTTATGGAATTTAAGGTTATCTTTTTCAGTGGGAACACTGTAGAAGGTGATGAGTCATTTCAAATAGGGCAATTCCTCCTCATTCAGAACAGAAAGAAAGCCATCCTAATGTTGCCAGACAGCTGTCCTGTCTTGACAGCCAGGGTGTGGATGGCCCACAGGGAGAAGAGATGAGTGATGATGAAGATGACAAGCACTGACATCACCACAAGTCTTGTTAAAGGTCAGAAAAGCCAGCCAAGAAGCCATGGCTTAAACAGCCATCAGATGGCAGGTTTCCAGTCCAGTCATTTTAATGATGTGGATATTTTACATCTCAAATTTTTAAGGAATAGTCATAAGTCCTGTCACACAATTGGTATCAGGAATTATTTTTCAACTTATTAATTAAAATATACAGTGCTATAAGTGTTTAATGGCATTAAACAAAGACTGTGGAAACAGTTTCACCAAAGTAAATATGTGAACCATTTTAAGCCTCTACACTTTTGCATATTCCATTTTGTCTACATAAAGTCCTCCTCCTCTCCCTATACCTCTTTACCTTGTTGGCCAGTGAAGTGCTTACCATTCAAGACCCAGGCTCCACTAGTCTCCTCTCCACAGACGCCTAGAAGCTAGTTCTCCTCTGTCCAGATGACAAAAGCTGTTCTACACCTACCTCAGGATAGACTGCCCCAGCACTTACTTGTATTTCCATTCCTCAGATGTCCTTGCTCATCCTTGTCTCAAGATTGCTGTCCTCATCCCAACAATCTCCTCCCACATCCCTATGTATTTCTGAGACGCTCACCTTGAAGCTGGAGAAGACATAACACAGAGAGCTGTTACAGGAGGCTCAGTAGGATGTTCCTATTGTCCACTAAGGGTACCACATTCTGAACTCAGAGAATCATCAAAGACTATGCCACCGACTTTACTGCAGGGACTATTTAGAGGTATCAATTCAAAACTGTGTCCTAATGCCAACCAAGACTCCAGATACAGCTCAAGACATTTTAAAAGGATGGACTAAGAGATAGAACCTGCCTTTCTGAGTAATTCAGTGTTTTGTTTTGTTTGTTTTTTATCAGCCAAACTGGGGATATCTTTACTTGTTTAAGCCAATTATTATACAGCGTGCCCCTTCTAGGATACAGGGAAAATACAACACTCAAGACATGTACGTTAAAAAAATTATTTAGGATTAGGGGGAAAAAAGACAAATAGAGAGTTTTCTGTAGCACTGAATTTTAAAAAATAGATCCTCCTACCACCCATTTTTTCTCTTTTGCAAACTTACTCACAAGTTTTAAATAAATACACAAGAGTATCCTTTATAGCCTTACTTGTAAAAGCAAATATAAAGAAATCAGCATAAAAGGAGTATATTCCCACCACCTCAGCCTCACCCTTCCACAGTGATATAAATGCAGGAGTCTCCTTCCCCTTCACAATGCAAAGGAAGACTTCAGAAGCATCACTGATGATATAACTAGAAATATAAATATACAATTTTATTTTCTTAATTTTGGTTCTCCTAAAAAAAATCTTGAAACAAGAATTCTAATGCAAAAATTGTTTACTTAAGAGGTACAGAATGTATTGGAAAGGGAGAAGGGAAGTAAGAAAGGGAAGAGAAGCAATTGGAGGTAAATCTTTTCAAGAAATTCAATCAGTATAAAATATATGCCTAAGAATTTTCCCTGAGGGGCCAAGGAGCTGGCGTATTTATATACCAACTCCAGTTAGTAATTTGTTGAAAGCTTCCTAGGGTCGGGGTTGCGGTAATATCTCAACATTCTGCCTTGGGTGATACAAGGATGGCAAAGTGGATTCAGTAGGAAGAGATAAGGCCCTCGGGTGCCTGGTCGACTAGAGTTTTACTAAGGGTGTTACCCCATAATGGAACAGGAGTGCCACTCTCCACTCTTCTGTCAGTGCTTCAGCTGCACCAAATAAGTACTTCTAATGTCTAATATTGGGCTTCCCTCATAGCTCAGTTGGTAAAGAATCTGCCTGCAATGCAGGAGACCCCAGTTTGATTCCTGGGTTGGGGAGATACCCTGGAGAAGGGAAAGGCTACCCACTCCAGTATTCTGGCCCGGAGAATTCCATGGGCTGTATACATGGAGTTGCAAAGAATCAGACATGACTGAGTGACTTTCACTTTCACTTTTCAATGTCTAATATTAATTTTTTAATATTAAAACTTTTAATATTCATTGCCTTTTAAAATTTCATTTGACCTCCTTCTACATATAACACTTCAGAAAGGAAACTGAATCATGTATTCATGAGTTTTTGGAGGAGTCACACAGCTAGCAGATATTTGACTAATTATCTGAAACTCCTAACTTTCAAATCAGTTCTCTTTACACCTGTGAACCTCCTAGGTCCTTCCTTGACATTCAATTTTAAATCAGTATAAGCACTGATAATTTTTAAATGCCAATATCAATATACTGCTCTTGCTTTTAATATGGTGATATTGATTTTCTTATCAAACTGATGTTCACTTGATGATAGTCCTACTGAAACAATACACCTATACAATATCATACATATGAGGATGAACCTGAAATCAACATGCTTAGATGATCTGTGTTCTAAGTCTCTTTGAAATATGAGTACCAAAAATATCCATTACATTCTCAGTGTGAGTTGAGAGACCTCTCTGGCAATATAAACAGTGATAAGCTCTTTTTACTCCCTATGTTTTCAGATAACCTTATGGTGGAAAGAAATATTGTGAAACAGAGAAACACTATCTGTATTAAGGGCTGCACAACAGGAGTGAGTCCATTAGATGGTCTTTCTTCCAATCAGGCATATCTCTATATTCCTGAAAGGGAATATTTGGGAATGTAGAAAATGGAGGGGGGTGGAGTCTAAAACATGACCCTGTTATAATCAATGAAATTTTTCCTTATGAGTAGTAGCTTTCCCTTTTGAAAGACCAGTACAGAGGTTTTGAATAAAAAGCAGCTCATGCAGCTCAATATCAGAAAAACAAGCAATCCAATTTAAAAAAAAAAAAAAATAGGCAGAAGACCTAAACAGAAACTTCTCCAAAGAAGACATACCTACTTCCAAAGAGCACATGAAAAATGTTCAGTATCACTTATTATCAGAGCAATGAAAATCAAAACTACAATGAGATATCACCTCATTCACACCAATCAAATGGCCATCATCAAAAATTCTACAACTAATAAATGCTAGAGAGGATGTGGAAAAAAGGGAACTCTTTTACACAGTTGGTGAGAATGTAAATTGATACAGCCATTATGGAGAATAGTGTTGAAATGTTTTTTAAAAGTTAGGAATAAAACTACCATATGACACAAACAATACCACTACTGGGCATATACTCTGAAAAAACCATAGTTCAAAAAGACACATGTACCCCAACGTTCAAAGTAGCATTATTTGCAATAGCTAGGACATAGAAGCAATGTAGGTGTCCATCAACAGATGAATGGATAAAGAAATTGTGGTACATATATACAATGCAATATTACTCAGCCATAAAAAAAGAATGAATTTGAGTCAGTTCTAATGAGATGGATGAACCTAGAGCCTGTTATACAGAATTAAGACAGAAAGATAGAAACAAATATCATATAATAACATATATATGGAATCTAGAAAATGTTACTGATGAACCTATTTGCAGGGCAGGAATAGAGAAGCAGACACAGAGAAGAGACTGGTAGGTGCAGTGGGGGAAGGAGTGGGTGGGACAAACTGAGAGAGTAGCTTTGAAACATATACATTACCATATGTAAAATAGATAGCTAATGAGAAGTGGTTGTATAAAACAGGGAGGTCAACCTGGTACTCTGTAACAATCTAGAGGGGTAGGATGTGGCAGGAGGAAAGGAAGGAGGTTTAAGAGGGAGGGGACATATGTATACCTATAGCTGATTAGTGTATGGTAGAAACCAACACAATATTGAAAAATAATTCTTTCAATTAAAAATAAAAAAATAATTACTTCAATTGATTTTTCCCCCTCAAGTATTTTGATTTTTATTTTTGACTTTTGAAAGTTTTTCCATCTTAGAGGTATCAAGAGCTCACATCGATTTCTACTTGCAACATTTGATTTCTCTTTGGTATTCCATTGAGACCAGTATAATGATGACTGATAGTTGTTTAGTAACAATGGGACACAAGAGAATAATTCATGGATGGCTATGTGTTTTCAAGAGTTTCAGTCATGCATCTGAAAGAAAGACAACAAACACCACAGAGAGCTATGAGGCTTATATATTAATGCACATAGATTCCACCTAATACCTAGAAAAGAAACAAAATAATTACTAGGAAGATCATCATTATTTACATATAAGATTTTCTTAAAATATTAGAATACAGTTTGAACATCTATGTTTGAGTGGGGAAAATGTCCTTGTATCCTTCAAAACTGGAGCTGTTTTTGTGGTTTAATTCAGAAAAATCTCCTAACCAAGCCTGCATACACAATGGCAAGCTCACTATTATGGCTACAGAACATAAATAAGTTTTCTGCTAACAAAATGGTGAATCGTTCATCTAACAAATATTGTGAAGCAAAGGGATACAAAAGTTAAAATTTCATAGTCTTTGACCTCTTGGAGATTGCAAAGGTGGAAGGCAGATCACTAAACAAGAAACTGTAATGCAAAATAAATACAAATTAAGTTGTAGGGGAATATGTAGGAGGGACAGCCACCCCAGTCTTTGGTATTCAAGGAAGGCTAGCAATTGGCTTTGTGAAACATGGAGGAGCTAAAAATATATTCCAGGCAAGGACATTGTTGCAGAGGCAAAGGAAAGTACTACACCTTTGGGGAACTGAAGCTGGTTCTGATGGGCTACACAGTGATGAGCAAGGACTGTCTGGTAACCAATGGGGTTGGAAAGGCGAGGAGCTTACAAATCAGGTTAAAGAGTTGGAAACCTGTCCAAATATGATTCATTAAGGGGACTTTCAGAACAAAGTGTCTATTATCTTTTGCACTTTTGAACAAGTGTTGGCACCATGGAGACTACTCTTGGAAAATGTAAGACTGTAGGCAAGGAAACACATAGGATGCTCTAGCCATAATTCAGACAAAAGACAATGATGACCTGAACTANTCTTTTGCACTTTTGAACAAGTGTTGGCACCATGGAGACTACTCTTGGAAAATGTAAGACTGTAGGCAAGGAAACACATAGGATGCTCTAGCCATAATTCAGACAAAAGACAATGATGACCTGAACTAGAGTAGTAGTGATAAGTGTAGTGAAAACTAGACTGATTTGAAAGATATTTAACAAGTAGACTTTGTAGGCTCTGATGATTGGTTGGATGTCAGTTGGTAGGACAGAGAATGATCAGGACTTCTGACTTGGGCAACTGGATAGGTGCTGTGAACCTACTGAAGACAGGAAACTAAGGAAGAGATGCCATTTTAATGTATATAAGATACTCTCTGGAAATAAAATTGTTTTTTCATAATAACAACATATATAGTTGTTTAAAAGTATCTCAGGTTCCATTATTTTGTCACCAATTACATAGAATATACATTTTACAGGTGAAAAATTCAAGGCTTTAAGAAACTAAATGACTTGCCCAAGATTACATAGGTTGCAAGTGGTGACAAAAGGACTGAAGCAATATCTTATGTTTTAAAACCATTGCTTATTGTTCTCTGTCTCCCTTCCTTGGAAGCTGCATTAACTGTTATGAGTCACAGGGATAATATCTCTAGTAGTATTACCAGTGATTTTTCTAAATGATGTTCTGATGACCTGACTGAAATGATGCTGCCTTCCAAGCTATTCAATCCACTCATCCAGCAAGGCAATTTCAATTTCTCAGAGCTTGCTGTCTTGACTGAGATTTTATTTTTAAAAAGAACACCCTTGAAATAGTTTTTTTTCTACCTTTTCCTTAAAAGTGTTCCACAACTACAGTAGAAATAGATATTTTTTCAAAAGTAATAAACATTCAGAACTAGGTCCTCATCAGATAATCAAATCATTGTACAATGATATTTGCATGACAAAAATATCATGGAGGCTATTTTATGACTATGCGTAGATGATTTATCATGGAAATTTTAATGTATTATTCTATTTCCTAGTGGCTCAGAGGTTAAAGCATCTGCCTGGAATGCTGGAGATCTGGGTTCGATCCCTGGGTCAGGAAGATCCCCTGGAAAAGGAAATGGCAACCCACTCCAGTTCTCTTGCCTGGAGAATCCCATGGAGGGAGGAGCCTGGTAGGCTACAGTCCATGGGGTCGCAAAGAGTCGGACACGACTGAGTGACTTCACTTCATTCTCTTTGTGTTACTGTCTCAGTACCACAAAAGTTTTCTGAGACCAGTATCCAGTATCAGAAGTTGCTTGCTGATAGAAATCAAGTGAAATTCATTTTTCCCAAGTTTTCAAAATGCTATTACTAATAAATAATGGATAGAATCCTCTCAATCTTAATTTTATTTCATACATATTTATTAAAATATGATACCTGCTACAAATTATCTATTTGCTAGTAGTAAAGAACCCACCTGCCAAAGAAGGAGACATAAAAGACATGGGTTCAATCCCTGGGTTGGGAAGATCCCCCAGAGGAGGGCATGGTAACCCACTCCAGTATTATTGCCTGGAGAATCTCACAGAGGAGCCTGGCAGGGCTATAGTCCATGAGGTCATGAAGAGTTGGACATGACTGAAGCAATTCAGCACACATGCACAAATTATCTATACCAAAATCTAGCATAAAAGAATTCTGGGAAGATGGTGGCAGCAGCAAGCATTGAACTCCAACATAAAAACAGGACAGCCACACAGACTAAACCTTGAACAACATTCTGTGACTGACTACCTTCAAGAACCTCAAAATATTGTGTTGGCCAAAAAGTTCATTTGGCTTTTTCCCTGTATTGCTTGATGTTATTAGCATTTGAGCAGGAGAAAGTAGAAGGAAAACAAAACAAAACATGGGGACTCTGATGGAGAATAGGAAAACCCCAGAAGAACCAACAGCTAATCACTGGAAAGCACATCAGACTAATTTGGAAGCAGCAGTTAAAATTGAGAGAGGTTTTGCTCAATTCAATATTGGATAAATGGAAGGAGTCCATGAGGAGAGCCAAAACAGTTGAAATCTAGCCAGCCCTAGGACTCCATGCACTTAAAAAAAAAAAAAACCAACTTTTTATTTTATATTAGAGTACAGCAGATTTTTTTTTCTTTTAATACTTTATTCTATTTTACAGTACTGTATTGGTTTTGCCATATATCGACATGAATCATCCACAGGTGTACACGATCTCCCCATGCCAAAGCCCCCTCCCAGCTCCCTCCCCACCCCACCTCCCCGGATCATCCCGTACACCAGCCCCAA
>SJYW01019562.1:58105-70200 GCA_006410735.1 Raphicerus campestris
AGTTCAGTTCAGTTCAGTCCTTCAGTCATGTCCAACTCTGCAACCCCATGAACCACAGCACGCCAGGCCTCCCTATCCATCAACAGCTGGAGTACACCCAAACCCATATCCATTGAGTTGGTGATGCCATCCAACCATCTCATCCTCTGTCATCCCCTTCTCCTCCTGCCCACAATATTTTCCAGCATCAGGGTCTTTTCAAATGAGTCAGTTCTTTGTATCAAGTGGCCAAAATATTGGCGTTTCAGCTTCAACATCAGTCCTTCCAATGAACACCGAGGACTGATCTTTAGGATGGACTGGTTGGATCTCCTTGCAGTCCAAGGGACTCTCAAGAGTCGTCTCCAACACCACAGTTCAAAAGCATCTTTGGCACTCAGCTTTCTTTATAGTCCAACTCTCACATCCATACATGACTACTGGAAAAACCATAGCCTTGACTAGACAGATCTTTGTTGACAAAGGAATGTCTCTGCTTTTGAATATGCTATTTAGGTTGGTCATAACTTTCCTTGCAAGGAGTAAGTGTCTTTTAATTTCATGGCTGCAATCACCATCTGCAGTGATTTTGGAGCCCCCAAAAATAAAGTCAGCCACTGTTTTCCCATCTATTTGCCATAAAGTGATGGGACCAGATGCCATGATCTTAGTTTTCTGAATGTTTAAAAACCAACTTTTTCACACTCCTCTTTCGCTTCCATCAAGAGGCTCTTTAATTCTTCACTTTCTACCATAAGGGTGGTGTCATCTGCATATATGAGGTTATTGATATTTCTCCTGGTAATCTTGATTCCAGCTTGTGCTTTCTCATGTATATTAAAGCAGACAAAATTTATACAGATGAAAAAAAAATGTTTTTTAATATTTTAATAACACTTAATATAGTGTTTTCTGTGTGCCGATACCTTCCTAAATACTTTCACATATGTTAAATCATTTCATCCCCAACTAGTACAAATAGTTTTACATGTAATAACTCATTTAATTCAACAAAGCTATAAGATGGTTTATTTGCTAAGTCATGTCCAACTCTTGTAACCCCATGGACTGTAGCCTACCAGGTTCATCTGTCCATGGGATTTTCCAGGCAAGAATACTGGAGTGGGCTGCCGTTTCCTTCTCCAGGAGATCTTCCAGACCTTGGAATCAAACCCAGATCTCCTGCACTGCAGGCAGACTCCTGCATCATAGATGGTTTCTTCACCGACTGAGGTAGCCAGGAAGCCTGTTATAAGAAAATTATCATAATCCTAATTTTATGGATGAGAAAACTGAAGCTCAAACCAAGTAATTTTCCCAAAGTACAAAGCTAGTAAGTGGCAGAACTAGAATTTAAAAGCAAGTGTTTGCTCTGCATTCCTTCTTTTAGGAAGAACAAGAGAAGATAGAATATAATATTCAACCATAATAGATTGAATCATAGCAACCTGGAGATTAAGGCTGACCTAACTGTACCTCTCTGAAGAAGGAGATGGCAACCCACTCCAGTGTTCTTGCCTGGAGAATTCCATGGTCAGAGGAGCCAGGCAGGCTACAGTCCATGGGGTCGCAAAGAGCTGGACAGGACTGAGTGACTAACATGTTTATGTTCAGTCATGTACCTACACATGAACAATAATGAGTCAAGTTCATCAAATCACTGAATACTGTATACAGAAAGGAATGTGCAGCTCATCTTGTCAAATTCCCTCACTTTATCACTGAAGAAAATGAGGGCCAGAGAAAAACAAACCAAAAAAATATTGTCTAGTATTATTAGGCTAGTTTATAGCTGACTTGGCAATAAAATACAGGTAATTTCTCCTACACTATTTCAAAATATCCCTAATCACCTTGACGCACATCCTCTTTACAAGTTATCTATTATGTGCAGAAGTGAAAGTCGCTCAGATGTGTCCAACTCTTTGTGAACAGACACTCTTTGTGACACAACACTCTTTGTGACCCCATGGACTATACAGTCCATGGAATTCTCCAGGCCAGAATACTCGAGTAGGTAGACTTTCCCTTCTCCAGAGGATCTTGTGCAGAGCTGCTTGTAAAAACCCTCAAGTGCCTTCATTTTCACAGACCCCTTCTGAACAAAAATAGACAAAATACCTTATACATAGGCGATTGTGTTTTATTCCACATGACCTTGCTATTCCAGCATCTTTGTATGACCAAAGTGGCAAGTAAAGCATCTAATATAAGAGCTGTGCCCTGCAGAGGCTCTCAGTACTGAAGAGTGACTGGAATATCCAACCAAACCATTAACTCCCCCCAGGACTTTTTAAAAGTATTTATTTATTCATTTGGCTGCACTGGATCTTAGTTGCAACATGCAGGACCTTTTAGATTGGACATGTAAACTTTACTCTGCCGTATAGTATCTAGTTCCCTGACCAGAGATTGGATACAGGCCCCCTGCATTGGGAGCTCAGAGTCTTAGCCGCTGAAATACCAGGGAAGGCCCTCCCCCAGGACTTTATAGACACAGGCACAGTTGGCAGGTACAACTGCAGAGGGTCCTAGAGAGAAAAAACAAAAAGCAGAAGTCATGAAGCACTAGATTCTATGAAGTCCATGGCTTCAAAGATTTGAGATAAAAATGAGAACTGATATCAGAATAAGATGAAACAGGAATATGGAAGCTGAGTGCAAGGGATCAAGTCTCTAGTCCTTGAATGCTCTGAGGTCAACACAGCAGCTTTTATACTACTAGATATAAAAGTGCATTAGAATCACACGGGAACTGTTCAGAAGTGCAAAATTTCAGGCCCCACACAGACTTACTACATCCAAAATGGAGTGGAGCCCAGAAAACTATGTTTTTGATAAGCACCCCAAGTAACTCCAATGTACCATGAAGTTCAAGAATCATGAAACTAGGTGAGCAGGTATACCTGAACATTGGTCAGAATGACATTACAATTCCTTTCTTCCTTAACTTACTTTCCCCANCAGAAGTGCAAAATTTCAGGCCCCAGACAGACCTACTACATCCAAAATGGAGTGGAGCCCAGGAAACTATGTTTTTGATAAGCACCCCAAGTAACTCCAACGTACCATGAAGTTCAAGAATTATGAAACTAGGTGAGCAGGTATACCTGAACATTGGTCAGAATGACATTACAATTCCTTTCTTCCTTAACTTACTTTCCCCAAATCCTTTGAGCTAAAAGCCTGTATCTTGGAATAACCCTGCAGTTTCTGTTCCTTGCAGCAATCTAATTAGCAATCAACTTCAGGTGTTGGAGAACTGCATATAATCAACTTTAATGAACTGTTTGAACTTTATTCAAATTATGCTGCTATTTTGCATATTGGTTTCTTCTTTATTTCATTAATTAATTCAATAAATATTTATTAACTGCTCACCATGTGCCAGACAGTACAAAGCAATGAAAATACAAAAATTCCTGCATTTGTAGAACTTAGATTATGGCAAGAGGAAATAGACAATGAATAGTTAAATAAATAAGGTAGGACATACATCAGATAGTGATAAGTGCTATGGGGGAAAAAAAAAAAAGAAAATGAAGAAGCCAGGAAGGTGATAAGGACTTTAGTGGGGGCTTTATGATTTTAAATAGNTGGCAAGAGGAAACAGACAATGAATAGTTAAATAAATAAGGTAGGACATACATCAGATAGTGATAAGTGCTATGGGGAAAAAAAAAAAAAGAAAATGAAGAAGCCAGGAAGGTGATAAGGACTTTAGTGGGGGCTTTAAGATTTTAAATAGGATAGACAGGAAAACAATGCTACTAATGTGCCATCTGAGCAAACATCTGACTATGTGGAAGCATATTGTAGATACCTAAGGGAAGGGAGACCTTAGAGGATTATAGGAATGGCAAGGAGGCCAGTGTAGCTAGAGCTGAGAGAGTGATGAGAAGAGCCAAGCCATAGGTATAAAGTCGGAGAGACAAACAGGAGGCTGGATGGTTAAGACTCTGCAAGTGATCATGAAGATTTGGGGGCTTATTCATTAATTTTATAAGTTATAGATAATTTGCTTCTCCAATCACATAAACTGGGATTCTTTATTTGATAGGAATAAATGGTCTAGCCTTCTAACCAACTTGTAAAGTACAATTGTGCCATTTGTTGAGGCAGCTTTACGATCATAATTCCAGGCTGGCCCTGGAGAGAGGAATACCAAGAGAGTAGGCTATACAATCTTAGCCACTGTAATAGGGTGAATCACAAAAATAAATCTCTCTTCTGGTTCTCCAGAGATGAATTCTGTGCAGCATTTTGAACAAAGTGACTTTATCTGAGGTGAAAATGATCCCACAGAGAAATCAATTCTCTTTAGAAAAGAATTTATCATTGGGTTAGAAGGATAAACAAATTACTTCTGAAACCTTTTGTTACCAAGTACATGGAAAGTTAAAGTTACATGAAAATATTCAGCTTGACACAAGTCTAAGACCTCAATCCATTAGAATAGATGTGCATGGATACAGAAGCGATTGTGGAGAACACATCTCTTGATTGTACACCATCTCAGACACACTGAGTAGAAAGTGGTCTGCAGGTCTGCAATAAATGCCACAGACCAAAGTCCCTGCCAGGTGGAGATCCCCTTACAGGTTAGGGATGCAGACAACAATACCTAAACAATAAATAGGCTGATTGCAGGGAGTTATAAGTAAGTAGGAAAGGGACAAGGAGTGGAGAAATCCTGGTGCTTCAGAGGATAAGAATCTGCCTGCCAATGCAAGGAAAATGGGGTTAGATCCCTGGTCTGGGAAGACTCCATATGCCACGGGGCAGCCAAGGCCCATGTGCCACAACTCCTGAGCCCGAGCACCTAGAGCACACGCTCGACAAGAGAAGCCACCACAATAAGCCCACACATGGCAACAAAGAGTGCCCCCACTCACTGCAAATAGAGGGTATGTGCACAGCAACAACGACCCAGCACAATCAAAACTAAAAATAAATAAATGAGCAAACAGAACAGAAAGACATCTTTAAAANAAAATGGTGTTAGATCCCTGGTCTGGGAAGACTCCATATGCCACGGGACAGCCAAGGCCCAAGTGCCACAACTCCTGAGCCCGAGCACCTACAGCATGCGCTCGACAAGAGAAGCCACCACAATAAGCCCACACATGACAACAAAGAGTGCCCCCACTCACTGCAAATAGAGGGTCTGTGCACAGCAACAACGACCCAGCACAATCAAAACTAAAAATAAATAAATGAGCAAACAGAACAGAAAGACATCTTTAAAACCAAAAAAAAAAAAGAAAAGAACAAGAAGTGACTAGTAGAGTTTGTAGATTTCTACTTGAGATTAACTGCTCAGGAAACACTCTCTGAGAATGTGACATTTAAATTAAAACCTAAATGATGAGAAGAAGCCAGGCTTGCAAAGAAANAACCAAAAAAAAAAAAAAAGAAAGAAAAGAACAAGAAGTGACTAGTAGAGTTTGTAGATTTCTACTTGAGATTGACTGCTCAGGAAACACTCTCTGAGAATGTGACATTTAAATTAAAACCTAAATGATGAGAAGAAGCCAGGCTTGCAAAGAAATATCTGGGGCCAAGAACAATGTAAATGGTTTATGATCCACAATATTCTTTAACATTTATACTGTGATTTACAGTTTTCACATCTGTTTCACATACATTTGGTTTTTTTAGTCCTCATAATAATGCTGAAGAAATATATGGTTGACATTTTTTGACCTGTTTTGCAGATCAAACTTAGTTTCAGAGAGGTCTAAGGGTCTGCCAAAGATAGGATTAATAGATGGGCTTTGGCAGGCATTTTTCTTCCTGACCCAGTTTGTTGCTATTGTGACTCCAAAGAAAATAATATTCTCAAATTGATAAGCACCAATGTCATATAGAGGACCAAAAAAAAGTAAGTGAACAACAAAAAAAGAAAGTAAATTCTATTTAGGTTTCAGCTATTGGTAAATAGTAAAATATAAGTCGCCTGTAATTCTTTAACTATGTTATAATTGCTCTTTATTTTTCATTTAAGGCCATCTAGGTTTGAGGGGTGATAGTAGTCTCTTCTGCTAAGTATTGATTTGCATTTCCTTTTAATTTTAACCATAATGGATACTTAAGGCTGTAGCCTACTTAAGGCTGTAGCCTATACAGATTTTTGCTACATTCTGAGCTTATACATTCCTTATATGCACAGATTTACAAAATAAATTGAGATACAACTTCCATATCGAGGGTTACCAGAGCAAAGATACACTATTATCAAATGAGAAGATTAAAAGAATTGTAAAATAAAAATATTAACAATTATGTTCTATCATTGATATCAGTATTAAAATTTGTGCAAAGATAAGTTTATGTTCAATTCTTAGAGGCCTATGTAACAGGCCTCTGAAAAGACATTTTCCCAAGAATCCCCAAGAATCCTTTGTTTCCTAGGATTCTAACACTGACTATATAAATAAGAAGATATTTTTTTCTAGATCTTCTGGAAAGTTGTCTGTCATCTTACAATGATAAATTTCGGGGAACATATTTAAGAAATGTTCTTGTCACCTTTTCATGAAGGTAGAAATTCCTAATTTTTGTCTCATGGATCTCAGAAGACTACAATAATAAGTTCAGCTGCTGCTGCTGCTGTTAAATCACTTCAGCTACTACAGCACAATCATGAGAAATATTTTGAAAATTTACTGAAACATACTTTGAAATTATAGGATAAACTATTATCTTATTTAACAAAAAGATTGATTTTGCATACAGTAATCTATATTGGTACCTAATAAGCCAGGGTGTATTTTCTAGGTTTTTGAAAGTCATAGCACAAGGCAAGAAAATAAAGGGATAATGACAAACATTGATTGTGATAAAGTAAATGCAAGCTGTGGTAATAATAGGATTTTAATCAAGACAGTATCTACTAGAGTTGCACCATAAATAAGACAGAGTGTTAAAGAATTGATGCCTTTAAAATGTGGTGCTGGAGAAGACTCTTAAGAGTCCTTTGGACAGCAAAGAGATCAAACCAGTCAATCCTAAAGGAAATCAACCTTGAATATTCACTGTAAGCACCAATGCTGAAGCTGAGGCTCCAATACTTGGGCCACCTGATATGAAGAGCTGATGCAACAGAAGATTGAGGGCATGAGGAGAAGTGGGTGACAGAGGGTGAGGAGGCTGGATAGCATCACCAGTTCAATGGACAGGAACTGGGGCAAATTCCAGGGACAGAGAGGCCTGATGTGCTGCAGTCCACGGGGACACAGAGTTGCACATGACTTGGCAACTGAACAACAGCAATCTACTAGCAGTTGCAATGTGCCAGGTACCAGGCTAAGCACTTTACCTACACTACCTTACTTAATTCTAACAACCCTATAGTATAATATA
The DNA here is from genome assembly GCA_006410735.1 of Raphicerus campestris. Lineage (NCBI taxonomy): Eukaryota > Metazoa > Chordata > Mammalia > Artiodactyla > Bovidae > Raphicerus > Raphicerus campestris. Next base: position 65,450 of record SJYW01019562.1, read on the forward strand.
GGGACTACCAGAATTATTGTATCCATTTTAAATGTGAAGAAACTGACTTTCAAAAGATTAAGCAATTTGCTCAAGATCACACGTTAACTGAGCAGTAAATCCAGAATACTATCCAGAGGTGTCTGACTCTGGAGCTATCATCTATAGTAACCATATAATTCTATAATGTAATGTGGTGTATTTGTATACTACTAAAAATTGTTCAAATAGTATTCCACAAAACACTGATAGAAGGTAACTGGTATCTCATATCAAAAAGATTCCATGGTCAGATGATTTTCAGAAGCCCTGCATATCAAATCCCCTTCTTGCAGATTCACAACATGAAGGTGCATTCACTACACCATGAAGGTGCCTCAGATGGTAAAGAATCTGCCTGCAATGAGGGAGACCTGGGTTTGATCCCTGGGTTGGAAAAATCCCCTGGAGAAAGGAATGGCAACCCACTCCAGTAATCTTGCCTGGAGAATCCCCATGGACAGAGGAGCCTGGCAGGCTACAGTCCATGGAGTCACAAAGAGTCAGACATGATTGAACAACTAAACACAGCACATATGAAGGCTCAGAGCATTCCTGTAGCAAAGAAATCTGTTTCACCAGCATTTTCCAAAGTGCGTATGTGTGTGTGTTGTTTTATTTGCTAAATCCTAGGGGGACACACTTTGGGAAACACAGCACTTATATATATATATATATATTTTTAAACCAGTATCTAGGTATATTCAGATAGATTCAGCATAAGTGTTCAAATCCACGTGAGCATAGTTCAAAGCTTGCCATTAAAATAAACTATTGAAAATTTCCAACTGTTTTTCACCCACATCTATTTCCCTACATCATCCTCTTGCCACTTATCAGCATGCTGAAACTTATTCCAATTACAATGTGATTCTTTCTGAATATCCCACATCCAACATTTTCCATACATGTAAACCCTCAACATTCTTCACATTCTAGCTTGAATCTACCTCATCCATGGAACTATTTGCCACCAACCTGAAGTGATCACTTCNTGCACAGATTTACAGAATAAATTGAGATACAACTTCCATATCGAGGGTTACCAGAGCAAAGATACACTATTATCAAATGAGAAGATTAAAAGAATTGTAAAATAAAAATATTAACAATTATGTTCTATCATTGATATCAGTATTAAAATTTGTGCAAAGATAAGTTTATGTTCAATTCTTAGAGGCCTATGTAACAGGCCTCTGAAAAGACATTTTCCCAAAAATCCTCAAGAATCCTTTGTTTCCTAGGATTCTAACACTGACTATATAAATAAGAAGATATTTTTTTCTAGATCTTCTGGAAAGTTGTCTGTCATCTTACAATGATAAATTTCGGGGAACATATTTAAGAAATGTTCTTGTCACCTTTTCATGAAGGTAGAAATTCCTAATTTTTGTCTCATGGATCTCAGAAGACTACAATAATAAGTTCAGCTGCTGCTGCTGCTGTTAAATCACTTCAGCTACTACAGCACAATCATGAGAAATATTTTGAAAATTTACTGAAACATACTTTGAAATTATAGGATAAACTATTATCTTATTTAACAAAAAGATTGATTTTGCATACAGTAATCTATATTGGTACCTAATAAGCCAGGGTGTATTTTCTAGGTTTTTGAAAGTCATAGCACAAGGCAAGAAAATAAAGGGATAATGACAAACATTGATTGTGATAAAGTAAATGCAAGCTGTGGTAATAATAGGATTTTAATCAAGACAGTATCTACTAGAGTTGCACCATAAATAAGACAGAGTGTTAAAGAATTGATGCCTTTAAAATGTGGTGCTGGAGAAGACTCTTAAGAGTCCTTTGGACAGCAAAGAGATCAAACCAGTCAATCCTAAAGGAAATCAACCTTGAATATTCACTGTAAGCACCAATGCTGAAGCTGAGGCTCCAATACTTGGGCCACCTGATATGAAGAGCTGATGCAACAGAAGATTGAGGGCATGAGGAGAAGTGGGTGACAGAGGGTGAGGAGGCTGGATAGCATCACCAGTTCAATGGACAGGAACTGGGGCAAATTCCAGGGACAGAGAGGCCTGATGTGCTGCAGTCCACGGGGACACAGAGTTGCACATGACTTGGCAACTGAACAACAGCAATCTACTAGCAGTTGCAATGTGCCAGGTACCAGGCTAAGCACTTTACCTACACTACCTTACTTAATTCTAACAACCCTATAGTATAATATAGGGACTACCAGAATTATTGTATCCATTTTAAATGTGAAGAAACTGACTTTCAAAAGATTAAGCAATTTGCTCAAGATCACACGTTAACTGAGCAGTAAATCCAGAATACTATCCAGAGGTGTCTGACTCTGGAGCTATCATCTATAGTAACCATATAATTCTATAATGTAATGTGGTGTATTTGTATACTACTAAAAATTGTTCAAATAGTATTCCACAAAACACTGATAGAAGGTAACTGGTATCTCATATCAAAAAGATTCCATGGTCAGATGATTTTCAGAAGCCCTGCATATCAAATCCCCTTCTTGCAGATTCACAACATGAAGGTGCATTCACTACACCATGAAGGTGCCTCAGATGGTAAAGAATCTGCCTGCAATGAGGGAGACCTGGGTTTGATCCCTGGGTTGGAAAAATCCCCTGGAGAAAGGAATGGCAACCCACTCCAGTAATCTTGCCTGGAGAATCCCCATGGACAGAGGAGCCTGGCAGGCTACAGTCCATGGAGTCACAAAGAGTCAGACATGATTGAACAACTAAACACAGCACATATGAAGGCTCAGAGCATTCCTGTAGCAAAGAAATCTGTTTCACCAGCATTTTCCAAAGTGCGTATGTGTGTGTGTTGTTTTATTTGCTAAATCCTAGGGGGACACACTTTGGGAAACACAGCACTTATATATATATATATTTTTTTTTTTTTTAAACCAGTATCTAGGTATATTCAGATAGATTCAGCATAAGTGTTCAAATCCACGTGAGCATAGTTCAAAGCTTGCCATTAAAATAAACTATTGAAAATTTCCAACTGTTTTTCACCCACATCTATTTCCCTACATCATCCTCTTGCCACTTATCAGCATGCTGAAACTTATTTCAATTACAATGTGATTCTTTCTGAATATCCCACATCCAACATTTTCCATACATGTAAACCCTCAACATTCTTCACATTCTAGCTTGAATCTACCTCATCCATGGAACTATTTGCCACCAACCTGCAGTGATCACTTCCTTCTCTGATATCTTAGAGCACAAAATCATGTTTTATCATTTAATTGTTTCTGTGACTTTTCATGGGCTTCCTTCATGGCTCAAGTGGTAAAGAATCTGTCTGCAATGCAGGAGACTCTGGTTTGATCCCTGAGTCAGGAAGATTCCCTGGAGAAGAATAGATCTACCCATATATCTTAGTATTTCCCACCTAACAAACTAAGAAACATATGAAGGAAGAAATGTATTACAAAAGAATCTTTCAATTTAGAAATTGGCATTGGTAATTTAGACTGGGTCTACAGAGTTCCTAACTGTGACACTGGTGTTACCTTAGGTGGCATAGTTTCAAATCCCATAGAAGCTAGCTTCTATTGGACTGTAAAAATCTCTAAAGTGTACCTCTAAACCATGACTACCTTTGCATGTAAGAGGGCAGGGTCAGAGGAATTGCATGGATTAAAAAAAAAGTAAGTCATCTAAGTTTTGGGAGAAAGAAACAACTCTAGGGAACGGCATTGTCTTTGGATAATTCCTTAGCTCTTGAAAGCCTGATCTTCAGAAATATCCATCTATACTTTCTTTCACCATATCAAGAAGCTTATGTAGTTCCAACCCAACTCTCAAAAGTGTCTCTGAGTTAACTTGAGACATTTATGAAATTTATTATAGTCTTGCCACCATCAGTTGAAGGTATCTGGCATTCTAGGGTCACCTCATTTTCTCCTAGGATGGGAGACTACATAGATCTTAAAGACCCTGTTCACAGAACCTTGGGTATCTCTGCATAAAAACAAATATGAATTCCAAATTCTCCAGGAAAACTAGACTGGAATGCTCAAGATTTGGGGCATTTATTGACTCCCTGTCTCTAGACAGGCAAGGATCTGGTATAATTTAACAGAGCCAAGGTTCTAGGTGACAGGGCTTGGGATGGAGTAGAACAGTCCTGGTCCAGGAGCTGTAGAACATAGAATCAAGGAGGGAAAACTGAAAGAGAGACTAAGGACAAAACCAGAATCAGAAAGACTGTCTACTACAAATAATGGTGATAGTCAGAAGAGAAACTGGAACTGTAAAGCTGAGCAGGCATACAGATAAAGGAAAGTGGAAGGTGGAGCTGGGCGTGATTCCCTGGGATATAGGAGGTTACTACAGGACTTTATGGGGCGTCAGAGATCTTACCCGTGGGAGAAGAAGAAGTTGCTGCAAACACTTCACACACTGGAACAATAAGATTTTGGTCTAAGTTGCCTATATATCATCTGGTTTTATAGGGGAAAAGGTGGAAAGCCCTCAGTCTATAAGCCTTGTAGTTTCCTCTACATAATAACCATCACCATAGTTTTTAAAACTTTTTCATGAATGGTTTCAGGGAAATTTAAATTCATTAACTTTTAAAAGGAAACATTTAAGTTTCTTTCCCTGGCCAGCTAAGCCCTTGCCCATTCTCACTGAGAATGAGGACTGGCACTAAAACACAGAGAAATCTCATCAGAATTGAGGCCGGGCAGCCACAGTTCAGTTCAGTTCAGTTCAGTC
>SJYW01019562.1:73489-113062 GCA_006410735.1 Raphicerus campestris
GTTATTCACTATCTAGAAATAAAATGGAAAATAATCTGAGGATATATATTTCTATAGATATACATATCTATAGAAATATATATAAGATATATAATTATTTTGATATCACTGGATAGTAAAAAAAAACATTTTAAATCAACTATATTTTAGTTTTAAAAATGCTGAAGAGATGTAACTGGCAATAGAGAAATCATGATAATCATGTTATGCTATGTAAGTATTAAGTACTGAAACTAATAAATACAAAGATAAATAGTATGTTGCAAAAAATATGATCAACAAAGAACACTTTTATTATTGCTCCTTAGCTCAGGAAACATGAGAAACCAAGTTGTTAGTGAGTTTATTAATGAATATTGTCATTCCTTCAAAAGTTTCTGTTTAGTTCCTATGATATTTAAATACTTTCCAACACGCTGGGTTGCATAGATGAATGCAAAATGTTCCTTAGGCAGTTTTCTTCCCAGTGAAATAAAGACAAAATATAAAATCCTATACATGGTGCCCAACCTTTTTGGCATCAGGGAAGGGTTTTATCGAAGACAACTTTTCCATGAACTAGAGGGTTGGGGATGATTTAAAAGCATTACATTTGCTGTGGACTTTATTTATATTAATATCAGATCATCAGGCATTAAACCCCAGAATTTGGGGACTCCTGTTAAAGAAGAAACTTTTAAAAGACACTTTATGACATATTTCAAACTGCTTCCAGTTATAATAGTTTATAGCTTTATGTATAACCTTGATGAAGATGTTTGTGGAGGAGGTTCATTACAGAGAAAATCATACTTGAGCCATAAAGTAACAGACATCATAAGAATGCACATCCTATAAATCACATGTGCCTAACTTTATAACATGGAATTCTTCTTGATATTATACATATTAAGCATTCCAACTGGAGAATTTTTCATTTCCTGAGTAGGCTATGGGAGTTGGTGATTGACAGGGAATCCTGGTATGGGGTCACAAAGAGTTAGACACGACTGAGTGAATGAAATGAGAAAATTATACTTTAAAAACTTTTTTTTTTTCACTGAAGGGCTTCCAAGTTTTTTATATACTAGGATGTGTTAAATGCTACCATTGATTAACTCCAAGATGGGTTACACTAACAATATGGTATTGAATTTATTTCAATCCTATTTCACTTGAAAATCTGTTTCTACAGAACACTCTGTTCCACTGAGGACTGTTAAGAATAAACTACATAGAGTGAAATGCAGATCTGAGCAATTACTTAAGAGACCACTGGAACTGTAATCTCATTCTTATTTTAAACTTTTCTGTAATCATTCATTATTTCCTTTGATTTTTACAAGCAACTAGATGCTTTATTCACATTGAATGACTCATTATTATTCTAAAAATACTATTGCCTTTTAATTTTCACAATGCTGTTCCTTGGGTCTGAAACAACCCCCTCTTTTTTCTTTTGGTTAACAAACTGCTGGTAACTACAATATATAGTGGCACTTTAGAGATAGAGATCCCTTTGTAGCTGTTCAGTCCCTAAGTCATGTCCAACTCTTAGCAACTCCATGGACTGCAGCATGTCAGGCTTCCTTATTCTTTACTGTCTCACAGACTTTGTTTGAATTCATGCCCAATGAGTTAGTGATGCTATCTAACCATTTCATCCTGTTGCCCCCCTTCTCCTGCCCTCAATCTTTTACAGCAGCAGAGTCTTTTCCAGTTAGTTAACTCTTCACATCAGATGGCCAAAGTATTGGAATTTCAGCTTCAACAACAGTCTTTTCAATAAATATTCAGGGTTGATTTTCTTTAAGATTGACCTGTTTGATATCCTTGCAGTCCAAGTGACTCTCAATCTTCAGGACTCAACCTTCTTATGGCCCAACTCACATCCACACATGACTACTGGAAAAACCATAACTTTGACTAGATGAATCTTTGCAAGGAATGTGATGTCTCTGCTTTTTAATAAGCTATCTAGATTTGCCATAGCTTTCCTTCCATGAGCAAGCTTCTTTTAATTTCATGACTGGCTGTAGTCACTGTCCACTGTGATTTCTGAGTCCCCCCAAATAAAATCTGCCACTGTTTCCAATACTTCCCCCATTTATTTGCCATGACATGATGGGACTGGATGCCATGATTTTAGTTTTATGAATATTGAGTTTTAAGCCAGTTATTCAAGAATGATAACTTCTATAGAGCTACTATAAAACACAGTTGCTATAGCTGTTGCTGTTGCTAAATCGCTTGTGTCCAACTCTGTGTGAACCCTTAGAAGGCAGCCCACCAGGCTCCCCCATCCCTGGGATTCTCCAGGCAAGAACACTGGAGTGGGTTTCCATTTCTTTCTCCAATGCATGAAAGTGAAAAGTGAAGGTTAAGTCACTCAGTTGTGTCCAACTCTTAGCAACCCCATGGACTGCAGCCCACCAGGCTCCTCTGTCCATTGGATTCCCCAGGCAAGAGTACTGGATATTATATTTTGTTAAGAGGGATGTGTGTGTGTGTGGTGTGTGCTCAGTCATGTCCCATTTTTTGCAACCTCATGGACTGCAGCCCAGCAGGCTCTTCTATTCATGTGACTTTTCCGGAAAGAAATCTCATTAAATGATCTTATAAAAACATACATTAACTGCTGTTTAACCTATCAACTACAGTAGCATGTTAATATACTATTTTGCAGATTAAATAAAATTTATACTTAAACGTCATACAATAACCAATTTAAAATAGTCTATTTTCTTATCAATTTCACATTGTGCTTGTGATAATCAAGATAAAAGAAACTATGAAAAAATTCAAACAATAAATTATTTTTCCTCTACATCCTTCAACTGTCATTTGAGTTTAATGTTTATGCACACGTTGAGAATGACCTAACACAAAATAGCTTAAAGTCCATATCATCAATACATAACACTATTTAATATTTTCCTATTTTACCCCTGTAAGTAATTGATGACACTCAGAATGTTCATAATTGCAGTTATCAGNGTTTAATGTTTATGCACACGTTGAGAATGACCTAACACAAAATAGCTTAAAGCCCATATCATCAATACATAACACTATTTAATATTTTCCTATTTTACCCCTGTAAGTAATTGATGACACTCAGAATGTTCATAATTGCAGTTATCAGGATAGTAGTTTACTATTTTGAAACAAATTTTCTATTAAATTCTACTTTAGCGAAAAAGCAGGAACATACAAATTTTAAAAAAAATCTTCAAAAATGATCTAATTTTATACTTCAAAATATTTTAATGTAATATAGATGAAGAAGAGAAAAAAGAAAACAGGTATTATATTGCCTTCTTATAAATGGGCTTTCTATTCTGTCTTGACCTTTTAAGCAAACTACCCTCAATACTATACTCTCTTAATTACTATAGATTTATAAAGTATATAACTAAAATATCTGATAAGATCTGCCTCCTTTCTTGTTTGATACCAAGTTGTCTTGGCTGTTCTTGATTCTGCCTTTCAGCATCAATTTGTAGGTTTTTTATTAAAATTTCATCAAATTTATAGATTGATTTTGGGGAGAATGATTTCTATAAATATTATTATATCCATATATACTTCTGAATTTATTTAAATAACATTTTTGATCTGTAAGAAAGATTTTACAGTTTTGTCACAAAAGTCTTGAACACTTTTTCCCCCAAAATTTTTTTGTTAGAATTGCATTAGTAATGTATCTGTTTTTATATTGATATTTTATTTTGCAAACTTGCTGAACACTTTCTTCCAAAAGACTGTCTTTTTCAAAGCACATTTATGATATGTTAGACACCAGTTGGAGAATACTCTTGGACTGCAAAGAAATCCAACCAGTCCATTCTGAAGGAGATCAACCCTGGGATTGCTTTGGTAGGAATGATGCTGAAGCTGAAACTCCAGTACTTTGGCCACCTTATGAGAAGAGTTGACTCATTGGAAAAGATTTTGATGCTGGGAGGGACTGGGGGCAGGAGAAGAAGGGGATGACAGAGGATGAGACGGCTGGATGATATCACTGACTCGATGGAGGTGAATCTGAGTGAACTCCGGGAGTTGGTGATGAACAGGGAGGCCTGGGGTACTACGATTCATGGGGTCGCAAAGAGTCGGACACGACTGAGCGACTGAACTGAACTGAACTGAGACACCAGTTTGATTGCTGGGTCAGAAAGATCCTTTGGAGGAGGTCACCAGCAACACACTTCACTATTCTTGCTTGGAGTATCCCGTGGACAGAGAAGCCTGACAAACTGCAGTCCATAGAGTGGCACAGTCAGACACAACTGAAGCAAATTAGGACATGCACGCACAGCGTTTCCTTCCATTTGCAGTGGAACACTGAAGGGTCACAAATAGGTTACAACTGAACAAGATATTGATCTGAATCTTTTATCAATTTGTGTATCCTCTGAGATGAAAACTGATGGGAAGGACTGAATAAACAATGATAACATCATTTTTTTTTCTCTTATCATATTTTTCTGTCTGAGTCCCTTAGGATGCAGTTTAATTGATGCAGAGATTACAATCTTCCTTCTTTTGCTCTGGATTTTTAAAGAAAATGTTTGTAATGCTTCACCATTAAACAAGACATGGCATTGATTGTTAGTAAATAACCGTCATCAGATGTAGGAATCTCCCTTTCTTTCCTAACTGATATTTTATATCAATAGTTTGTGGGATTTTATTAAGCATATTTTTTTTCCTTCCTGAATTGAATATTTCTCTGATTGTATTTCTTTATTCTACTAACATGACAAATTATGTTAGTAACTGGTTTGCTACTAGACCCTCTATATTCTTAGATATAAAGGAATCTTTTTAAAATAAAATTCTATAGTTAGTGTGAAAATTTTAATTAATATTTTTACTATAGAATTGTTGATTCACATCCAGTTATGACAAATAGTATACAATGGCTCTATGTTCTGTTTATCCAGTTTTCTATTCATTAAGATTCTAATCTCTCCCTTTCTCTATGCTTCTTAATCATTTTACCAACAACTGTAAAAACGTTTACATAATTGTTGACTTAAAATTTTCCTGATCTTTAGCCTATGATAAGGGATCCAAAAGTATTCAGTTGTCTGTAATTCTTTTGCAACCCCATGGACTGCAGCCCTCGATACTCCTCTGTCAATTGAATTTCCCAGGCAAGAATACTGGAATGGGTTGCTGTGTGCTGTGGTTAGTCATTCAGTCATGTCCACCCCTTTGTGATTTCATGAACTGTAGTCTGCCAGGCTCTTCTGTCCAAGGGGGTTCTCCAGACAAGAATACTCGAGGAGGTTTCCATGTCCTTCTCCATGGAATTTTCCCAACCCATAGATCAAACTCAGGTCTCCCTTATTGCAGGCAAATTATATACCATCTGAACCAACAGGGAAAACCAAGAATACTGGAGTGGGTAGCCTATCCCTTCTCCAGGGGATCTTTCCAATCCAGGAATTGAACCAGGGTTAATTCCTACAGTTGCCTACATTTCAGGCAGATTCTTTGCCAGCTTAGCTACCAAGGAAGCCTTATTTCGTTTTCCAGGGTATCACCTTACCCAGGGATCAAATCTGCATCTTTTGCATTGGCAGAAGAACTCTTTACCACTCAGCCACCTGGGAAGCCCCATAATAAGGGATTTCTCCTTTGAAATAACAAACACTTTATACTCAGATATATAAAGGAAAATTTAGGGAAGCAGTGAAAATAAATCTAAAAAAGAACAAATACTAAAATGTAAAGCATTACAATCTTTGACTTATCAAAACTACCTTTAAATCTTATTGAGCCTTTACTTTCATAGATAAAGAAGACTGCCTTGGTATTTCCATTTACTGTAGCACAAGAGTAGCATTTTATTGTATAGGCAACATTTCAGGAATATTGATAATTTTTCTTGCTTTATAGCTTTGTGGCATAATCAGCTAATGGAATAATTCATATAAGAATTTGTCTTTGATTTTTTTCCCCTTAAATAAGGAATAAAATCTCAGTTACTTAAACATAAAATTTAGGCACCTGAGGTTTATATGTGATGCCAATGTATTCATTCATTCGTTATTCAAACTNGTGGCATAATCAGCTAATGGAATAATTCATATAAGAATTTGTCTTTGATTTTTTTTCCCCTTAAATAAGGAATAAAACCTCAGTTACTTAAACATAAAATTTAGGCACCTGAGGTTTATATGTGATGCCAATGTATTCATTCATTTGTTATTCAAACTGACTCAGCAACAATGAAAAAAAAAAAAACAAACATTGCAAAAAATTAGCCTTTTAGCCACTAAGAAACATGTGTGCTATAAATATTAAGCATGACTTGAAAGCTAGAGATAATTGAGTAATAATAGTTCAGAAAATAAAGAGAACATTTTGATTGGAATAAGGTAAGTAGCTCTTCACAGAGAAATAAGACTATAAATAAACCCTTAAAATATTGATTTAGTTTCTACTGTAAAATGGGAGATTTCAGATGAAGTAAGCAGTGGCACATGTTATGTATTGTCCAACAAAGGGAGGAGGGGACAGATTCAAGTTGTGTCACGCAGCCTCTCCAAAGTGATACCATTTTAAGACAGCTTGCTTCTTTATGTAGCCTGGATGCTCAGTCATGTCTTACTCTTTGTGACTCTGTAGACTGTAACCCTGTCAGGCTCCTCTGTTCGTGGGATTCACCAGGCAAGAATACTGGAGTGCATTGCCATTTCCTCCCCTGGGGGGCCCTTCCAACCCAGGGATTAAACTCATGTCTCCTGTGTCTCCTGCACTTGCAGGTGGATTCTTTACAATTAAGCTACTTTACATTATATAAAAGGTATGCAAATTCTGAAAAGTAGTCATTATAAATGTTTTATTTTATTTTTAATATTACCCTTTCAACCAGCAATACATAATGCTTCCTGCTTCTTATGGATAATGGTTCTTCTTCTCAACAAGGCCCAATAACTTTAACAAAGCTTGTCTCCCAACGGGTCTTGTAATTTAATCCTCCATGCTGCTCCCCAAACATTTGGCCCTATTTCTTTTCTACTGAAAAGCTATTCAGTCAAAAGGGCAGGTTTATAGAGGAATAACTGAACTGACGATTAGATCAGCTGGGTTTACATTGAAAGTCTTGACTTTCAAGAGGACATGTGCCTAAGACTGTAGGAAATAGAAGTCTGTGTAAGTTACCAGAATGATCTGAAGATGAACTGTAATTCATATTTCAAGTTTCAGTGTCAAATTAAAACAAAAAATGTCATTTCAACTCATAAATGTTTCCTCTGGGCCAAAGCAAGGATTAAAAGTAAGTGAAAGAAATTGAAGAGACAAAACCAAATCTATTTTAAGTAGAAACAAAGTGTGTATTCAAAATTTAGAAGTCATTTTAAAATTCCCTCTGGTACTAGTTTTTATTAGAAAATATCCTTATAAAGTCATGATCTCATTAACAACTTTTGAAATAGTTCTATTTTATTGTCTTTAGGAAATTTAATAAATCTTTCCCTAAGAGCCTGTAGGCTGGGCCAAATTTTTAAATGTTTCGAAGTTACTGACCCAGACTGGCTGTTACTACTTTCATCTCTATTATAATGAGTTTGGACATGATTTAATTATTTCTGGGATTCCAACCTCAAACATTCTCTAAGTCACAATTTCATGGCACTAAAAAGAATTGCCTATAAAGAAAATGTTAATATCCAGATTTCCCAATGCCTCCCAAACTTTAGTATCTCATTGCTAACTTGATATGTCTCCTTGAATGCCCATCAGCATGTCATGTTCTAAATTCAACATGTCCCCAAACATCATGCAGTCCTTTTGCAACTCCTACAGTAATTATTACCAGTACATTCTTCTAGTTAGTTAAAGCAAAAAAAAAAAAAAAAAAAACTTGCATTTATCCTTGACTTCCCTCTTCTGTCTGAACTGAATCTCTCTGAAAATCCCTTTGTGCCTGCCAACAAAATATGATTAAAATCTGACCACTTCTCACGACCTGTGTTGCTACTGTCTTCTTGCCATCATTTTTTTTTTTTTTACAGATATGTTCTTCTAATGAATCACTCTTTCTCTGTCTTCACCTCCAAGAACAGCAAGAATGATTCTGTTTACACGTGAGTCAGATATTGTCAGTCTGCTAAACCCTTCTGCTTAGCAGCTGCTATAACCCAAGCCTAAGGATGTCTGATGATGTCCTTAGTGACCTGGCCCCTGCCTTCAACTTCATCTCTCACTTCAACACTTCTCTTATGATGTTGTATTCTTATTGTCATCTTGTTGATATGTAGAGTGGCATTTCCTGAGCATATTATTTTAAAATAAACTATGTGGCCCAACCTGAACACATCTTATCCTTTCTTTTGCTTATTTTCCCTCACTGTCACCAATTAACTTGATATAGACTGCAATGATATTAATAAGTATTTATGGATGTACTTATTATTTTCTTCAATCTATGGGAAAAAAATCATTCTTCATGGAAGGAATAAGTTTATCTGTTTTATTCATTTTTCTATCTCCAGTGCCTAGAAAAGCACCTGGCACAAAATAATGTCATGCTTTGGATATTAATAACTAACTCAGGGGAAGAAAGCCTACTCGTGAAATTGTTATATCGATACTGTCTTATGAAAAGCTTACTATTAACCATGAAAATGCTGCAATATTCCTTTAAAGTTCCCTTTACAAATTTGAGTAATACTTATCTGCTTAGTTTCATAGAACTAAAGATTTTAATTAAGTGGATTTGGAGTATGCCATAATTATTGGATGTTTTCTTTCTTTTTTTTTTTCAGAAGGAATCTGCTGAAGGCTTTTCCTTTACTGTATTCCACATTTTTAAAAAGTACAATGAAAACAACTACCAGAGATATTAGCTTAATATTGTTAAGTGTAAACATTAAGAATGGCTTTTACCTGCACTTTGAAAATTTAGACAAGTTCATAAAATGTTGAAATATATTCAATTTTGTAGTAGTTTCTTCATACATTTGAAAGTTAGAAAGTTAAGCACTATTATTGAAATTACTAGTTCAGTGTTTCCAAGCTAACTTTGACTTCATCTTTCATAAAAAATTACAATATTAATGAGTATTTGGATATAATCTAATCCTGATACTATGATAATATTTATTTCTCAATCAGCATGTAGACAAGAAAAGAACCTGATCGATTTTTTTCTTAGCATTTGAGAATATTTCCACCAGTAATACATTATTGTCATTTTTAATGACTGAATATGTTCAATAAATATAAGAATTGTGAAATAATTGAAGAAAAATCTACTCAGAAGAGAAACACTGTAGCCAATATTTTAAAAATATATTATTCATCTTTTGTTATAATTATCACATGCATATTAGCTGCCTTCCTAGGATATGGTAGTATCAGTCAAGGAGTAAACTTAAGTAGGATAAAACTGTTGTTATCACAGAATATGGAGGGATACCAAAAATTAAAATGAAAATGAAGTATGAGACACTGAGATACTGATATGAAGGTGCTGAGAAGGAATAGTGCAAGAGCTAGACAGTGAATTTAGGAAGTTAAGGTGAAGGAATGTTTAAAACATAGAACTTGGGGAGTGATCTCAGAGAGATGGCAGGATAGAAAGTCCCAGCCCTTGTCCCTCAATAGAAATACTATTCAAAAAGCAACATATAGATGAAAATACTGTCATGAGACCTTCAAAGTCAAGTTAACAGGTTGTAGTATGCTGATGAGCTCAAAACTGATATCAACCAAATAGAACAGAAAAGAAACACTATTTTACTTTATTTATTGGATCATCTCTGTCAAGTTGGCACAGCTCAGCACCAAAGCACAGTCAGTCACTTTGGCCCTTGACTTCTAATGGAGCCTTCATCCTATGACCTTGCCCTTACAGCAAACTCCCCTCAGGAACAGTGGTGGTGCTTACTATAGTGATTACAGCTTCATAAAAATGGAGGCAGGCACATAACCTTAAAAGGAGGGAGACAAGTGAAGCATCTGTATGCTAGTTTGCTTGGTTGTGTCCAATTCTTTGTGACCCTGTAAACTGAATTATAGCTTGTCAGGCCTCCATCCATTCATCCTCCAGGCAAGAATACTGGAGTAGAGCATGCATATCCATTNGTGGTGCTTAGTATAGTGATTACAGCTTCATAAAAATGGAGGCAGGCACATAACCTTAAAAGGAGGGAGACAAGTGGAGCATCTGTATGCTAGTTTGCTTGGTTGTTGCCAATTCTTTGTGACCCCGTAAACTGAATTATAGCTTGTCAGGCCTCCATCCATTCATCCTCCAGGCAAGAATACTGGAGTAGAGCATGCATATCCATTAAAAAAAAGATTAGGTGTTTCCCAAAATTTCTTGCTGGAGTAATTGGTGAAGCCTATTTCCTGTCAAAGCCTATCTATAAGGACTGGGAGAAGTGTCTGCTTCTATAAATATGTAAATAAGACGTGAATGTTTCTTATATTGACATGGAGAAAAAGGGAATAAGAAACAACATAAATAAATAAATAAATAAAACCTATCTCTAGCAACAAAGCCTAAAGAAATGAAGATGTATGAACTGTCTGAAAAATAATTCAAAGTAAGCATCTTCANAAATAAGACATGAATGTTTCTTATATTGACATGGAGAAAAAGGGAATAAGAAACAACATAAATAAATAAATAAATAA
Source organism: Raphicerus campestris (assembly GCA_006410735.1). NCBI lineage: Eukaryota > Metazoa > Chordata > Mammalia > Artiodactyla > Bovidae > Raphicerus > Raphicerus campestris. The sequence goes on from SJYW01019562.1 coordinate 84,131, forward strand.
ATAAAACCTATCTCTAGCAACAAAGCCTAAAGAAATGAAGATGTATGAATTGTCTGAAAAGTAATTCAAAGTAAGCATCTTCAAGAAGCTTAAGGAAAACTTTTAAAAATGCACAATTAAGCAAAATCAGAAAAATGGTAGATGAAATTAAGACTATAAGCAAAGAGACAGAAGGTATTCGGCATTGGGAGATTGTGTACAGCTGTGGCTGATTCATGTCAATGTATGGTAAAACCAATACAGTATTGTAAAGTAGAATAAAGTATTAAAAAATAAAAAAAAAATAAATGAATATCTAAATTATGGAATTGAATACAATTTATATAGAGCTTCGGTATTTGACTTGGTTGAGCAGACACACTAAGGGGGGCCCAGAAGGGCAGGAAGTTAAAAAAAAAAATTAGTGGCCCTAAACTTTCTAAATTTGGGAAAGGAAGCAGACACCAGATTCATAAGTCCAAAGGGCTACAAAAACAACACAGAAATCTACACTGAGATATGTTATAACCAAATTGTCAAAAGTCAAAAACAAAGAGTGAATTTTGAAAACGGGAGAAAAATCTCTTACCATGCACAAAGAAGGTTCACATAAGACTATCAATGCTTTTCTTAGCACAAATCTTGTAGGCTGGAAGAATGCAGAATGATATACTCAAAAAACTGAAAGAAAAAAAACAACGAATAATAATATATCTGGAAAAACTGTCTTCTAAAAATGAACAACAGGGGAAAAAATAGACAAAAGCTGAGGGAGTTCATCTCCCTTAGAACTGCTTAAAAAAAAAAAAAAAAAAAAACAACTAAAGGGAATTTTTAAAGTTGGTAAATAGAAAAAAAAAANGTTCGCGCATTCTTTGGCGTTGCCTTTCTTTGGGGTTGGAATGAAAACTGACCTTTTCCAGCCCTGTGGCCACTGCTGAGTTTTCCAAATTTGCTGGCATATTGAGTGCAGCACTTTCACAGCATCATCTTTCAGGATTTGAATAGCTCAACTGGAATTCCATCACCTCCACTACTGTCCTAAGGCCCATTTGACTTCAGGTTCCAGGATGTCTGGCTAATATTACCAGTTTTTCTTCAAAGAAATCCCATTAGGGAGGCATTAGAAAAGCAATGGGTTAGCATTTCAGAAATTACCTATGCAAAATGGTACCATAAATTATAATAGTGGAATAAAATTGACTTTGATTATTTACCATATACCAGGCTTCAGTGTTATATACAGATGTTCTCACCGTTTCCTCTCAAAATTAAGTGCCAATATATTTCCCATTTTGTGGATGAGAAACCTGAGGCTCCGAGAGGCAGATTCACATAGAGGCAATCCAAGCCTCTGCATTTAGCCACCACAGAGATGGCGACCCACATGGTTTGGGTAATGTTGGTATGGTGGGCTAAATGGCCCCTTTCCAAATAATATATCTGAATCCTAACCCTGGGAATCTGTGAATGTGACCCAATTTTCAAAAAAGGCCCTTGTGGATGTAATTAAGAATCTGGAGATGAGATCATCCCATGTTATCCAGGTGAGCCTTAAATCCATTTAAAGCCATTTTTATAGGAAATAAAAGAGAAACACACAAGGAGAAGAGGAGACATCTGTGTAAAGACAGAGGCTGAGACTGAAGTGATGCAGCCATACTGTAGGGATGCCTGGAGCCGCCAGAGGCTGGAAAAGGCAAGGAAAGAGTTTTTCCTAGAGCACTCAAGAGGAACACAACCCAGTCTGCATTTTGATTTTATATTTCTAGCCTCCAGAACTATGAGAATACATTTCTGTTGCTTTAAACCACTAGGATTGTGGTAATTTGTTATGGCAGCTTTAGGAAAATACAATTGACCTTTAAACAATGCAGGGGTTAGGAGATTAACAAGGGGTTGACAACTTAGCACCTTGCTCAGCTGAAAATCCAAGCGTCACTTTACAGTCTGCCCTCTATACCACAATCCTGCATCCCCAGAATCAACCAACTACAGATTGTGTAGTGCTATAGTATTTATACTGAAAAAAAAGTCTATGTATAAGTGTATCTGTACAGTCCAAACCCATTTTGTTCAAGAGTCACCTGTAATACAGTTGGTTTCTTAGCTTAGGCTGCCAGAAAGAACATAATTGCATAAACTGAGTGCGTCATCAGCAACGGGAACTTATTTTTTCACAATTCTGGAAGATGGAAGTCTAAAGTCATGCAGTCAGCATGATCAGGTTCCGATGAGAGCCCTCTTCCAGGGTCTCTTTTATAAGGGCAGTACTCCCATTCATGAGGGTTCTACCCTCATAAACTTTTCACCTTCCAAAGACCCCACCTTCTAATACCATCACACTTGGGGTAAGATTTTACCATACTATCTTGGGAAGACATAAACATTCAAACTATGATAATTGGTAAAGGTGGTTTTGTTTTGTTTTTTAATTTGGGGGGCTTCTGGGTGGCCATACTTTAGAAGAAAGAATAATTCCAAGGTGTCAATTGAATGATTTTTTAATTAAAAGCTTTTTTATTATTGCTATTTAAAGGACCATTCAGTTCAGTTCAGTAGCTCAATAGTNGGCTTCTGGGTGGCCACACTTTAGAAGAAAGAATAATTCCAAGGTGTCAATTGAATGATTTTTTAATTAAAAGCTTTTTTATTATTGCTATTTAAAGGACCATTCAGTTCAGTTCAGTAGCTCAATAGTGTCCAACTCTTTGCAACCCCATGACTCGCAGCACACTGGGCCTCCCTGTCCATCACCAACTCCCAGAGTTCACTCAAACTCATGTCCATCGAGTCAGTGATGCCATCCAGCCATCTCATTCTCTGTCGACCCCTTCTCCTCCTGCCCCTAATCCCTCCCAGCATCAGAGTCTTTTACAGTGTGTCAACTCTTTGCATGAGGTGGCCAAAGTATTGGAGTTTCAGCCTCAACATCAGTCCATCCAATGAACACCCAGGACTGGTCTCCTTTAAGATGGACTGGTTGGATCTCCTTGCAGTCCAAGGGACTCTCAAGAGTCTTCTCCAGCACCACAGTTCAAAAGCATCAATTCTTCGGTACTCAGCTTTCTTCACAGTCCAACTCTCACATCCATACATGACCACTGGAAAAACCATAGCCTTGAGTAGACGGAGCTTTGTTGACAAAGTAATATCTCTGCTTTTGCATATGCTACCTAGGTTGGTCTTAACGTTCCTTCCAAGGAGTAGTGAGGTTGCTCAGTTGTGTCCGACTCTTTGCGACTCCATGGACTGTAACCTACAGGGCTGCTCAGTCCATGGAATTCTCCAGTACTCAGGCAAGGGTACTGGAGTGGATTGCCATTTACTTCTCCAGGGGATCTTCCCAACCCAGAGATTGAACCCGGGTCTCACACATTCCAGGTAGGCGCTTTAACCTCTGAACCACCAGGGAAGACTCCAAGTAGTAAGCATCTTTTAATTTCATGGCTGCAGTCACCATCTGCAGTGATTTTGGAGCCCCCCAAAATAAAGTCTGACACTGTTTCCACTGTTTCCCCATCATGACTATGTGTCAGTACACTTTTTAGAGGATCAAAGGTCTTTTATCATTTGAACTTAATATCATTGGTGAAGCAAAACCTCATAATATTATAAAAGAACATCAAAACAATGGTTTTCAACTAAAGCTTTTGATTACTATTAAAAACAATTGTTTTAAAAAACAATATTTTCTAATATTTTAGTACTTTATAGCAGTAATTAACTTTTAAAATCATATTTAACTAAATTTTTCCCAGAAAAAATCATTTATTCAACAGCAGTGAGATACTGTATTATCATGTCTTTAGCTTTACTGTTAGAATATACATTGGTGATCCTTGACCAACATTTTCTCAATGAGTCAAATTTAAGATTTCTAGCATATAAAGGGGGAAACCTCTATTTTAAATTTTTAAAATTTATTATAACTTCTTTCTCTATGTTAATGTGTTCTCTTTGATGGATCACCAAAGATAATACATACTCTTCTCCAAAGGTAATTTAGAGACCTCACATTATTCTTTCACCAGATTATAAAGGATAAGTGGCTTTGATACATGGCTTCATTCCCTCTTACTATTTACCACTAAGGCAGAGCTTGATTTTAAACACCATAACTCACTCAACGTAATTATGCCCTATTTTATAGCTTGCTACATTATATTTGAAAAGTATATTATTCAATATGATTTGAAAACATTCATAAGATAAGTGTGACTGTGTTAATTTAGTTAATGCTTCAAGCAAGTGCAGCTAATATTAAAATGAATGCTTTCTTTGCTAGCAACACACATTGGAGCGAAAAAGAAGTCATTTATTTTGAGGATTAGTCATGTTATACTAGTATCTAACAAATAGTGAGATAAATAGCAGACATTACATTTTATTTTAATGCATCATAAAGACAAAAGAAACTGGAGATGTGGTTTGTTCATTAAAAATAAGTACAATTTTACCGTCTTACAGTAATTTCAAGGTACTGTGATGTGATCATGAGCCTTCTAATCAAATAGATATTTTTTAAACTTTGCCTCACTACTAAATCACTGAGCAATTCAGCATATAGTAATTAATCTCTCTGAAATTTTGTTCTTACCTGTATAATGGAAGAGTATCTACTAACTTCTGGATCAATGTGAGAATTGAATGCAGCAAGTGAAAAAGGAAGTTAATAATGACTGACAAATAATAAATAATCATTACATGATTGACTGTTGTTGTTTTTGAATCTACCTTAAGAATCTGAAGCACTGACAGAACAATTGCATGATTTGTGAGTCTTATCATTCCTTTTCTCAATGTCCCTTCTCAGATTCTATTACCATTTCTTTGTGTATTTACCTTATTGCTTATAGATTCTATTATTGAGAATTAATCACTGACTATATCACTATCATGTGACTTCTTAATATTTTTAGGCAGCCAAGTTCACTTAAGAGATATAGAATCCATAATAAATGAAGAATAATACACAGCTGACCCTTGAATAATGCAGGGTGAGTGGTGCTGTAAAATTTGCACATGACTTTTGACTCCCCAGAAACTTAGCTACTAATAACCTTCTATTGACTGAAAGCCCTGCTGATAATATAAATAATAAGCTAGCACATACTTTGTATGTTATATGTACTCTATACTATATTTTCTTATAATAAAGTAAGCTATAAAAATGTTACTAAGAAAATCATAAGAAACAAATACATTTATAGCACTGTACTGTATTTATGGAAATCATGTTTTATGTCATCTGTTTATATCATCTGTCAGTACCTACGTAAACACTGAATGTATTGAATGTTGAAGTGCTAAAACACTGTAGATGTTATATGTATTACTAACACTAGATATTAGAAATGAAAATGTGGTGTGATAAAGAAAATCATATTTATTTACAGATGCAACAGTTCATGCATTGATAATNTTATATCATCTGTCAGTACCTACATAAACACTGAATGTATTGAATGTTGAAGTGCTAAAACACTGTAGATGTTATATGTATTACTAACACTAGATATTAGAAATGAAAATGTGGTGTGATAAAGAAAATCATATTTATTTACAGATGCAACAGTTCATGCATTGATAATGAAGAAACAGCAATATGATGGCTTTATGGTAGCCTGGTATAATCGATAGGATTGCTTCACAGTAGCCTACCTTATACACTAATGGATAAATTGTTATTAAAATGTTATGCTATACAATATTACATTCATATTTATAACACACCATTGGAAACATTGTTATTTTTTTAAAAAAAACCACTTACTTGTGTGGATAGTTTAACACACAGTTTCTCTCATTATGAGAGAGGGGCATGCTCTACAGCAATGTAACTCTTTGAAAGTAAAATAATGAAACAGTAAAAAAAAAAAAAAAACTAACACATTACCAGGTTTGTATTAAATATCATTCCCCTAACACCTATGTAAGGATAGCCCGTCCACTTCAAGACAAGTCTTGCACACAATGTTCTACATGGTGAATATTTAGGCGATGATGATAGTGACAAACATCTCATACAGTTCTTGCCATGTAGTATTACATTTTTCACACTCACAGACATACACAACAGGTAAGTTGACTAACCATACTGCATGATGATTACTTTCTATTCATTAAGGGAAACTGGATCATCGTAAAGGCCTTCATCCTTGTTATCTTCACGTTGAGTAGGCTGAGGAGGAAGAGGACAAGGAGAGGTTGGTCTTGCTGTCTCCAAGGTGGCAGAAGCAGGAGAGACAGGGGGAGTGGAAGGGAAGGCAGGAGAGACAGATACANAACTGGATCATCGTAAAGGCCTTCATCCTTGTTATCTTCACGTTGAGTAGGCTGAGGAGGAAGAGGACAAGGAGAGGTTGGTCTTGCTGTCTCCAAGGTGGCAGAAGCAGGAGAGACAGGGGGAGTGGAAGGGAAGGCAGGAGAGACAGATACACTCAGTGTACTTAGTAATTTCCATCTGAATATTTTGCTTTTCCATTTCTCTAAAAATGTTTCTGTATGGTACCAATTCTTTTTTCACCATTTCCTTTAGTTTCAGTGCCTATATCACAGAAGGCTCTGTGTCATAAAAGAAGTCAAAATTAGTCTTGAATAATCAAAACCCTTCTGCCAGATTGCCTAACATCGATTTGTTTTCTGGCACTGCTTCTTCTACGTCTTCTTTCTTATCATGTGGCACTGGTTCAGAAGCACTCATCTCCATCACATGCGCTTCTGTGCATTTCTCTGGTGTGGTGTCTATTAACTTCAAGAGCCTATCCCGAAAACTTTCACCCTCATCTTTTTTCCCCATATCCATAATCTTTTTCATGATTCCCTTGTTTGGCTCTGTAATAAATCCTGTGAAGTCATGCACAACAGCTGGACACATTTTTTCCAGCAGGAATTTATTGTTTTAGGCTGGGTGGTTTTCATGACATTTTCTATTACAAAAATGATATCCTCANACACAAAGTACCTCAAACTCTACAATAGTTTTATTGTTATTTACTTGCAATCATAAAAACACTGTTCCTTATTTAAAAATCTCCTCTGAAGGACAGTCAAATGCTCACAATGGTGATTAAAATGCAGAGAACCAAAACTCCCCATAGTTCCTAACCAGAAAGAAATTCTGTGGAGGAAATTATATGCTGTGGTAAATTACTGCCACGTACATGCTAAAATATTTGAAATGCAGCAATTGCAAGTGTTACATTTCTGCTTTCCTATGCAAAAGGCAAATGATAGTGAACACTGGTAACTCTTTGTTAAATCAACTATAGAGTATTAAGAGTAAACAAGATCACAATGTAGGTGAAATTGCCTAGTAACCTGCAAATCACTTTAGAAAGAGAAAAAGTTAAGAGTTACAAGAGAAAAATACTGAGATGCATGAGCATTTAAGGCGCTGGAGTGTAATAAAAGATGAGACCATTTCTGTAATCTTTCTGAGAAAACAAAAACTCCTAGCTGTATTTTGCCTTGATATCTTTCATACTTCCACAAGTTCCTGAAAGGGAATCCTGTGTTTGGAAGAGCTACACAAAAAACAAAAAGAGAGAGAGAAACAGAGAGAGAGAATCTAGAGTTAGAAGTTTTATACTTTGTGTGTATTTAATGATNATCTTTCATACTTCCACAAGTTCCTGAAAGGGAATCCTGTGTTTGGAAGAGCTACACAAAAAACAAAAAGAGAGAGAGAAACAGAGAGAGAGAATCTAGAGTTAGAAGTTTTATACTTTGTGTGTATTTAATGATGGACAAGTGGAACTATAAAAATAACATCTTATAGTTCAATGTGTGTTGTCTTCTCAATAAACTAATGCAAGTTTTGTTAGCTATTGGCTATGTTAACAGTATGGTAAAACTCCCTTCTGAGAAAGTATTTAAGAGAGACAAGTGTGTTTTATTGGTTTATATTAGTCAAATATTAACCAACCTGAAAATTTATTACTTTGTGTCCCTAAATCTTAAATAAGTTTAAATCTACTGATAACATCAATACCTCAATTGAGAGCCCATTTAAATTTTATGTAAGTATAGTTGATATACTATATTATGTTAATTTCTGCTGTACAAAGTGATTATACATATATATTCTTTTTCATACTCTTTTCCATTGTGGTTTATCACAAGATATTGAATATAGTTCCCTGTGCTATTCAGTAGGACCTTGTTATTTATCCATCCTATATATAATAGTTTGCAGATGTTAATCCCAAATTCCCAGTCTTTCCTCCCTCCAACTCCCCCCACCTCTCCTTGGCAACCACAAGTTTGTTCTCTATATCTGTGAGTCTGTTTCTGATTTTGTAGAGTAGATGTGTTCATCTGTGTTGTATTTTAGGTTACACATACAAGTGATATCACATGGTATTTGTCTTTGTCTTTCTGACTTACTTCACTTTGTATGATAATCTCCTTGTGACTGCAAATATCATCATTCTTTTTCCTGGCTGAGTAATATTTGATTTTATATGTATGTATGTATACACCACATGTTTTTTACCCATTCATCTGTCAATGGACATTTAGACTGCTTCCATGTCTTGGTTATTATATTAATAAAGAGTGCTGCTATAACACANGTATTTGTCTTTGTCTTTCTGACTTACTTCACTTTGTATGATAATCTCTATGTGACTGCAAATATCATCATTCTTTTTCCTGGCTGAGTAATATTTGATTTTATATGTATGTATGTATACACCACATCTTTTTTACCCATTCATCTGTCAATGGACATTTAGATTGCTTCCATGTCTTGGTTATTATATTAATAAAGAGTGCTGCTGTAACATAGAGGAGCATGGATCATTTTGAATTATACTTTTGTCTGGATATATGCCCAGGAATGGGATTGCTGGATCATATTTTTAGTTTTCTGAGGAACATCCATAGTATCTGTTTCTTCATATTATCTGCACCAATATACACTCCCACCAACAGTGTAAAAGGATCCCTTTTCTCCATATCCTGTCTGGCATTTGTTATTTGTAGACTTTTTAATGGTGGCCATTCTAACTGGTGTGAGGTAGGTATAGCTCATTGTAGTTTTGGTTTGTCTATTTGTTAAATTAATAGAAAATTCTATTAATTAGCAGGGATGAACATCATGTGTCTATTGGCCATCTGTATTTCTTCTTCGGGGAAATGCTTATTTAGGTCTTCTGGCCACTTTTCAATTGGATTGTTTTTCTATCATTAAGTTGTATGAACAGTTTGTATATTTTGGCAAAAGCCTTTGTGTGCACATCATTTGCAAATATTTTCTCCCAGTCCATAGGTTGTCTTTTCATTTTGTTTATGGTAAAAGCCTATATTTTATTTCTAAAGATGGAATTCCAGTTGAGCTATTTCAAATCCTAAAAGATGATGCTGTGAAAATGCTGCACTCAGTATGCCAGCAAATTTGGAAAACTCAGCAGTGGTCACAGGATTGGAAAAGGTCAGTTTTCATTCCAATCCCAAAGAAAGGCAGTGCCAAAGAATGCTCAAACTACCACACAATTGAGTAAAGTAACGCTCAAAATCCTCTGAGCCAGACTTCAACAGTACATGAACCAGGAACTTCCAGAAGTTCAAGCTCAATTTAGGAAAGACAGAGGAACCAGAGATCAAATTGCCAACATCTGTTGGATCATCAGAAAAGCAAAAGAGTTCCAGAAAAACATCTATTTCTGCTTTATTGACAATGCCAAAGACTTTGACTGTGTCACAACAAACTGGAAAATTCTGAGAGATAGGAATACCAGACCACCTGACCTGCCTCCTAAGAAATCTGTATGCAAGTCAAGAAGCATCAGTTAGTACTAGACATGGAACAATAGACTGATTCCAAATCTGGAAAGGAGTATGTCAAGGCTGTATATTGTCATCCTGCTTATTTAACTTATAGGCAGAGTACATTATGCAAAATGCTGGGCTGGAGGAAGCACAAGCTGGAATCAAGATTGCTGGGAGAAATATCAATAACTTCAGATATGCAGATGACACCACCCTTATGACAGAAAGCAAGGAAGAACTAAAGAGGCTCTTGATGCGAGTGAAAGAGGAGAGTGAAAAAGTTGGCTTAAAACTCAACATTCAGAAAACTAAGATCATGGCATCTGGTCACACCACTTCATGACAAATAGATGAAGAAACAATGGAAAGAGTGAGCGACTTTTTTTTTTTTTTTTTTTTTNGTGAAGTAGGTATAGCTCATTGTAGTTTTGGTTTGTCTATTTGTTAAATTAATAGAAAATTCTATTAATTAGCAGGGATGAACATCATGTGTCTATTGGCCATCTGTATTTCTTCTTCGGGGAAATGCTTATTTGATAGTGACTGCAGCCATGAAATTAAAAGATGCTTTCTGCTTGGAAGAAAAACTGTGACCAACTTAGACAGCATATTAAAAAGCAGAGACATTACTTTGCCAACAAAGGTCTGTCTAGTCATTTATTTCAGCAGTCACGTATGGATGTGAGTTGCACCATAAAGAAAGCTAAGTGCCTAAGAATTGATGCTTTTGAACTGTGGTGTTATAGAAGACTCTTGAGTCCCTTTGACTGCGAGGCGATCCCAACCAGTGCATCCTAAAGGATGTCAGTCCCGAATATTCAATGGAAGGACTGATGCTGAAGGTGAAATTCCAATACTTTGGCCACCTGATGCAAAGAACTGACTCAATGGAGAAGACGCTGATGCTGGGAAAAATTGAAGGTGGGAAGAAAAGAGGACAACAGAGGATGAGATGCTTGAATGGCATCACCCACTCGATGAACATGAATTTGAGTAAGCTCTGGGAGTTGGTTATTGGAAGCCTGGCATTCTGCAGTCCATGTGGTCGCAAAGCAGTNGGATGTCAGTCCCAAATAGTAAATGGAAGGACTGATGCTGAAGGTGAAATTCCAATACTTTGGCCACCTGATGCAAAGAACTGACTCAATGGAAAAGACCCTGATGCTGGGAAAAATTGAAGGTGTGAAGAAAAGAGGACAACAGAGGATGAGATGCTTGAATGGCATCACCAACTCGATGAACATGAATTTGAGTAAGCTCTGGGAGTTGGTTATTGGAAGCCTGGCATTCTGCAGTCCATGGGGTCACAAAGCACTGGACACAACTGAGTGACTGAACTAAACTGAAAGATGCCTTGCTGTCTTTAGTGAGATCCAAGAAATGAATTCTAGAACAGTATTTTTCAGAAATTGGAGAGTCTTTCTATGTCACCTATATAACTTGAAACTGAAATTCTGAATTATCTCTAAAATATCTCAAGCCATTAGAAACCCAAATTCTCTTTGGAGACCTCCATAATGAGGAATCTCACTACTTTAGGAGATCTTCACTTAAATTTCAAAGAGTTCCCATGGATTCTTTTAAAAATTCATATATTCACTTTACATCTGCTCTTTCTACAGCTAATTTCACAGCTTAGTTCCAGTTCTCCATAAGAACCAAAGAATAATCCCACTTCTATATGACAACTCCCCAAATGTTCAGAGGTAAGTATCATAAGAAAAGCACCTGGAAGACACTCCAGCTTGTATTCAAATAAATGCAAGCTATTATAATTTCTATCATCAAGGTCATAAAAATATTTCTTTCTCAGATTCCCCATACCTAATTTCTTCATGCCTCTATTGCTAAATCAAACAAGGAGTCCATTAGCTATAGGAGGTTCCATGCTATAACAGGATACATAAGCAAACCAAAATTAAGCCTGTAAATGCCTCAAGCTTACAAAACTGAAACCTAAGGACAACCAATCACAAACAGCCAACCAGGCTTTATGCAATGGACAACCAATAATTTTCTTTCTTTGTTTCTGCACCTTTCCTACGTTGGTAATTCTCCCAGCTCCTGTTGGTGACGCACTCCTAAACACTTCTGGTTTGAGGCTGCCAAATTCCAATCAATTCTCACTCAAATGAATTCTTAAAAACTGTTAATATACTTTAGTTTATCTTTTAATACTGTAGTCCAGTACAGAGTTATACAAAAATCTGTTAAATTGTGTATTTTGAAACAGAATATGTCTTCTCTTTAAGTGTTCCAAATCTGTCATTGAAGTGAACCAAACATTATACCACTAAGGAAACCTAAACATTCCAAAATTTAGAAATAATGTTGGCCATTTTCTCACATCCAATGTAATAAAAACTAGAAAGAATTAAAATTTTTTTAATTCACCTACCTGGATATTAAAATGAACACTCCTTCAAACAATTCTGGATCAAAGTGAAAACAGTTCAAATTACATGTGATTTAAAAAATAATGATAATGAAAGTAATATGAAACCGTATATTCTCCCTCATCTACCTCTCCTCTATTGCTTATTCCATGTAAATCTTCTGTTTTGTACATCTAAGAAGACCTCAGTGTTCACCATACCAGAGAAAAGCATAAGGAAAAAATCAAAACCTCAAACAGAAAGTTATGTTAAGTAGCAGGCAAATCATATTATAATTGGAAGGATTTGCCATTGAGATTAGAGAGAGATTCTAACTTGATGGTCAGTCCTTCAGTGAAATAAACACATCCACACAGTTGCAAATCAAGAAGCAAGATTCTCTTGAGCTCAAGAAAAATGCTACTTTACTCCTGAATTATTCTCCCATTGGCAACAATATAGTCACAATTAGAAAACACAATCTGGTTCTAGACAAATACTTCTATTCTGACTCCAAATTAGGATTTATGGAGTTTAGCTATAACAGAAAATAGATTTAAAAAAAATAATATATATGTTTCAGTCCAGTTCAGTTCAGTCACTCAGTCGTGTCTGACTCTTTGTGACTCCATGAATTGCAGCACGCCAGGCCACCCTGTCCATCACCAACTATGTATATCCTCAAGCACTCATATTACCAAATAAGAATAAATAGTATTAACTATAGTTATGCAGTGGGGCTTCCCTGGTGGCTCAGATAGTAAAAAAAATCTTTCTGCAATGCAGGAGATCCGGGTTCAATCCCTGGGTCAGTAAGATCCCTTGGAGAAAGGAATGGCAACCCACTCCAGTATTCTTGCCTGGAGAATCCCATGGAAAAAGGAGCCTGGCAGGCTACAGTCCATGTGTTCCCAGAGTCAGAAATGATTGAGCAACTAACACTTTTATGCAATCTAAGAAGTTTAAAAAATAAAAATAAGTTGATTTTTTAAATTCAGCAAGTTAAAAAGAAGAGAAACAGTGAGCTGATAAATATACCTAGAAACTGGTACTTTGAATAAAGCAACAAAATATATTCAGTTCAGTTCAGTTCAGTTCAGTTCAGTCGCTCAGTAGTGTCTGACTCTGCGACCCCATGAATTGCAGCACGCCAGGCCTCCTTGTCCATCACCNACTAACACTTTTATGCAATCTAAGAAGTTTAAAAAATAAAAATAAGTTGATTTTTTAAATTCAGCAAATTAAAAAGAAGAGAAACAGTGAGTTGATAAATATACCTAGAAACTGGTACTTTGAATAAAGCAACAAAATATATTCAGTTCAGTTCAGTTCACTTCAGTTCAGTCGCTCAGTAGTGTCTGACTCTGCGACCCCATGAATTGCAGCACGCCAGGCCTCCTTGTCCATCACCAGCTCCCAGAGTTCACTCAGACTCAACGTTCATTGAGTCAGTGATGCCATCCAGCCATCTCATCTTCTGTCATCCCCTTCTCCTCCTGGTCCCAATCCCTCCCAGCATCAGGGTCTTTTAAATGCGTCAACTCTTCTCATGAGGTGGCCATCCAGCCATCTCATCATCTATCATCCCCTTCTCCTCCTGCCCCCAATCCCTCCCAGCATCAGGGTCTTTTAATGAGTCAACTCTTCTCATGAGGTGGCCAAAGTACTGGAGTTTAAGCTTTAGCATCATTCCTTCCAAAGAACACCCAGGACTGATGTCCTTTAGGATGGACTGGTTGGATCTCCTTGCAGCCCAAGGGACTCTCAAGAGTCTTCTCCAACACCACAGTTCAAAAGTATCAGTTCTTCAGCTCTCAGCTTTCTTCACAGTCCAACTCACATGCATACAGGACCACTGGAAAAACCATTATAATCAAACCAAGGAAGAAAAATGCCAAAACACAAATAGTCCAAATAGAACTTAGATGGAGGCAGCCAAGACACAGGTAAATTTTAAGAATTATTTGCTCAACTCTATGCAGATATACTTGAAAACTCCCATGAAATAGATTATTATTTTTTATTTTTTATACCCCATTCCCATTTCCCTTACCCCTTAGGGATCTAACCTATTGTCTTTACTATTGACACTTTTATTTGTAAAATGTCTTTACAAAATGTGAGTTGATGTTTTATGTGCATTTCTTTCTAACACATGTAAATGGTATTGTACCATACATTTCCCTTCTTTTACTTAGTGCTGTTTTAAAAACACAAGTTTCTAAGATCTATCCATGTTGTCCTGTGTGCAACACCAGTACTTCTCATGGCTGCTTGTGTGTACCCACCACATTTTGCCTATCTTCTCTTCCAGCTATGGGCACCCAGGTTACCACCAACTTACCACACTGCTAAGACTACAGTGAACACTCTGTGGCATGTCCACATGAGTATGGATGAAAACTTCATACAAATACCAGATTATAGGATGAATTTCCTTAATCTCTCTGGAGAGTGCTTTCTCAGAGTGGTTGCACCAGTCTACACTCCCACCAGCAATGCAAAATGTGACTCTATTTTCATAGCTCTGCTAAACATTGGCATCATCCTGCTTTCTTATTTTCGTCGGTTCACTCGGTGAAAAATGGCATCCCGTCACTTTTTAAAATTGAATTTCTTTATTTTTTGCATCTTTTCATCTTTGATAAATTCCCAGCTCATACCCCTTGCCCATTTTTCTTAGGGGATGGTTGTCTTCTGAATGTTGACTTAAAACTATTGTAGCAAGAACACATCATGAGGTCTATCTATCCTCTGAAATTTTTTCAAACAAGCAATTCAGCATTGTTAGCTATTTCAAAGAAATATTAGCACTTTCATGCTCATTGACACACTATTTACAATAGCCAAGATGTAGAAACAACAAAATTCCTGTTGATAGATGAGTAGATAAAGAAAATACAGTATATGTGTGCATGCTAAGCTGATTCAGTCATGTCTGACTCTTTGCAACCCTATGGACTGCAACCTCCCAGGCTCCTCTGTCTTTGGAATTCTCCAAGCAAGAGTACTAGAGTGGGTTGCCATTACCTCTTACAGGGGATGTTCCCAAGGATTGAACCTACATCTATTATGTCTGCCACATTGGCAGGTGAGTTCTTTACTACTAGCGCCACTTGGGAATATTGTTCAGCCTTTAAAAAGAAGGAAATTGTGTAATATGGGCCAATATGGATAAACCTTATGGATATTATGTTAAATGAAATAAGCCAGTTAGAGATGGAGCTCTTCCCATTAATTGATTTTAATCATCTTTTGTTTTTCTCAGGTTTTAGCAATTGCAAAAATTTCCTTTCATTGTCTCTCCAGAAACTATGTCCATGGTATTCGTTTTTTTGGCAGAAATTCTTCATTCTTAATTTTGAAGTAAAAAGTTGCATGAACATTTTTTCCTTATGATTTGCAAGTTTTCAGTTTTAATTAATAAGACCTTCACTACCCTGGCTTAAAAAGAACATAATAGTTTGCCTTTTACGTTTAAGTGTTTGATCCACCTATGATTATCTGTATATACAGGATCAAGATCAAATTTTATTTTTATCCATAAAGTTAGCTGATGATATTTCATGGGGAAATGCTTGTAATATGTTGTTATATAAATGTATAGGCCTATCTTCAAACACTCTGTTCTGTTGCACTAGTAGTTTATATGTTTTTGTACTAATATTACACTGTTTTTAGAACAATGGCTTCACTGCATGAATTACTGCTTTTTATAACACTGACTTAGCTCTTCATGGACCTCTATCCTTCCAAATAAGTTTAAGTTTATTGAATTTTTCAAGAAATCCAATTAAAATAAATAAATTTATATTTTAAAAAAATTTTAAAAATAATAAAATTAAATAAAAATAGAAATTACTTAAGCATCTTAAAAAAGAGAAATTCAACTAGAAATTTAATTTGGATTATGTTGAATATATTGAAGAAGGAAATGTCAACTTATTCCAGTATTCTTGCCTGGGAAATCTCATAGACAGAGGAGCCTGATGGGCTACAGTCCATGGAGGTGCAAACAGTTGGACACCACTTAGTGACTAAACAACAACAAAATATTGAAAATATAAATTTAGAACAAATTTACATCATTTTAATGGTAAATATTTTATCCAGAATCATGGAATACTTCTCCATTTATTTAGATCATATTCCATGATCTTTTATTAATGTTTTCAAGTTTTCTGTAAATAGGGGTTGAGTGTTTATGATTAAAATAGTTCCTCAGATAGTTCATGATTTTTATCACTTCAAGGATTTAAATTATGAAAATATATATATATATTATTACATTTTCTAGTTAGTTTTTACTGCTATTGATTTTAAAAATTGATCCTTTTCCCAGCAATTGAATTCTCTTTTTAGTTGTCATCATTTGTCTGTGAGTTCTTTTGCTACCCAGGTATATGATTACAGCATCTGCACATAATGATAATTTTCTTTTTGATGTTCCACCCTGTCCAATCTCTTCTTTCTATTTTTTTCTTCATAGCATTGGCTAGGACCGCTGGCAAAACGTTAAACAGTAATTGTGGACTTATTTGTCCTGTTTCTCCTGAGAGATAATTATCTGTGCATATCTGGCATTTCTGCATGTCTTACAAGTAGAAATGCTACTGCTTCTATATTCTTTTTAGAGATGCTTGTATCCAAAGCAAAAGGCAGATTTGGCTACAGCCTTAGGAGTAAGGGTTAGTGTCTCTCTCCAGAGAGAAGGACAGGCATACTTCTCATGATACACCACTTGTGTTTCTAAATTAGTTCAGGGTTTCTCTCCTATAACACAGCCTTCATTGTGTATGCAGTGTCACTGAGTCCTCTGCATGTAACCTTGTGGGAATTTGGGCTTGGGAAACTGGCACAAGAAAGTACTGATTTCTGCTGTTGTAAATAATAAAGTCATATATTTCTAAACCAGCAATCCCCTGTATTCTGGATGCAACTGCAGCAAATTAACTTGTAAGCTTGCAAGGATAAAATCTACAATCATTTGTTTGTAATCACCCCAAATTGATGACACAAATGTTCTCTATGATGGAACTGATACATAAATTGTAGGCTGTTCATAAATTTGGAGTGTGATAAATCAAAAAAAAAAAAAAAANCACTTTCATGCTCATTGACACACTATTTACAATAGCCAAGATGTAGAAACAACAAAATTCCTGTTGATAGATGAGTAGATAAAGAAAATACAGTATATGTGTGCATGCTAAGCTGATTCAGTCATGTCTGACTCTTTGCAACCCTATGGACTGCAACCTCCCAGGCTCCTCTGTCTTTGGAATTCTCCAAGCAAGAGTACTAGAGTGGGTTGCCATTACCTCTTACAGGGGATGTTCCCAAGGATTGAACCTACATCTATTATGTCTGCCACATTGGCAGGTGAGTTCTTTACTACTAGCGCCACTTGGGAATATTGTTCAGCCTTTAAAAAGAAGGAAATTGTGTAATATGGGCCAATATGGATAAACTTTATGGATATTATGTTAAATGAAATAAGCCAGTTAGAGATGGAGCTCTTCCCATTAATTGATTTTAATCATCTTTTGTTTTTCTCAGGTTTTAGCAATTGCAAAAATTTCCTTTCATTGTCTCTCCAGAAACTATGTCCATGGTATTCGTTTTTTTGGCAGAAATTCTTCATTCTTAATTTTGAAGTAAAAAGTTGCATGAACATTTTTTCCTTATGATTTGCAAGTTTTCAGTTTTAATTAATAAGACCTTCACTACCCTGGCTTAAAAAGAACATAATAGTTTGCCTTTTACGTTTAAGTGTTTGATCCACCTATGATTATCTGTATATACAGGATCAAGATCAAATTTTATTTTTATCCATAAAGTTAGCTGATGATATTTCATGGGGAAATGCTTGTAATATGTTGTTATATAAATGTATAGGCCTATCTTCAAACACTCTGTTCTGTTGCACTAGTAGTTTATATGTTTTTGTACTAATATTACACTGTTTTTAGAACAATGGCTTCACTGCATGAATTACTGCTTTTTATAACACTGACTTAGCTCTTCATGGACCTCTATCCTTCCAAATAAGTTTAAGTTTATTGAATTTTTCAAGAAATCCAATTAAAATAAATAAATTTATATTTTAAAAAAATTTTAAAAATAATAAAATTAAATAAAAATAGAAATTACTTAAGCATCTTAAAAAAGAGAAATTCAACTAGAAATTTAATTTGGATTATGTTGAATATATTGAAGAAGGAAATGTCAACTTATTCCAGTATTCTTGCCTGGGAAATCTCATAGACAGAGGAGCCTGATGGGCTACAGTCCATGGAGGTGCAAACAGTTGGACACCACTTAGTGACTAAACAACAACAAAATATTGAAAATATAAATTTAGAACAAATTTACATCATTTTAATGGTAAATATTTTATCCAGAATCATGGAATACTTCTCCATTTATTTAGATCATATTCCATGATCTTTTATTAATGTTTTCAAGTTTTCTGTAAATAGGGGTTGAGTGTTTATGATTAAAATAGTTCCTCAGATAGTTCATGATTTTTATCACTTCAAGGATTTAAATTATGAAAATATATATATATATTATTACATTTTCTAGTTAGTTTTTACTGCTATTGATTTTAAAAATTGATCCTTTTCCCAGCAATTGAATTCTCTTTTTAGTTGTCATCATTTGTCTGTGAGTTCTTTTGCTACCCAGGTATATGATTACAGCATCTGCACATAATGATAATTTTCTTTTTGATGTTCCACCCTGTCCAATCTCTTCTTTCTATTTTTTTCTTCATAGCATTGGCTAGGACCGCTGGCAAAACGTTAAACAGTAATTGTGGACTTATTTGTCCTGTTTCTCCTGAGAGATAATTATCTGTGCATATCTGGCATTTCTGCATGTCTTACAAGTAGAAATGCTACTGCTTCTATATTCTTTTTAGAGATGCTTGTATCCAAAGCAAAAGGCAGATTTGGCTACAGCCTTAGGAGTAAGGGTTAGTGTCTCTCTCCAGAGAGAAGGACAGGCATACTTCTCATGATACACCACTTGTGTTTCTAAATTAGTTCAGGGTTTCTCTCCTATAACACAGCCTTCATTGTGTATGCAGTGTCACTGAGTCCTCTGCATGTAACCTTGTGGGAATTTGGGCTTGGGAAACTGGCACAAGAAAGTACTGATTTCTGCTGTTGTAAATAATAAAGTCATATATTTCTAAACCAGCAATCCCCTGTATTCTGGATGCAACTGCAGCAAATTAACTTGTAAGCTTGCAAGGATAAAATCTACAATCATTTGTTTGTAATCACCCCAAATTGATGACACAAATGTTCTCTATGATGGAACTGATACATAAATTGTAGGCTGTTCATAAATTTGGAGTGTGATAAAACAAAAAAAAAAAAAAAAAAAAGAACCACTGTATTAAAAAACATGGAAGAATCTTGCAAATATGATGGTGACCAAAGGAAGCTAGACTCAAAGCACATACTTTCTTTTCAAGTAAAACTAGTATCTGACTACAGATTAGAAGTCAGGACACTAGTTATCCTTGGCATGCACTGTTGTAGAGGTGGTAAGTGATAGCTAGAAGAGACACATGGGGGCTTCTAACATTCTGGCCATGTGTTTCTTCATTTAGGTGCTATAACACAAAGAGCTCAGTTTGTGAAACTTTATGTATTTATCACTTGCACACTTTTCTGTATGCATGTTATATTCTAACAAAAGTTATATATTATTTCATTAAAAGGAACCAACAGAAAATAATTTGTATCAAAATAGACACAGTTCATAGGGGAAATGATTATACCTTAAAGGTGTCATATCAAATCAGTTGAGAAAAGATAGACTATATAAAATTACATTGAAGCAACTGGATAATGACTTAGGAAATAAAAATCAAGAAAACTCTTTTTCTAAATCCTTGTACCAAAATGCATTTAGCAGAAAAATTTCAAATGCAATATGTGATTCCTTAGTAGTATAAAAAGTGACATACCTTATTTTACACTTTTGATGTGAAATATTTTGTGGGATACAAAGGAAAATGTCAATCAATTTGCCTAAAAAGTAAAAACTCTTTTTAAAAATAAACCATAATAAGATTAACAAGTACCGTTAAGAGACTATTTCTTAGGTCCTGCTTCTTCCAAGTTACCAAGTATTTGATTACTTCTAAATTGTTCAGCCATGAAATTAAAAGATGCTTACTCCTTGGAAAGAAGGTTATGATCAACCTAGATAGCATATTCAAAAGCAGAGATATTACTTTGCCAACAAAGGTCCATGTAGTCAAGGCTATTGTTTTTCCAGTGGTCATGTATGGATGTAAGAGTTGGACTGTGAAGAAAGCTGAGCACCGAAGAATTGATGCTTTTAAACTATGGTATTGGAGAAGACTCTTGAAAGTCCCTCGAACTGCAAGGAGATCCAACCAGTCCATTCTAAAGGAGATCAGTCCTGGATGTTCATTGGAAGGACTGATGCTGAAGCTGAAATTCCAATACTTTGGCCACCTCATGTGAAGGGTTGACTCGTTGGAAAAGACTCTAATGGTGAGAGGGATTGGGGGCAGGAGGAGAAGGGGACGACAGAGGATGAGATGGCTGGATGGCATCACTGACTCGATGGACATGAGTTTGGGTGAACTCCAGGAGTTGGTAATGGACAGGGAGGCCTGGCGTGCTGCAATTTACGGGGTCACAAAGAGTCAGACACGACTGAGCAACTGAACTGAACTGAAATTGTTCAGCAACAAAATTTATTTTGAACAAAAGGAGAGAATGACAATTTTGAATTTTAGCTGAACCCTTTGCTCCCAGAAAGCAGTAATGGTTGAGAGATTTCCACTGTTTATTCTCTGGAAAATGGCTAAATCCAATGACCCACCATATTCTGGCATTTCCCAAGATAAAACCCACCTCCATCCTTATCAATAATTCCTTCGTCTACTTCCCTCTGTACAAACAAGGCCCCTTATTTTCTTTGAGTGTGCTTGGCCGCTCAGTCATGTCCAACTCTTTGCAACCCCCTGGACTGTAGCTTACCAGTCTCCTCTGTCCATGGGGATTCTCCAGGCAAGAATACTGAAGTGAGTTGACATGACCTCCTTCAGAGGACCTTCCCAACCCAGGGATCAAACCCAGGTCTCCTGCACTGCAGCGGATTCTCTACCATCTGAGTCACCAGGGAAGCATTTCTTTGAGTAATTTCTCATTAATGAATGCTTTCTCAATTGCAACAGTCTAAATAAAATAATTTCCCAAAANAAAGAAGGTTATGATCAACCTAGATAGCATATTCAAAAGCAGAGATATTACTTTGCCAACAAAGGTCCATGTAGTCAAGGCTATTGTTTTTCCAGTGGTCATGTATGGATGTAAGAGTTGGACTGTGAAGAAAGCTGAGCACCGAAGAATTGATGCTTTTAAACTATGGTATTGGAGAAGACTCTTGAAAGTCCCTCGAACTGCAAGGAGATCCAACCAGTCCATTCTAAAGGAGATCAGTCCTGGATGTTCATTGGAAGGACTGATGCTGAAGCTGAAATTCCAATACTTTGGCCACCTCATGTGAAGGGTTGACTCGTTGGAAAAGACTCTAATGGTGAGAGGGATTGGGGGCAGGAGGAGAAGGGGACGACAGAGGATGAGATGGCTGGATGGCATCACTGACTCGATGGACATGAGTTTGGGTGAACTCCGGGAGTTGGTAATGGACAGGGAGGCCTGGCGTGCTGCAATTTACGGGGTCACAAAGAGTCAGACACGACTGAGCAACTGAACTGAACTGAAATTGTTCAGCAACAAAATTTATTTTGAACAAAAGGAGAGAATGACAATTTTGAATTTTAGCTGAACCCTTTGCTCCCAGAAAGCAGTAATGGTTGAGAGATTTCCACTGTTTATTCTCTGGAAAATGGCTAAATCCAATGACCCACCATATTCTGGCATTTCCCAAGATAAAACCCACCTCCATCCTTATCAATAATTCCTTCGTCTACTTCCCTCTGTACAAACAAGGCCCCTTATTTTCTTTGAGTGTGCTTGGCCGCTCAGTCATGTCCAACTCTTTGCAACCCCCTGGACTGTAGCTTACCAGTCTCCTCTGTCCATGGGGATTCTCCAGGCAAGAATACTGAAGTGAGTTGACATGACCTCCTTCAGAGGACCTTCCCAACCCAGGGATCAAACCCAGGTCTCCTGCATTGCAGCAGATTCTCTACCATCTGAGTCACCAGGGAAGCATTTCTTTGAGTAATTTCTCATTAATGAATGCTTTCTCAATTGCAACAGTCTAAATAAAATAATTTCCCAAAATATTAATCAACAAAATTATAATAGAATTGACAAATTCATAACAAATATCTGAACATATAATGTTCTTATTTTCTTAATATCAACAGACACTTATAAATCGATATTTTTAAATTTATTTATTTTTTAATTGAAGGATAATTGCTTTACAGAATTTTGTTGTTTTCTGTCAATCCTCAACATGAATCAGACATAGGTGTATATATATACCCTCTCCCTTTTGAACCTCCCTCCCATCTTCCTCCCCATCCCACCCCTCTAGCTTGATACAGACTGCCTGTTTGAGTTGCCTGAGTCATGCAGCAAATTCCCATTGGCTATCTATTTTACATTTGGTAATGTAAGTTTCCATGTTACTCTCAACATACATCTCACCCTCTCCTCCCCTCTCTCCATGTCCATAAATCTATCTTCTATGTCTGTTTCTCCACTGCTGCCCTGCAAATAAATTCTTCAGTACCATTTTTCTAGAGTCTGTATATATGTGTTAGTATACAATATTTGTCTTTCTCTTTCTGACTTACTTCACTCTGTATAATAGGCTCTAGGTTCATCCACCTCATGGGAACTGACTCAAGTGTGTTCCTTTTTATTATGGCTTAGTAATATTCATATTGTGTATATGTACCTCAACTTCTTTATCCATTCATCTGTCGATGGACATCTAGGCTGCTTCCATGTTCTAGCTATTGTAAATAGTGCTGCAGTGAAAAATGGGATACGTGTGTCTTTTTCAATTTTGGTTTCCTCGGGGTATATGCCAAGGAGTGAGATTGCTGGGTCATATGGTGGTTTTATTCCTAGTTTTTTAAGGAATCTCCATACTGTCTTTCATCATGGCTGTATCAATTTACATTCCCATCAACAAGCCAAGAGCTTTCCTCCACACCCTCTCCAGCATTTATCATTTGTAGACTCTTATGGACATTCTGACCAGTGTGAAATGATATATCATTGTAGTTGTGTAAATCAATATTTTTTTAACCTAGCAGACTGACCAAAAAAACTTTTAAGCTTTCATAATGTTCAGTATTGGTGAGAACGTGGGAGAAACAAGCAGTCTTAATATATTTGAGTTTATACTACCATTGTTGGTACAAACTTTTGGTAGACATATAGCTATAAATATGTCAAAACTGAAAAAAAAAATTGGCCCAGCAATTTCAACTTTAGGAATTTACCTTGTATATGTACTTGCAAAAAAGTACCTTGACATGTATACAAGGATGTTCACTAAACATTATTGTTTTAGAGCAAAAAAAAAAGGGGGGGGGAATCCTTACATGCTCTTTAATAACAAATTAACTAAATAAATTCTAGTTCATCTATGCAGCCAAATGGCTTCCCTGGTGGCTCAGTGGTAAAGAATCCACCTGCCAATGCAGGAGATTCGGGTTTGATCCCTGGGCTGGGAAGATCCCCTGGAGAAGGAAATAGCAACTCTCTCCAGTATTCTTGCAATCAGACAGGACTTACTAAATAACAACAACAATGTATCCAATGTAGCCAAACATAAAATAGCTTCCCTCCACCCCCATGGCTCAGTGGTAAAGAATTTGCTTGCCATTGTGAAGATGCAGGAGACATGGGTTCGATCTCTGGATCAGAGGAGCCTCTGACTACAGTGCATGGAGCTGCAAAGAGTCGGACATGACTGAGCGACTGAATAGCAACAACGACATATAATAGGAAATAAGTGCTTACATAAAGTGATTCACAAAATGATTTCATACATTTAACAACAACAAAAACAAAAACAAGATGTGTGATTCCATTTATGTATCAATTCCATTTGTGTGTACACATAAAACTGCTGATAGTCATCACTTCTGCACATTGAAAGCAAGGTTTTCTTTTGTAGTTTTGTATGTCTTTTTTTCCTTTAACATATCTTTACAATTACGTTTAACCCATTTTCATGTCTGACTTACTGGTTCTCAACTCCAGTCCTTTCTGGAACAAGTCAGTTTTAAAATATAGAATCTGTGTCTATCAGTTTCTTTTTATCTTCTATCCTGATCTTGCCAGGTCAGCCATATTTCCTCCGACTCCAATGCCTGTCACCAGCAGTACCCCAATGTAATAGTCCAGTTACTTTCAGTCTACTAGGCATTCATTTATCCTCATTCTCTCTCTCTCTCCCTCTCTCTCTGCCTTTCTTTCCCCATCATTTCTCCTTTTTCTCTATCCTCTCTCCATTGCACAGTTCATTAATTTGATCATAAAATGAGAAATAACATGATGTGTTCAGTGACTTTTATGGTTGTGATATGCATCAGATGTGGAAATAGAATGGAATGCAAAGGACAAATGCTCCATCATAACAGCTTATCCTTTATTGTAGCCTACTAGAGAACCCAGAGCTGATGCTGGCATGGCATTTCACTGTGAAGAAAACTGCCAGTTACAGAAAGAAGTACACGGAAAATCATCATTATATATTATAAACTTTTATGATGCTTTTCTTCTGAGCTTTTAAAATTCTGCTGGATAAGTATCATTTTTCTGTTTATGAAGATAGAGGAACTGAGCCATAGGTGAGATTAAGTGGCTTGTTGTAGGAGTTCAAAGCAAGCCTGATAAGAGTTAGAAATCATTCTGGTTGTTGAGCCCAGCTTCTCCACCACAGTAATCAGAGGATCAATATCACTTTTCACCTCTGCAGGACTACAATTTCTAAGCCTTTACTGTGTCTCTCTGTCATGCAAAATTTTAAAAACGCTTCATAAATACATAACCTTTTCATTTCAAATACACCCCAGACCCTGAGGTATTTCTCACTACATAGCCCAGAGACACTCCTGCCCCTGGGTGTAGAGACAAATGAGAAAAGGAAGAAAGTACATTTAATTTCCACCTCAGTCACTGAATTACAGCATCTTCAACAAGTGATTTTGCTTGTATGCTCTGACTTCTCAACTACAGAGTTTGGATAAAACTTTACTTCTCCTTAACTAAAAGCTACTGAGATCATTTATTTAAAACCCTTGGAGCTCAATGATACTAAATGAAAAGGAAGAACAGGAGGCCATCTGTATCATTCTATTACTGAGTTAGGACCTCAGAAATCTGTATTGCTTCAGAAAGTTGTCTTCCCCAGCAATCCTTCTGATTTATTAAAGCTCACAGGGTGCTTGCAAAGGCAAGAAATCTAGAGAATAGAGCAGAAAAATAAACCACATACAACTTTGCCTCTGTAAGCCGTTGTTATGTCTCTGGATAACCTGGGTCAAATCCACTTACAGGCAGTGTAATTTTAGGTGAGTTATTTACTCACTGTGCCTCAGTTCCTTTGTTTAGAGAAAGGGGTCTAACACTGTTATGAACATCCTAGCATTGTGAAATTAAAGAAATGGCAACCCACTCCAGTATTCTTGCCTGGAGAATCCCATGGACTGAGGAGCCTGGCGGGCTGCAGTCCACGGGGTCACAGTCGGACACGACTGAGTGACTTTACTTACTTACTTAATATGTATAAATAACTTAAAAGAATGTCCAGCACATTATATGACCTAAAACTGTGTTAGCTATTGTTATTGTTGTTATTGATATTAATTATATATTTATGAGATCNCCTGGAGAAGGAAATAGCAACTCTCTCCAGTATTCTTGCAATCAGACAGGACTTACTAAATAACAACAACAATGTATCCAATGTAGCCAAACATAAAATAGCTTCCCTCCACCCCCATGGCTCAGTGGTAAAGAATTTGCTTGCCATTGTGAAGATGCAGGAGACATGGGTTCGATCTCTGGATCAGAGGAGCCTCTGACTACAGTGCATGGAGCTGCAAAGAGTCGGACATGACTGAGCGACTGAATAGCAACAACGACATATAATAGGAAATAAGTGCTTACATAAAGTGATTCACAAAATGATTTCATACATTTAACAACAACAAAAACAAAAACAAGATGTGTGATTCCGTTTATGTATCAATTCCATTTGTGTGTACACATAAAACTGCTGATAGTCATCACTTCTGCACATTGAAAGCAAGGTTTTCTTTTGTAGTTTTGTATGTCTTTTTTTCCTTTAACATATCTTTACAATTACGTTTAACCCATTTTCATGTCTGACTTACTGGTTCTCAACTCCAGTCCTTTCTGGAACAAGTCAGTTTTAAAATATAGAATCTGTGTCTATCAGTTTCTTTTTATCTTCTATCCTGATCTTGCCAGGTCAGCCATATTTCCTCCGACTCCAATGCCTGTCACCAGCAGTACCCCAATGTAATAGTCCAGTTACTTTCAGTCTACTAGGCATTCATTTATCCTCATTCTCTCTCTCTCTCCCTCTCTCTCTGCCTTTCTTTCCCCATCATTTCTCCTTTTTCTCTATCCTCTCTCCATTGCACAGTTCATTAATTTGATCATAAAATGAGAAATAACATGATGTGTTCAGTGACTTTTATGGTTGTGATATGCATCAGATGTGGAAATAGAATGGAATGCAAAGGACAAATGCTCCATCATAACAGCTTATCCTTTATTGTAGCCTACTAGAGAACCCAGAGCTGATGCTGGCATGGCATTTCACTGTGAAGAAAACTGCCAGTTACAGAAAGAAGTACACGGAAAATCATCATTATATATTATAAACTTTTATGATGCTTTTCTTCTGAGCTTTTAAAATTCTGCTGGATAAGTATCATTTTTCTGTTTATGAAGATAGAGGAACTGAGCCATAGGTGAGATTAAGTGGCTTGTTGTAGGAGTTCAAAGCAAGCCTGATAAGAGTTAGAAATCATTCTGGTTGTTGAGCCCAGCTTCTCCACCACAGTAATCAGAGGATCAATATCACTTTTCACCTCTGCAGGACTACAATTTCTAAGCCTTTACTGTGTCTCTCTGTCATGCAAAATTTTAAAAACGCTTCATAAATACATAACCTTTTCATTTCAAATACACCCCAGACCCTGAGGTATTTCTCACTACATAGCCCAGAGACACTCCTGCCCCTGGGTGTAGAGACAAATGAGAAAAGGAAGAAAGTACATTTAATTTCCACCTCAGTCACTGAATTACAGCATCTTCAACAAGTGATTTTGCTTGTATGCTCTGACTTCTCAACTACAGAGTTTGGATAAAACTTTACTTCTCCTTAACTATAAGCTACTGAGATCATTTGTTTAAAACCCTTGGAGCTCAATGATACTAAATGAAAAGGAAGAACAGGAGGCCATCTGTATCATTCTATTACTGAGTTAGGACCTCAGAAATCTGTATTGCTTCAGAAAGTTGTCTTCCCCAGCAATCCTTCTGATTTATTAAAGCTCACAGGGTGCTTGCAAAGGCAAGAAATCTAGAGAATAGAGCAGAAAAATAAACCACATACAACTTTGCCTCTGTAAGCCGTTGTTATGTCTCTGGATAACCTGGGTCAAATCCACTTACAGGCAGTGTAATTTTAGGTGAGTTATTTACTCACTGTGCCTCAGTTCCTTTGTTTAGAGAAAGGGGTCTAACACTGTTATGAACATCCTAGCATTGTGAAATTAAAGAAATGGCAACCCACTCCAGTATTCTTGCCTGGAGAATCCCATGGACTGAGGAGCCTGGTGGGCTGCAGTCCACGGGGTCACAGTCGAACAAGACTGAGTGACTTTACTTACTTACTTACTTAATATGTATAAATAACTTAGAAGAATGTCCAGCACATTATATGACCTAAAACTGTGTTAGCTATTGTTATTTTTGTTATTGATATTAATTATATATTTATGAGATCCAACCAGTCCATTCTTTTTAATACTTTATTCTATTTTATAATACTGTATTAGTTTTGCCATACATTGACATGAATCAGCCACAAGTGTACACGATCTCCCAATGCCGAAGCCCTCTCCCTCCTCCCACCCCACACCATCTCCCCGGATCATCCCCTACACCAGCCCCAAGCAACCTGTATCCCGTATTGAACATAGACTGGCGCTTCATTTCTTATATGATAGTATACATGTTTCAGTGCCATTTTCCCAAATCATCCCACCCTCTCCCTCTCCCTCAGAAGCCAAAAGTTCGTTCTATATCTCTGTGTCTCTTATGTTGTCTCACTTACAGAGTCATCATTAANGGTGAGAAGAATAAGAAGAAGGTTAGAAGAGTAAGAAGAAGAAATAGAAGAAGAAGAAGAAGGTGAGAAGAAGAAGAAGGGGAGAGGAAGAGGAAGAAGAAGAAAGAGAAAAAGATGAGGAAGAAGGTGAGAAGAAGAAGAAGATAAAGGTGAGAAGAAGAAGAATATAAAGTTGAGAAGAAGAAGAAGTAGAAGAAGATGAGAAGAGGAACAAGAAAAGGGAGAGAAAAAGAAGAAGGTGAGAATAACAACGTGAGAAGAAGAAGAAGAACGTAAGCTGTCTCTTATACACATCTCTTCCTAGATGTCCATCAGCAGATGACTGGATAAGAAAGCTGTGGTACAAATACACAATGAAGTATTACTCAGCCATTAAAAAGAATACATTTGAATCAGTTCTAATGAGGTGGATGAAACTGGAGCC
>SJYW01019562.1:116339-140905 GCA_006410735.1 Raphicerus campestris
TGGGGTCACAAAAAGTCAGACACAACTGAGCAGGCATGGCTACTGTCCATGGGGCTGGCAGGCTACAGTCCACGGGGTCTCAAAGCATTGAATACAACTGAGCAACTAATACCCTGAGGACAGAATAATATCCTCAGCTAAGTACTAAAACTGTAAGTGACATATGAAGCAGTTGTGATATTATCGTTTAGCTTCTTTTCCCTACAGATGTGGTAAAAACTCTTAAGTAGCTATGAGAATAGTTCTTGGTTCTGGTCTGGTCCAGACTTCTCTTCATCCTGCATGGCTTGTGTTATGCTGGATCCTTATTTTTTCTGTGATGCCCCCTCACCCCTGCCACCTCCACATTGCTCCTGACCCACACCAATGTGTTTTGTTCAGTTGCTCAGTTGTGTCTGACTCTTGCTTCCCCATAGTCTGTAGCCCGCCAGGCTCCTCTGTCCATGGGATTTCCCAGGCAAGAGTACTGGAGTGGGTTGCCATTTCCTTCTCCAGGGGATCTTCTCCACCCAGGGATCGAACCCTGTGTCTTATGTCTCCTGCAACAGCAGGTATGGTCTTTACCACTGAGCCACAGGGGAAGCCTTTTAAATGAAGTATATCTTAGTATTTCAGAAACTTCTCAGTTTCTACATCTAATAAGGCCGAAGATTCACTTTAAGTACCAAAACTTCATCAACCATGTTCTCAGAGATGATTTTTTTTTCTGATTCTTTACAAAATGAATTCTACTCATTGCCCTAGGAGTGGCTTCTCTCTCAGTGATGTGGCTTTGCTTTCTAATCCGCGCACTCTGTCCTGTAGGAGTATCATGTTTTGCCTTGAGGTGATATCTGGGGCATAATAATGGGAAATATGTTTTATCTCATGTCTTTTGGGAGGAAGAGTAATTTCNTGATGCTGGGAGGGATTGGGGGCAGGAGGAAAAGTGGACGACAGAGGATGAGGTGGCTGGATGGCATCACAGACTCTATGGACGTGAGTCTGAGTGAACTCCAGAAGTTGGTGATGAACAGGGAAGCCTAGCATGCTGTGATGCACGGGGTCGCAAATAGTCGGACATGACTGAGCAACTGAACTGAACTGATATATAATTTAATATATAATATAGTATATATATATTATACTATCGTTACATATGTTAGAATACATGAGATGTGGATTTGTCTAGATTTCACAAATGACCCAGTCATTCTATTAATTGGAGT
The DNA here is from genome assembly GCA_006410735.1 of Raphicerus campestris. NCBI lineage: Eukaryota > Metazoa > Chordata > Mammalia > Artiodactyla > Bovidae > Raphicerus > Raphicerus campestris. Next base: position 117,548 of record SJYW01019562.1, read on the forward strand.
TACTTTGCACAGAAATGTTCCGGTTTTAGATAAGCCAAGGATCAACAAATTTTTTTCTGTGAAGTGCTAGAAAAGTAAATGTTTTTGGCACAGTCTCTGTTACAACTACTTAGGGTTCAACTGTTTTTGTACCTTGAAAACAACCGTAAAAAGACTTAAACAAATGGGTGTGGCTATGTTCCAGTAAAACTTCACTTCTAAAAACAAATCATAGCTTGCCAGTCCCTAAAATGAACTGAGATGCCTTTCATAGTCATTGTTTTTACTCAGTGAAGAAAACTGGGATCTCAAGAAGGAAATTACTCTTCCTCCCAAAAGACATGAGATAAAACATATTTCCCATTATTATGCCCCAGATATCACCTCAAGGCAAAACATGATACTCCTACAGGACAGAGTGCGCGGATTAGAAAGCAAAGCCACATCACTGAGAGAGAAGCCACTCCTAGGGCAATGAGTAGAATTCATTTTGTAAAGAATCAGAAAAAAAAATCATCTCTGAGAACATGGTTGATGAAGTTTTGGTACTTAAAGTGAATCTTCGGCCTTATTAGATGTAGAAACTGAGAAGTTTCTGAAATACTAAGATATACTTCATTTAAAAGGCTTCCCCTGTGGCTCAGTGGTAAAGACCATACCTGCTGTTGCAGGAGACATAAGACACAGGGTTCGATCCCTGGGTGGAGAAGATCCCCTGGAGAAGGAAATGGCAACCCACTCCAGTACTCTTGCCTGGGAAATCCCATGGACAGAGGAGCCTGGCGGGCTACAGACTATGGGGAAGCAAGAGTCAGACACAACTGAGCAACTGAACAAAACACATTGGTGTGGGTCAGGAGCAATGTGGAGGTGGCAGGGGTGAGGGGGCATCACAGAAAAAATAAGGATCCAGCATAACACAAGCCATGCAGGATGAAGAGAAGTTTGGACCAGACCAGAACCAAGAACTATTCTCATAGCTACTTAAGAGTTTTTACCACATCTGTAGGGAAAAGAAGCTAAACGATAATATCACAACTGCTTCATATGTCACTTACAGTTTTAGTACTTAGCTGAGGATATTATTCTGTCCTCAGGGTATTAGTTGCTCAGTTGTATTCAATGCTTTGAGACCCCGTGGACTGTAGCCTGCCAGCCCCATGGACAGTAGCCATGCCTGCTCAGTTGTGTCTGACTTTTTGTGACCCCATGGACTGTAGTCTGCAGGCTCCTCTGTCCATGAAATTCTCCAGGAAAGAATACTGGAGTGGTTTGCTATTTCTTACTCCAGGGGAATCTTCCCAACCCAGGGATTGAACCCAGGTCTTCTACATTGCAGGCAGATTCTTTACTGGCTCAAACGGTAAAGAATTCTATCCCTAAGATACTGAGATACTGAAATAATTTCATTGAAGCCTTATAGACCTGGTGGCTCAGCTGGTAAAGAATCTGCCTGCCAGTGCAGGAGGTGCAAGAATTGTGGGTTTGAAATCTGGGTTGGGAAGACCCCTTGCAGAAGAAAATGACAACTTGCTCCAGTATTCTTGCCTGGAGAGTCCCATGGACAGTGGAGCCTGGCAGGCTACAGTCCATAGGGTCACAAAAAGTCAGACATATCTGAGCAGGCATGAACAGCCTAAATGGACCTAGGAAAAATAAGATGCAGGGCTCCTCCTGCGTTACTTCATTACTAATTTAACACTTGGTCAATTTGTTGTGCATAAGGACATTCTCATCCTAAGCATTAAATATTTACTGTATGGAATCCCTTGGGATGAGAGGTTTTTGAGAGGAATTTAAGGAAGAAGATAATTTGAAAAATGACTGGACCATAAGCTCCTTAGAGGCAGGAACTCTAATGTTCTGTTTACCATTAATGTACATTGTCTGAACGTTAGACGCCCAAACAGATGTTGAACGAATGAATGAATGATAGTTTACACTGTATAGTTATATTTGGAATGTCTGTGTCTGCACTCAGTTGTATCCTACTCTTTGTGAACCTATGGACTGTAGCCCACCAACCTTCTCTGTCCATGGAATTTTCCAGGCAAGAGAGTTGCCATTTTCTCTTCCAGGGGATCTTCCCGATTCATCTCTTGTGTCTCCTTCATTGGCAGGCAGATTCTTTACTAACTGTGGCATCTGGGAAGCCCATACAATTATGTTTAGAATAACTATATATTATTTATGTTTTTATTCTATTAGATAAATTCGGTCATTCTCAATCCACTCAGTGCTTCACAGAGCTCTATATTAAAATTCTCCTCCAGATATTATCTTTATTATATGGCAAGGTGGACCTTCAGAACTACCATGGTCAAGAGCATTGCCCAGATTGAGTAAAAAGAGTAAGCATTAACAATAAATCTATTTCTCTCTATAAATGTTCTACATTAACATATATAAGACTTCATAAACTAAAAGCCTAATGAAATGTTTTCCATGTAATTCTCTCTAGGTTGTTTTATAGTCTGTAGTGCTACATTTTTAAAGTAACAAAAACAGCATTGGAACAATAAATGCATCTTCACTTAAACTATTCTGCCATAATCATAATTTTAATTTAAGTCAATATAAATTTGCATTATTAAGTAATTTGAAGACAGGGTTTTAAATAATTGAGATATAAGCTTTACCATAATTAAGACAGAGGAACAAGGCTCACTCACAAGAACTGAGAAATCTTTTTCCTCAGCCTCCTAAATGTAATCCTGGTTAGCTGAAAGGCATTTAGAGTGATTTTTTTTAAGTGCAGGAGGATATTGCAGAGAGATGGAGATTATGGTAAGTGGAAGACTTACAACTTTCAAGAAACTCATATTATATATATATTTATATTTATATATATCCAAGGGATCTTTCCAACCCAGGTTTCAAACCCAAGCTTTGTGTTTTATATATAAAATACAGAAGCCTGGCAGGCTACAGCTATGGGCTCACAAAGAGTCAGACACAACTAAGCGACTGAACACATTTGCAATATATGTGTATGTGCGTTTGTGTGTGAGTGTGTGTGTATGTGTATATATATATATATAACATAAAACTTGGTCAAAGTTTGTTTATAAATTAAAACTTTGAAAAATTAGATATACCAAACATTCTTTCTGAGAAAGAAGAACAAACAAAACTTTATAATTGTCAACAGTCATTGGAAGTGTTCCCAATCATGTGGTGCTAAAAGTGGGCAATTAGAAAATGTTTGTATGTGTTGTGATTAAAAATGCAATGCTAGGCTACAATTTTAAAAATTGGCCCCATCACTTTCTAAGTGTGTGGGGACAACCATGTACTTAATGGCATTAGAATGAGCTAGGTTACTGTCCAATAACAGCCCCCCTAAGACACAGTGACTTATACAATAAACTTTACTTCTTACTCATACAAAGCTTACTATAGGTTCTCACAGCCCTCCAGGACAGCTATGATTCTTCCGTTGGCTTAACATTCCAGACTGCTTGAATCTGATACATTCTTCCTGTTGACAAGGGCATCCATGTCATCATAAGAGGGAAAGAGAAAGCATGGAGAACCCAAGCATCAGTTCAATATTGACTACTGTGAAGTAGGCAGAAAATTAAGACAAAGTTAACCTGAACTATTTAAAAACCATATCATCGAAATTCAGAACTTGAAAGGGCCTAAAAATGATCCAGTCAAGCCCTGTATTTTACAGATGTGTTAACAGACACCAGAGAAACTATAAGAACGTTTGTTATACAATCAGCAATAGCACAGTTTGGAATGAAATACAGATTTCTCTCCTAGCTCCCTACTGGCTGAAAATTCCAACACTAACCTTTGGAAATGTAGTAACACTCTTGCCCCTCTGTCATATGGTAGAGATCAGGGCAACATGATGCTTAGGTATCCTATCCCTTTTCCTAAATTATATTTAATAGAAAACCCAGAAATGATGGTAATGATAGGGAGAATGTCTGCAGGCCTCAAATGTTATTGTGACACTTATTATTTATTCCTAATCATGGCATTTTAGCAATGTGATGCATATTATCCAACCCAACTACAAAGCCAAGGTTAAACACCATATTGAAAATTAACCGAAAACATTTTTACTCACACTACTCTGCAAGGTCCATTGCTATCAGTAGGAAGAGTCAGAGTGCTGAGCTAGCTGTCACAGGTGGCTTTTGTTTCCATTTGCTGAGTGAAAGAGAAATTGAACAGTATGTCAAGATTAGTGAACGGTCTCATGTGTCTATTGAAGAGTATGGCTGGCAGTGACTAATACAGTCACTTTTCACTTGCACAAAGTCAGGTTCAAAATGTACCTTCACTTATCTTCAATAAGTGATGAAAGGGATGATCAGAGTTCTATTATCACATCCATGTACTTAGATCATTACCATATGAACCTCATCCTTTCCCTTGCCCTGCTTTGCTTCAGACTCCAGCACTGAGTGTGAAAAGGCAGCCTTCATGTCACGAGGCTGAGCTGTGAAGGAATACTACCCTAGAGCATCCTGGGAAATACTGGACCAGAGCTATTGCTGTTACTTCTTTGTTAAGCCCCACATCTTTCAAAACTGATGATTCTTAAAATGAGTTCAGAAATTCACTTATTGTGCAAAACACCTCAAATACTCTGGATAGAAATGTTTTTGTGAGGTAACCTTCCTTTTATGCCTTATATACTATTATTTAACTTTAACAACTAGAAATTGTTATTCATTCAAATAGCAGCTTGCTTACTTTATGACATTGGCATAAAATAGTTACATGCCTAAAGTCAGAATGTCTCCACCCGAAGAGTCTCCAAAATCTTGTTTAGTGTAGTGAGGACCGTAATGACATTCTTAAGTACAATAGATATTTTAAAAACAAACAAAGCTGGTACCTCCTATTTTCTTTAAAATAGCATTGATGATATTCTTCCTCCAGTGGATTATAGATCAGAGAGGTCTAGATAAGAATAAAAGCAGCCCCTTAGCAGAGTAGCTTGGACCTCTGAAATGAAAACAAGATGCTATTTTTCATTCACATCAACCCTGAGCAAGTATTTGGGTTAGTTTTATATGTCAAAACCAAAAGGGTAGGCTTAGCAAAGACATTGTCTCTTGCTTCAAATAAGGCAAGCTTAGGAGATGTACACGATTTCGCTCACACACACAACTCCCCTCCCTTTTGTTCTTGCTTCTCTCCTGCTTAGAGCTGACTGACTCCTCCTTCCTGCAGCTCTGAGGATCACAGGCTGACTGAAGAACACAGCAGTTCCGATGGGGAGCTGTGCTCAGTGACTCTCATTTTCTCTGTCTCCCTGTCTGTGAACCGGCCAAGCTGAAAACTACCCGATAATCTGCCTTTGAATCCAGCTCTGGAACCAAATGCATCATTTTACCGCTCTTAAAAAGTGAATAGAGTTTGATTACCTCAAGCCAAAGCTGCTTTGCTCCACAAGAAGGACCCGAAAGGATCCAGACATCACTGTTTTCCAGTCTACTTGAGGAGCTTTTGCTTGCATGCCTGAAACTTGCTGGTTTCAGGAGGGAGTTTCTGGCTTTTTTTTTTTTTTTTTTTTTTTAAATGTTGAAAAGTTTTCTTATTGCTGCTTTAAGTGGAACCCATTTTTCAAACATGAGTTGAGTCAGGTCTAACGGAGACTTGTCTGACCGTATTCTGCAGGAATGACCGTGGAACGTCTTGAGGGAAACTTGGTAGGAGAAAATGAGATCTGATTTGCAACTAACAGCCATGCTTATTAATTGTGAGACTATTTACAGACCTACTGAAAAAGAAATTGGATATTGACCAAGAATAATGTCTGTGTTTCTCAGTAACTTATCAACAAATGACTCTAACCTGTGGAAAGGAAACCATAATTCGACAGACCCTTTAAATCCGCCAGGAACCGTAAATATCTATCTTTTTTGTCTGACATGCCTAATGACTCTGGCAGCCCTGGCAGGCAGCATTTATTCACTAGTTTCTCTGCTGAAAATGCGGAACAGAACTGTGGTGTCCATGCTTGTGGCTTCCTGGTCTGGGGATGATCTCATGAGCGTCTTGTCGGTGACCATCTTTATGTTTTTGCAGTGGCCAAATGGGGTCTCTGACTACTTCCAGTCTCTGTGCACCATCTCTGCCTTACTTTACTTATGCCAGGGCCTCTCGAGCAACTTGAAGGCGACTCTCTTAGTCTCCTACAACTTTTACACGATGCACAGGGCTGTGGGGAGCCAGGCAACCTCCAGAAGATCTGGCCAGGTGCTCGGCGTGGCGCTGACCGTGTGGGCAGCCAGTCTGGGGCTCTCTGCGCTCCCTCTGTGCGGCTGGGGCGCCTTCGTGCGCACGCCTTGGGGCTGTCTGGCCGACAGCTCCAGCTCCTACGTGCTGCTCCTGTTCGCCGTGTACACTTCGGCTTTCGGACTACTAGCCGGCCTCTCGGTCCCGCTCACTCACCAGTTGCTGTGTTCCGAGCAGCCTCCGAGACTTCACGCCAACTACCAGGAAATTTCCCGCGGCGCTTCCACTCCAGGGACCCCTGCAACTGGAGGGAGAGTGCTTTCCCTCTCCCCAGATGATGCTCCAGGTCCGGCCCCGCGGTGCTCTGGAGGATGCTCCCCGAGCTCGGACACAGTGTTTGGACCAGCGAGGAGCGCAGGGCCAGGGCAGGAGCCGGGGCACGGTGCTGCCGCTGTGGCTGGAGACTGCAGGCGCGAGAACCGGGGGACTCTCTTTGGCACCAGGAGCTTCACCGTGAGCGTAGCGCAGAAGCGCTTTTCTTTGATCTTAGCGCTGATAAAAGTCACCCTTTGGCTGCCCATGATGGTAAAAGTGCGGTTGCTCACGGTGTGCGGATGTGTATGCCAGACAGTATGAGTGCGTGTTGAGACCAGCGCCCCTGGTTTGGAGGGTCACCCAAAGATGTGCAGTTTAGACCGCTTACAAATCTGTCTCGGTTGGTTTTAAAGAAGCACTTGGAGGGAAGCAGTTCACGAGTAGGACTAACAGCCNTTTTTTTTTTTTTTTTTTTTTTGAAATGTTGAAAAGTTTTCTTATTGCTGCTTTAAGTGGAACCCATTTTTCAAACATGAGTTGAGTCAGGTCTAACGGAGACTTGTCTGACCGTATTCTGCAGGAATGACCGTGGAACGTCTTGAGGGAAACTTGGTAGGAGAAAATGAGATCTGATTTGCAACTAACAGCCATGCTTATTAATTGTGAGACTATTTACAGACCTACTGAAAAAGAAATTGGATATTGACCAAGAATAATGTCTGTGTTTCTCAGTAACTTATCAACAAATGACTCTAACCTGTGGAAAGGAAACCATAATTCGACAGACCCTTTAAATCCGCCAGGAACCGTGAATATCTATCTTTTTTGTCTGACATGCCTAATGACTCTGGCAGCCCTGGCAGGCAGCATTTATTCACTAGTTTCTCTGCTGAAAATGCGGAACAGAACTGTGGTGTCCATGCTTGTGGCTTCCTGGTCTGGGGATGATCTCATGAGCGTCTTGTCGGTGACCATCTTCATGTTTTTGCAGTGGCCAAATGGGGTCTCTGACTACTTCCAGTCTCTGTGCACCATCTCTGCCTTACTTTACTTATGCCAGGGCCTCTCGAGCAACTTGAAGGCGACTCTCTTAGTCTCCTACAACTTTTACACGATGCACAGGGCTGTGGGGAGCCAGGCAACCTCCAGAAGATCTGGCCAGGTGCTCGGCGTGGCGCTGACCGTGTGGGCAGCCAGTCTGGGGCTCTCTGCGCTCCCTCTGTGCGGCTGGGGCGCCTTCGTGCGCACGCCTTGGGGCTGTCTGGCCGACAGCTCCAGCTCCTACGTGCTGCTCCTGTTCGCCGTGTACACTTCGGCTTTCGGACTACTAGCCGGCCTCTCGGTCCCGCTCACTCACCAGTTGCTGTGTTCCGAGCAGCCTCCGAGACTTCACGCCAACTACCAGGAAATTTCCCGCGGCGCTTCCACTCCAGGGACCCCTGCAACTGGAGGGAGAGTGCTTTCCCTCTCCCCAGATGATGCTCCAGGTCCGGCCCCGCGGTGCTCTGGAGGATGCTCCCCGAGCTCGGACACAGTGTTTGGACCAGCGAGGAGCGCAGGGCCAGGGCAGGAGCCGGGGCACGGTGCTGCCGCTGTGGCTGGAGACTGCAGGCGCGAGAACCGGGGGACTCTCTTTGGCACCAGGAGCTTCACCGTGAGCGTAGCGCAGAAGCGCTTTTCTTTGATCTTAGCGCTGATAAAAGTCACCCTTTGGCTGCCCATGATGGTAAAAGTGCGGTTGCTCACGGTGTGCGGATGTGTATGCCAGACAGTATGAGTGCGTGTTGAGACCAGCGCCCCTGGTTTGGAGGGTCACCCAAAGATGTGCAGTTTAGACCGCTTACAAATCTGTCTCGGTTGGTTTTAAAGAAGCACTTGGAGGGAAGCAGTTCACGAGTAGGACTAACAGCCGCAAAGCCTTTGCTAAGTGCTTCTCTGTTCAAAATTAGGGAGGAGGGCGGGGAGCGCTTTCAGGCGCGGGAGACTTAGTTTTCCCAGATCTGTCAAGGGTGTTCTTTCTCCGAGCAATGTCTGGGAGTATTCAGAAAAGGAGGGAGACAGTGAAGGAAAACAGCGTATGGATCTATTATTCCCCCTGTCTTCTGTCCTGCGCTTATCTTTGCTCCATTCCTTCCTAGTAAGGTCGCAGCCCATCCCCATCAGGAAGAGAGGAGAGGCATAACCACTAGTACAGAGAATAGAGGGTAGACCAAACAGGCTTTTGTTCACGCCTCCAAGAAAGAGCCAGAGGAGAGAGGTGGCAGGCGGTGCCCTGGTGTGACAAGCATGCCTGGCAGGGGTGAAGGGCTAGGGATATGACAAAGGACATCTGGAGTACCAGGTACAGGTTTCACAGATGCTTGCCTGTTTTCTGGGATAGCGTTTCTTCATGTTGTGAACTGTGCTTTCCTGGTGGAAACTTGAGCTGGCAGGCAGCACAGACCAGGCACTCAAGAGTGGAAACCCTCAAAAGCCTGTGCAGTCTGGGGCAGCTGGCCTCTTCCCAAAGGATCCTGGTAGCCCCAAACCGATGATGCCAGCTCAGAAGCAGAGCTTCTAGCTCTCAGATAGGAAAGGGGCCTGGAGAAGGGAGCTGAGGCAGCATGCCTGGGGGAAAAGGCTTGGCAAAGCGGAAAACGTTTTCCTGGGATAGGTCTGAAGCTCTCTGCTTTTACAGATCCACATGGCGGTCCAGCACATCTCGGGGTTTCAGAGCCTTCCCTTTGAGATGCTCAGCTTTATGCTAACCCTCCTGGCCACCACTGTAACTCCAGTGTTTGTCTTGTCTAAACACTGGACACACTTGCCCTGTGGCTGCATCATCAACTGCCAGCAGAACACATATGCAGTGACATCGGATGGGAAAAAACGTAAGTCCTGGATAGTGCAGAGGTTGCGAACAATATGCAGAGGGTCAAATACAGAAAGGTGGTCTATTGAGAAAGTTGCCTTAGTAGGTGATGAAGAGTCCAAGGACAAGTTAAATGGTACATAAAAGGAAGAAATGTTAAACAATTATCAGCACAGTGTTGGAGTAAATTTTAAATGAGGCAGGTTTAAAACAACTCTGTGAACTGCATGTACATTGAATGGTTATTTTAGGTGATTTAAAAAAGAGAGAGAATTCATTCGACCCAGCATGAAATCAACAAAGGACTTTAGATGTTATATCCACCATAACTCTTAGTTCTGAGTAGAAAATAAATCCCCCTCCCAAGTCTATGTAGGAGAAGCCTGCATCTTTGAAAAGTTACAATTCATTATGTTAAAGTTTATTATTATTGAGTAGAACAGTAAAGAAAAGCATTTCCATTATTTTGCAGATTGTATTCTTCCAGGGTGTTGGAAAATTTTCAGAGTAAGCAATAGGAACACCTAAAAACATTTCCAAAACAAATTTTAAGTGTATGCCTCTGCTTTTAGAAAACATACAGATATATACATAAATGACACCACCCCCTAAATACCTATAATTTCAAGAAAGGACAAAGGTTGGCAGAGTTGTTTATGTATAAATCTCATCATTAGTTACTTTAAAAAAATATGTCTTAAAAACTGTATCTTTAACAGAAATGGAATCAATTATAAAGCTAACTAGAGTGTAATCGTTCCTATACCAAGACAGGAAAAGTTGAGGAATGACCTAAATGTTTTTACTCTGTCAGGAAGGAAAAGGATATCATTTTTGTCATCCCAGGAAAAAGATAGGATGTTCTACATTTAATAAATCTAATACACTAATAAATGCATTAGTGTATGCTGAATTAACTCTTCCATTAATTGTCCTTTGCTCAGAATAAGCAAGTATATTTTTGTTTAACAGAGAAGAAAGAGTGAATGAAAACAGTCCATCTCAGACTATATTAGGGCTATAAAAACTGGAGACTATTAAAGAATACTCTGCAATCAATTATTCAACAGGGTTATTTTATAACATTCAATAGTCATGAACTGCTCATTTTCCATGTATTCATGACATTTAATGTCTAGATAATTTTCAAATAACATGAAGATTTTTTTAGTGTTAAGGGTGCCATAAAGTTTTATTGTCAATAGATGCCAAATTCGTCTATGCTCTTAAAATACAATAACCACAGAACTTGCAATAAGTATGTACTTCTGGAGATTAATATCCAGAGCAACAGTGACACAGAAAATGAATAACAAATATTTTTTATAGAAAACACAGAAGAACATAGAACATATAAAAATTACTTGCAGACCTGAAAGTTCTACCATTCTATCAAACATTAATATTTTGTCACTAAATTAATGACACGATCTCACCTTATATATTTAAAATTGTAAGAGAGACAAGACGAATTTAGAGCAGTTCTTTTTAAGAACTAAAGGACACCTCTATCAAAGTCAAAAACAAAGCAGTACAACATATCTATCACTGTAAATCGTCTAGGAAGCAGTCTCTCTGGTACTGCACAAAACAGAAGAACCTACCGCAGGCTGGNTTCTTCGTCTTCTTCCACTTCCTGTCTCTTATACACATCTCCTCTATCAAAGTCAAAAACAAAGCAGTACAACATATCTATCACTGTAAATCGTCTAGGAAGCAGTCTCTCTGGTACTGCACAAAACAGAAGAACCTACAGCAGGCTGGTAGAATCAATAATCAAGTTAATATCTCATGTTTGAAATTAGAACCACACCTTTCAAGATCAAAGTAATATTTTTCCTCTAAAATTCCTATTGCCCTTATTTGTATAGGGCAATACAGGGAGAGATGTAAAAATTCAAGGAAGATGTTGAAATGTAAGCCTAGAGAAGCATGGCTTCAAAAACAAAACGTGACAAACATTCATTTAAAATGGCTTCATTCTCTTTGATCCCAGGCTCTGCCACAGGGAAATTATAAGAATGGTGTATTTTCACTGTCTGACCCACCATAAATTTTCCTATTGCTAGGATGACACACAATTTTGAAACTCCAAAGATGGCTCATCCTCAGGTGGGCAGGAGCTTGATCAGTTACTTGATATAGTACTTTGATTCTATATAGTTATAGTACTTTGATGGCTCCAATTTCACATTTAAGCTCTTTCTCCTTAACAAATTAATGTCCCCCTTTAATGTTTTTTGTTGTTGTTGTTGTTGCTGTTGTTTTGGTTTTTGTTGAAAACTCCAGGAACTAGAAAAGGAACATATTTTCTCCTAATTCATACTTATCGTAAATATGATATAAACATGATTCTACATCTCAGCTTCAGTATATGGAAACTGAGAGACATGCAATCAGAAAATGAAATTTCTGGGGGTAATAGTTCTCTCTTGTTTTCAACAATAATCTGTATTACTCCTGTCTCAAGACAAAAGTGGTTTTAAAACAAGATGCTTTTAATACAGAGATCTCAGGTGGCAGAAATATGGATTGGATATGGCTTTCACACCCATTTTGTTTTAAAATTAAACAGACAGTTCAAGTAAAATATTTTCTAAGTATAAAAATCAGATTTTCAGCTTCCTTTTTTTTGATGAAGTCAAAGTATCTGGTGGCATATTACGCTGAAGAATTGTATTTATAAGCTGACAAAATTACTTATGTCTAAAATTATCATTGGCAAGATGTGAAGACTAGAGCTAATTCATGTCCTAAATAGGATTTTGCTTTTCAGAACAAATGAGCGTGTGTGCTCAGTTGTGTCCAATTCCTTGTGACCCCATGGACTGTAAGCACACCAGGCTCCTCTGTCTGTGGAATATTCCAGGCGAAAATACTAGAATAGGCTGCCATTTCCACCTCCAGGGGATCTTCCCCACCCAGGGATTGAACTCACGTCTTCTGCATTGGCAGATGGATTCTTTACCATTGTGCCACTTGGGAAGCCCCAGAACAAATGTAACAGTGTACTTATTTCTCTTAAGTGTAGTATTGATTTCTGAAAGATCCTGACTCTATCCTGATGGTCGTTAAGTTTCTTGTAAGTTACTAGTCAGTTATTGTCTACCCTGTTATATTGTTATAGCCTATTCCTTCATTAGTTAGTCAGAATTTACCTCTAGTGTTAAGGAAAAGTAACTAACAAGAAATATTGCTGTTGGTTACACTTTATAATTAACATACTTCCTTCAACTTAAAGATAGCATATTGGAGACATTCTGCTCTTATTAACATATTTCTCTCAATGGTCTGATTAGCAGTAGAGCAATTTCCCATAGAGGCTAATAACTCCAATTCTGGGGTCAGTTTTAAATTCAAATCTCTTTAAGTAAGTAATCTTAGGTTTCCTGTATCAGCCTCAGTTTTCTCAAATGCAAAATAGAACCAATTTGCCTATTATTATGTAGGGTTGTTGTTTTGTTAAATGACATGACCCATGTGCCTAACTGGCCCTGGAATGCTCTGGTTCCCCATTGTATCTTTCACAATCAGACTTCCTTCTTGAAGCCTGCCTCAGACTGCCTCTTGCACCTCATAACATGCAGGTAGATTGTCCACTGAACTAATTCTTTAAAAATCCTGCTCGTTTTTGCTTTCTATACTTCATCGTTGTGATGTGCAGCTAACAAGATATATAGCTACAGATATCAATTTATATGATAAAATTGGGGTTTATGACAGTTTTTGTTTGCTTAATAACCTTGAATTGACCACTTGTCACTTTGTATCTTATTTTAGAGAAAAAGAAAACCTATCAATAATTGAAACATCCCTTTATTCAGCTTTCACACTATTAAATCAAAAATTATAATTTAATTTTACTGAACTATATTATTAGAAAAACTTAAGTAGTATTATAAATGAGACAGTGGATAGTGTTAACTTCTGTTTCTACTTTTCTATTTTCTTTGAATAGAAATTTTTGTTTGTGTCCTGGTTCAAACAAAGAGTGTTTTTTGCTCAAATAATGAATGATAACTATAAATTCTGTGTTTCAGTCAGTGAAATTGGTTTGTAAATCTTCAGTTCTGAGACAGTTTCAGTAATAGAATCAGCATATGAATGACACAAGGATGTACTATGAAATAAATCAAACTCTACCTGTTGTTTTCATAGAAAGTTTATAGTTTTTAATAAACTTTTCCCCCAAGGAACTCTCAATGCGTGCCAAGTGTGTGCTATAAAACACAGAGCTATCTAAGTAGAAAAAAGTTTTGAAATGAGCCATATTTGAAAGATGAAAACCAAAATACTACATGGTATTTTGTCTACCATCTTGATATAGCTTCATTCATAGTACTCAAAAATTATCTAGTATTTAATGACATTCACACAAAACAATTATATCACTTCTGTCACATTCTCATTTGTTATTTTACTAAAACTGTATACTGTATTCACCAAATAGTAGTAGTGTATATAGAATATCATCATATTTCATCTGATTTAAACCATAGAAAGTTTTGTGCATTCCTGCTAAACTCATCTTATAATTAATAAGGTACAGACATGTTGTAAAATGCTTCATTTCACAGAAATATAAATATATACACATTTTTACAATTCATTTCAAATTATTCTTGCTATTTTTAAACATTTAAAAACTATTTCAGCATTATCTAATTTTTAATGTATTCATTTATAAACATAAATGTCATTAAAATATTGAAAGCAGTTATATCTATTGTTGGTATTGCCAGCTGAATAGCTCAAAGAATATTAAAAGCTTCCTTTTTGAGTTTTTTATTTTAAGGATAAATTGCTTTTGTTATGTTTATTTATTTATTTGGCTGTGTTCGTTTATAGTTGTGGCACGTGGGAACCTCACTGTATCATGCAGATCCTTTGTTGAACACACAAACTTTCTCTAGTTGTGGCACATGGGTTCAGTAGTAGTTGTGGCAACGTGGACAATCTACTTGTGGTGTGCAAGTTTAGTTACCCTGATGCATGTGGGGTCTTAGTTCCCAGACCAGGGATAGAACTCACATCCCCTGCACTGAAAGGCAGATTCTTAACCACTGGACCACCAGGGAAGCCTCTACTAAGAGCTTCTTAGTTAATATCTAGTAAAATTAAATTTATAAACTATGTATTTTATCCTAAAATAAAGAAATGCACAGTTGGTAGACCAATATAGCTACCCTAAAACTGAAAGTATATGAGACTTTTTAAATGTATAGTTAAAGTTTTAAATAAAATTTGTTAAAAGACTTTTCAGGGTTCTGGAGCTGTATGTATGTCAAGCCTTTCATTGCGTAAGTGACAACAATTAGGCCCAGAATGATATGATGGCTTGAACTTGTAAGGACTATTTCTTTGCATAATTGACAAGATCACTTTAAGATTTCATACTAATCAGGTTTAACTCACTTTCTTATTTTTATTCACTTTGCATATTCAACTGCTGTTTACATCTACCTTCCTAATCATGGAATTTTGTTTTTGTTTTTACATAGCCAAGAGGAGATGCTTTGAATTCAACCTATCATTTCAGCAAAGTTATGGAATTTATAAAATAGCACATGAAGATTACTATGATGATGATGAAAATTCTACAGCCTGTCACAATCTCATGAATTTTGAGTGCACAACTACAAAAGACTCTCAGAGAGACACTCATATCTTCAGTGCCATAAAAGTGGAAATCAGCACCACACCCTCTCTGGACAGCTCCACACTAACAAGCATCAACCAGTGCACAAACACTGACATGATAGAAGCTGAAGAGGAGTCCCACAGCGAAGGTGTTGATCCACTAGTCTCTGAAAAAGCAGAAGGTGATAATAAATATGATGAAACCACCTTTTTGGAAGGGCCAGAAAGAAGACTTTCTCATGAAGAGGGTCAGAAACCAGACCTTTCAGACTGGGAATGGTGTAGGAGTAAATCAGAAAGAACCCCTCGTCAGGTACAGTAAAGATTGCTATTATTGTAAAGTAAAAATAAGACCAAGCATGACAGCATGCAAAAAAATTATCAGTTGTTTATTTCATTCAAGATGGTATTCACTTTCCTCAATTAATTTCCATAATATTAGATTTATTTCAAAGTGTCTTTTGAAGGACTTCTAAATGTTTTTAATTAGTTTTATACTGTTATTCAAATTCTATATACTTGGGGATTAGCAGAGTTAAATATGATTTTTGAGAAGAGTAGAGCATTCTAACTTCTTGTAATCTGTATAAATTCAGACTAGAAACTTATTTCAAGTTAATTAACTTAAAGGTTTTATTTTTCTTCACCTGAAAACTTTACACAAGTCCCTGAAAGAGGCTTGAGGGCAAAAGTTTATACAACTAGTGATGAAGAAATAGTCCTATTGCAACTGTATTAGACAGCTCACCTATTAACCTTGCTGAAATTAGTCCTTCTAATACTCAGCAAGGAAAAAAAGATATATTTCAGAATACACCCAAGTGAACCTTTACAAAAACCCTGCTTAATGTTCCATTTTTTTAAGGATTAGAGAATGTTTATATAATGTTTCTTAATGGAAGAATTTGTACCTTAAGCTCATCTCATTCTTTCCTAGATTACAGCCTGCTATAATGGTGAGGAGCACTTATTTTATTAAAATCATAGTGTGATATTGATATAAGATTGTTCTTTCTTCTAAATGCTCATATATGATAATTAAAGTTGCCTTGCTTTCCACACAATTGATTTACTAGGAAAAGATACTTTTTTCCACCTGACAGTATAAATCAAAATCCACTTGTCCATAGTCTCTGATATTAAAAATATAATTCTTCAAATATCCACTAGTAATAATGTAATCATTGATCAAAAATATGACCACAAAGCACCAATTATGAATATGAACAGAATAATCTGAGATTTCCTTTATTCTTCTAATTAATTAAAGCTACTAGTTTTACTTTGATATCATCAGTTTTAAAAGTTGGATAATAAAACATACAAAACATATGATTTAAAATAATTANTCATTGATCAAAAATATGACCACAAAGCACCAATTATGAATATGAACAGAATAATCTGAGATTTCCTTTATTCTTCTAATTAATTAAAGCTACTAGTTTTACTTTGATATCATCAGTTTTAAAAGTTGGATAATAAAACATACAAAACATATGATTAAAAATAATTATACATAGTGTTCAGTGATTGGATATCTCAAAAAATCACTAAATATTTACTGTAAATTGACAAATATAATAAAAAGTATATTACTAATAGGACACATTGTTCTGTCAGTATGGACACACTGAGAGGACACACACATTTTTAAAACAATGTGGTATCCCAGCTAAAAGAGGCCTCCCTACAATATCATCATCAATTTGCTCCTAAATAATCTAAACCTCCTGGCTTTCTTGCACTTAAAAATTAAGTAATATCCATGATGAAGTAAGTATGTATATGTGTCAGTGTGCACCCATGTTCATTCACCCCAGTGACTCGGAGCTCCAGTACCCTGCACTGCTCCTCTGTTCCATCCTCATGCTTACCTCTTATTGGTTATAGCTATCTTGACTCTTGCTCATGTTTTTTGGTTTTACTATTTTATCACAAATAAGTGTATTTCTAGCATAATATATTCCTTAGTTTTGCTTGTTTTGAGTTTCCTAAAGACAGCAACATATCTCGGTGGGATTTGTGTTTTTTTCCATACTACTTTACTTTAAATGACCTCATTTTCTAATTTATTTTGTCAAAACAATGGGAAATGCTGCCTCAATTATCAGAACTTACAGCTGTTATTTAAAAGCCTTAGTTATATTTTTGAAGAATATAATCCGTTCTCCTAGAATTGGGGAAATATGTAAAAGGATCGGACACTGCTTACATCTAAGTATATTGTCTTCTGAGAATAGTGAAGTACAACTTACAAACCTCTGTAAATCAAAAGCCAAAATGAGATATGGAAAGCACAAAATGCTGACCAACCCAGGTATCTTTCAACTACAAAGATTGCTTATATTAAGTATTAATATTGCAACATCTGTGAAGAGCAAATAGTTCAGGAAACTGATTTTAAGTGATCCTTTAGAAATATTTAGTGGAAAAATAGATAATACAATGCTTAGGAAAGGTAAATTTATATTTTAAGAGGCTAAAATTAAAAGAAATATTATCATAAATTTTAAAACAACAGCAAGAAATCCTTAAGCTACAGGCTGATGTTATTGATATGACTTTTCCTTAGCAAATCACCTATGGACTTTAAGGTTAGCATTATAACCAAAATGTGTTTTAGGGTTGAAAAGCTTTTCCTCTGACCAAAGATTGGTTTTAACTCTTAACCTATTCTTCACCAGCAGATATTTCATGGGAAAAGGTAATGACTTAAATAGCACTTTCTTTTCATTCTCTCCTTCCAAGTTCTTTCTTTGCTCTGAAATAAACTTAACTTATATATCTTATAGTGATACATTGAACTTTGGTAAATATTGTAGTAATTATGAAAACACTATCTTTTTATCTTCTATAGTTGTATTTTCAAATATTTAGGTTCAATTTATCAGTTCATTGAATTATCCATGTTCTTTGTTTTGGGGATATAAAAAACACAGGTTTGATTTAAAATGCATTTAACTGTCCCTACCTTATTTTTACAATGTGCTCAATCATTCAGTTGTGGCTGAATCTTTGCAACCTGATGGACTGTTGCCCACCAGGCTCCTCTGTCCATGGGGTTCTCCAGGCAAGAATACTGGAATGGGTTGCCATTTCCTACTCCAGGGGATCTTCTCAGCCCAGGAATCAAACCCATGTCTTCTGCATCTCTGCACTGGCAGGCTGATTCTTTATCACTTCACCACCTGGGCAGCCCTTCTTTTTTTTTTTTTTTTAGAATACAATAAACGTTGCTTTTTGTTTTTTAGCATTTATGCAAGTAAACAAATTCTCAGTATATCCTATTGGAAATTCTAGTAGGCGTGAGAGCGTCAGGTCAAAGTTAAGTTATAAAGAAAATGGTAGTAGAATGACTTGAATAGGTTTAAATGCTGTCCAATAAAATGTATCAGAGGTGAGAGTGTTTGTAAGACTAAAATTCAGTGTTATACTTAGCCACACATTTGCCCCTAGTAAGTTGAATCCTAAGCAGTTTATTGTTTTAAAGTTCAGGGAGAAAAATGGAAATGTCAGAGGTCTTCAGTTACAAAGTTTTAATGTGGTTGCCATGGCATGACTGTCCCTCAAATGAAATAACGATTTTCTAGAACCTCAAAGTTTTATCTCTGAATAAAGAAAATTGTACTTATAAAATAACTTGGTAGCTTATTGGAGATCACTTTGGGCTTCCATGGTGGCTCAGAGGGTAAAGCGTCTGCCCACTGTGCGGGAGACCTGGTTCAATCCCTGGGTTGGGAAGATCCCCTGGAGAAGGAAAAGGCAACCCACTCCAGTACTCTTGCCTGGAAAATCCCATGGACGGAGAAGCATGGTAGGCTACAGTCCATAGGGTTGCAAAGAGTCAAACACAACTTCACTTTCACTTTCACTTTTTCTCTTTTAATACTAATCTCATCAGGTTATCCATGGATTTCATTTTCTTTTCTTTTAACTTGTTGTCTTAGAGCCCTAGAAATTCATTTATTACTATGAATTAGCAACAAAGATATGCTGTTTTCATGCACTTCAGTTCAGTTCAGTTGCTCAGTCGTGTCTGACTCTTTGCGACCCCATGAATCACAGCACGCCAGGCCTCCCTGTCCATCACCAACTCCCAGAGTTCACTCAGGCTCACGTCCATCAAGTCGGTGATGCCATCCAGCCATCTTATCCTCTGTCGTCCCCTTCTCCTCCTGCCCCCAATCCCTCCCAGCATCAGAGTCTTTTNTTTTTTTTTTTTTTTTAGAATACAATAAACGTTGCTTTTTGTTTTTTAGCATTTATGCAAGTAAACAAATTCTCAGTATATCCTATTGGAAATTCTAGTAGGCGTGAGAGTGTCAGGTCAAAGTTAAGTTATAAAGAAAATGGTAGTAGAATGACTTGAATAGGTTTAAATGCTGTCCAATAAAATGTATCAGAGGTGAGAGTGTTTGTAAGACTAAAATTCAGTGTTATACTTAGCCACACATTTGCCCCTAGTAAGTTGAATCCTAAGCAGTTTATTGTTTTAAAGTTCAGGGAGAAAAATGGAAATGTCAGAGGTCTTCAGTTACAAAGTTTTAATGTGGTTGCCATGGCATGACTGTCCCTCAAATGAAATAACGATTTTCTAGAACCTCAAAGTTTTATCTCTGAATAAAGAAAATTGTACTTATAAAATAACTTGGTAGCTTATTGGAGATCACTTTGGGCTTCCATGGTGGCTCAGAGGGTAAAGCGTCTGCCCACTGTGCGGGAGACCTGGTTCAATCCCTGGGTCGGGAAGATCCCCTGGAGAAGGAAAAGGCAACCCACTCCAGTACTCTTGCCTGGAAAATCCCATGGACGGAGAAGCATGGTAGGCTACAGTCCATAGGGTTGCAAAGAGTCAAACACAACTTCACTTTCACTTTCACTTTTTCTCTTTTAATACTAATCTCATCAGGTTATCCATGGATTTCATTTTCTTTTCTTTTAACTTGTTGTCTTAGAGCCCTAGAAATTCATTTATTACTATGAATTAGCAACAAAGATATGCTGTTTTCATGCACTTCAGTTCAGTTCAGTTGCTCAGTCGTGTCTGACTCTTTGCGACCCCATGAATCACAGCACGCCAGGCCTCCCTGTCCATCACCAACTCCCAGAGTTCACTCAGGCTCACGTCCATCAAGTCGGTGATGCCATCCAGCCATCTTATCCTCTGTCGTCCCCTTCTCCTCCTGCCCCCAATCCCTCCCAGCATCAGAGTCTTTTCCAATGAGTCAACTCTTCCCATGAGGTGGCCAAAGTATTGGAGTTTCAGCTTTAGCATCATTCCTTCCAAAGAACACTCAGGACTGATCTCCTTCAGAATGGACTGGTTGGATCTCCTTGCAGTCCAAGGGACTCTCAAGAGTCTTCTCAACACCGCAGTTCAAAAGCATCAATTCTTCGGTGCTCAGCCTTCTTCACAGTCCAACTCTCACATCCATACATGACCACAGGAAAAACCATAGCCTTGACTAGAGGACCTTTTAGTCCCACTTATAATTCTTTATCATCATAGTATTTAAAAGATGAAAGGTTCTCTACTACACCAGTAGAATATAGAAAAATAGATTCTGAAACAGTCTTCAGATGAGAGTCAGGTGCTGGAAGTGACTGCTTTTTGAATTAGCCATACCAACCATTTGGAATAATGAGGAATAAACCAGCAAGAACTAACTTAAAGTCACCAGGGAAATCAAAGAAATCTTAATTTTAAGGAAAATGTTTTAACTATCTAAAAATAGTTTTACACATCAAAGTTAAGCACTTCTTTGTAATATTTAAGTACAGCTTTAGTACCTAATTACCAAGAGATGGATATTAGTTTAAGAATGAGGCAAAGTCATTCATATCAATGTATGGCAAGAGCTATCACAATGTTGTAAAGTAATTAGCCATCAGTTAAAATTAATTAATTAATTTTTGAAAGTAAAAAAAGAATGTGGGGATCAAACATTTGAGAGATGTAATGTCAAAACTGTAACGAAGAAATACACTGCAAAGAAAGAGAATGGGGCAAAATCAATCCTTGTCACTTAATATATGTCCCCAAAGTGAAATAAGACTTGAATACCCCAGTATACGTATCTCTTTCCTCTCCCTGAAAAAGTGCATCTTCTCTTTTCGTAAACTATTAAAAATTTAAATCAAGCATAAGATGTTAGCGTTTCCTCTGACATTGTCACCTTGGTAATTGCAAATGCTTAAATTTGTTCTCTGAGTAATTTTTGACATTTTTAAACTGAAGTGACATAAGGGGAAAACTCACATATCATCTCCTGTTTGTAGCCTCATGGCAAAGATATAGTCTCATCTGAACACAAAATGAGTTTTGGAATATAGATTTTTTTTTTATATTTAGCAACATCTGTTTGTTTGGAGTAGTTAATTCCACTCACTATTCAGAGATCTGAAACTTGTTACACTGCTTTCTTTTTTCAAAACATTTATAATCTTTTTTGTTTTATGATTACAAGGTAATATAATTATTGTAGAAAAAGTTTAGAGATTGCTGCTAAGTGAAGAAAAACACCCACTTTTAACCACCCAGAGTTAATCACTGTTTACATTTTATCATATAAAACTTTAGGCTCTTTCCTAAGCATATATTTTCACTTTTGACAGAAATGAGATTGTGGTGCACGTATTGTTTTGAAATCTGCTTTTTTCCATGTAAGAGTATAATTTTCACCTGATTTAAATTGTTTGAGCCATTTGTGTGACTATCTGGTACAGTTTAGAATGGCTGTTTAGAGTGTGGTTTAAAAACTTGTTCACGGATATAAATTTGTTCTCCAGTATTTAAAGTCTTGAAAGTTGAAACTAAGGAAATTTCATTGTAAACTAATTTGAATATTTCATAACACATTTTGTGATCCTCACAGCATGTAACCATTTGCTGAAATGAAATAAAATTGAGCTAACTGTTCAGTTCCTATGGATTCAAGAGGATTAGCATTCGGTCAAAGCTCACATAGAATCTTATTCACTTTTTAAGCTAAGGGTTGTGTTAATATCCTCAAAAAATGCTCATGGTTTAAACTTTAAAGGCTTTGTGTTGGAACCACCCAGTTATGGCTTAGATCTCTTCTACAGCTCCAACTGTTATCCCTTATTTGAACTCAAGTAGCTGGAAACACTACATTCTTAAATCTTTTTTATTATGAATTCATTTTAGAGTTACAAAACAGCTTTTAAAATAGTATGAGAGTTCTAATATATCCTTCATCCAGTTCTATTAATGTTAACATGTTATGTGATGATAATATAATTATTAGGGAATTAATAACTAATTTATAGAACTTATTTCAGTTTTACTAGCATCCTGTTTATGTCCTCTTTTCTGGTCCAGAATCTGTTCCTCAATTCATTACTGCAGTTGCTGTCATGCCTCCTCAGAGTCTTCAGTCTCTAGCAATTCCACAGTCTTTCTGTGTCTTATTACAGATGATTTTTGACACTTCCAAAGACAACCAGCCAGTTTGTTTCACTTTGCTTTGTTTCTAGGATATCTTTGAGTTTGTAATTAACACATGTTTTCTATTAACCAAATTGAAGTTGTAAATTTTTGACAAGAATAACACAGAAGTTATTTGAAGTTTGCCCTCCCCAGCACACCATATCAAGAGGTTCATGATGTTGATATGTCTTATGACAATGATACAAACTTTGATCACTTGGTGGTGTCTGCCAGAAATCTCTATGTAAAGTACTATTTTTCCCTTTGTAAATTATAACTATTTTGTAGGGAGATATTTTTGAGGCCATGCTATGCAAATATTCTGTTTTCTATCATACTTTTGCCCACTAATTTTAGCATTAATTTATGAAGCTTGCCTGTAACAATTATTATGTGAAAGTGATTTTCTATTTCTATAATTTCTTCTATATTTCTTATTGGAATTATCCTACCAAAAAAATGATCTCTTTTCCTGTTATTTGTATTAGTATGAGATCATAGATACTTATTTTAATCTCTATGTTATTAACAATACTATTATTTATTTTATTACTCCAGTTAGCCTACATTTGGCCATTGGGCTATTCTGACTTATTCAGGTTGATGCCTTTATCCATTCAATATGCCATTCTCATCTCTTTTTAGCACTTCCTTACTTTCTAGCAGTACAAGGTATTAGTCAGTATCATCTTGTACTTTTTCTGACCCACCCCTAGAATCAATCATTTTCCTGAGGAATTCTAGTTTCTTCTGTTAAAGAATGGGATTTAGAAACCAACATCTGGGTTCTAGTTATTTTTATTAGTTATTGTTACTGAGATGTCTTGCTTTTAGACTCTACCATTGGACAGATCTAGGAATATATGTATGTATGCTCATCCGTGTATGTGTGTGTGTATATATATATATATAT
>SJYW01019562.1:147278-161047 GCA_006410735.1 Raphicerus campestris
TCTTTTCACCTTTTTTTTCTTCTCAACTTCTTCTTCTTCTCAACTTCTTCTTCTACTTCTCACCTTCTTCTTGTGCTTCCTTTTCTTCTTCTTCTTCTTTTTCTTCTTTTCAAACTCTTCTTCTTTTTCTCACCTTCTTCTTCTTCTCACATTCCTCTTCTTCTCACCTTCTTCTTCTATTCTCACCTTCTTCTTCTTACCAACTTCTTCTCCTTTTTCTCACCTTCTTCTTCTTCTTCTTCTCCTCACCTTCTTCTTCTTCTTCTTCTTTTCACCTTCTGCTTGTTCTTTTTTTCTCACCTTCTTCTTCTTTTTCTTCGTCTTCTTCTTCCTCTCACTTTCTATTTTTCTTCTCACCTTCTTCTTTCTCTTCTCACCTCCTTCTTCCTCTNTGGACATCTAGGTTGTTTCCATGTTCTAGCTATTGTGGGCTTCCCTCGTGGCTCAGAGGTTAAAGCATCTGCTTCCAATGCAGGAGACCTGGGTTCGATCCCTGGGTTGGGAAGATCCCCTGGAGAAAGAAATGGCAATTCACTCCAGTATTCTTGCCTGGAGAATCCCATAGACAGAGAAGCCTAGTAGGTTACAGCCCACAGAGTCGCAAAGAGTCAGACACGACTGAGCGACTTCACTTCACCTCACCTCTAGCTATTGTAAATAGTGCTGCAGTGAACATTGGGTTACATGTGTCTTTTTCAGTTTTGGTTTCCTCAAGGTATATGCTGAGGAGTTGGGATTGCAGGGTCATATGGTGGTTTTATTCCTAGTTTTAAAAGAAATCTCCATACCGTCTTCCATAGTGGCTGTTTCAATCTACATTCCCACCAACAGTGGAAAGGGTTCTCTTTTCTCCACACCCTCTCTCTCAAGCACTTATTGTTTGTAGATGTTTTGATGATAGCCTTTCTGACTGGAGTGAGGTGATATCTCATTGTAGTTTTGATTTGCATTTCTCTAATAATGAGAGTTGTTGAGTGTCTTTTCATGTGTTTATTAGTCATCTGTATGTCTTCTTTGGAGAAATGCCTGTTTAGGTCTCTCCCACTTTTTGATTGGGTAATTTGTTTTTCTGATATTGACTTATATGAGTTGCTTGCATGTTTTGGAAATTACTCGTTTTTCAGTTGTTTCACTTGCTATTATTTTCTCCCATTCTGAGAGTTGTATTTTCACCTTCTTTATGGTCTCCTTTGCTGTGCAAAAACTTTGAAATTTAATTTTGTATCACTTATTTATTTCTGTTTTATTTCCACTATCTAGGAGGTGAGTTGTAGAGGATCTTATGCCTGTGTTTTCCTCTAAGAGTTTTATAGCTTCCGGTATTAAGTTTAGCTCTTTAATCCATTTTGAGTTTATCTTTGTATATGGGCTTCCCTGGTGGCTCAGAGGTTAAAGCGTCTGCCTGGAATGCGGGAGACCTGGTTCGATCCCCAAGTCGGGAAGATCCCCTGCAGAAGGAAATGGCAACCCACTCTAGTACTCTTGCCCTGAGAATCCCATTGAGCGAGGAGCCTGGTAGGCTTCAGTCCGTGGACACAACTGAGCGACTTCACTTTCACTTTGTGTACGGTGTTAGGAAGTGTTTTAATTTTTTTCTTCTACATGTAGCTGTCTTCTACATGTAGTTTTGCCACACCACTTATTGAAGAGGCTATCTTTACCTCATTGTGTATTCTTGCATCCTTTGTCAAAGGTAAGGTGCTTGTAGGTGCATGGGTTCATCTCTGGGCTCTCTGTCTTGTTCCATTGGTCTATGCTTCTGTTTCTGTGGCCAGTACCATACTGTCTTGATGACTGTAGCTTTATAGTCTGAAGTTAGGAAGGTTGATTCCTTCAGCTCCGTTCTTCTTTCTCAAGATTGCTTTGGCTATTTGGGGTCTTTTGTGTTTCTATATGAATTGTGAAACTTTTTGTTCTAGTTCTGTGAAAAATACCATTGGTAATTTGATAGGAATTGCATTGAATCTGTAGATTTCATTTGGTAGTTTAGTCATTTTCACAATATTGATTCTTCCAACACAGGAACATGGAATATCTCTCTATCTGATTTTGCCATCTTTGATTTATTTCAACAGTGTCTTATAGTTTTCTGTATACTGTTCTTTTGTCTCCTTAGGTAGGTTTATTCCTAGATATTTTATTCTTTTTGTTGCAATGGTGAATGGGATTGATTCCTTAATTTCTTTTTCTGAATTTTCATTGTTAGTATATAGGAATGTAAGTGATTTCTGTGTGATTTTGTATCCTGTGACTTTGCTAAATTCACTGATTAGCTCTACTAGTTTTCTGATAGTATCTTTGAGGTTTTCTATGTATAATATCATGTTATCTGCAAACTGAGTTTTACTACTTCTTTTCTGATCTGGATTCCTTTTATTTCTTTTTCTTCTCTGATTGCCATAGCTAGGACTTCCAAAACTATGTTGAATAATGGTGAGAGAGGGCACCCTTGTCTTATTCCTGATCTTAGAGGGAATGCTTTCAGTTTTATACCATTGAGAATAATGTTCGCTGTGGGTTTATCATATATGGCCTTTACCATGTTGAGGTAGATTCATTCTATGCCCATTTTTGGAAGAGTTTTTATCAAAGGCTTTTTCTGCATCTATTGAGATTTTCATATGGTTTTTATCTTTCAGTCTGTTAATATGGTATATCACATTAATTAAATTGCATATATTGAAGAATCCTTGCATCCCTGGTGCAAACTTAACTTGATCATGATTTATGATCTTTCTGATGTGTTGTTGAGTTCTGTTTGCTAGAATTTTGTTAATGATTTTTGCATCTATGTTCATCAGTGATATTGTCTGGTAATTTGCTTTTTTGTGTGTGTTGTTTTTGTCTGCTTTTGCTATCAGGGTGATGGTGGCCTCCTAGAATGAGTTTGGAAGTGATCTTTCCTCTGCAAATTTTTGAAAGAGTTTTAGAAGGATAGGCATCAGCTCTTCTCTAAATGGTTGATAGAATTCCCCTGTGAAGAAAGCCTGGGCTTTCTTAGGAGTTGAGGGGGAGAGTTTTGATCACAGTTTCAATTTCAGGAGCATGTGATTTATGATTGCATTTAATAAAGTTTGAAAGCAGACACATCTAAGTGATTTAGGGATATGTACAAAAATGGTAAAACCATAGAGAAGAGTTTAGAAGCAGTTATCANTTTTAGAAGGATAGGCATTAGCTCTTCTCTAAATGGTTGATAGAATTCCCCTGTGAAGAAAGCCTGGGCTTTCTTAGGAGTTGGGGGGGAGAGTTTTGATCACAGTTTCAATTTCAGGAGCATGTGATTTATGATTGCATTTAATAAAGTTTGAAAGCAGTCACATCTAAGTGATTTAGGGATATGTACAAAAATGGTAAAACCATAGAGAAGAGTTTAGAAGCAGTTATCACAGAAATCTGAAAAATATTTGTCATTAGAAAGAAAATAAGCTGGAAAGTACACATGGGATCCCCGTGGGTGCTGAAAAGTCTCTATTTCTAATATTGGCGAGTGATAATTATACTATTTTATACTGTGTATTAATCTTTAATGCTCTTTAGATCATGTGTTATATTTCACAATTTTAAAGTTAAAAATAAATACAATTTGTCTAGATGATTCTGATGAGCACCCATTGCCCTAGGCCCCTCATCCTGCTTTGCTTCTGCTGCTTGGGCCACTCAGAGCCATTCAGCTGCCTCTCTGACTTGCTGTTATGTTAATGAAATATGGTTACCTAATTCTTCACATTGCTGTGCTTTCTCATCTAAATATAATTACTTTGCTCAATCTTTTTTTGTTTGACAAATTCACTTAAATTAGCCCATAGCCAAGTAAGTGACTGCTACTGCTAAGTCACTTCAGTCATGTCCAACTCTGTGCAACCCCTTAGATGGCAGCCCACCAGGCTCCCTCGTCCCTGGGATTCTCCAGGCAAGAACACTGAAGTGGGTTGCTGTTTCCTTTTCCAATGCATGAAAGTGAAAAGTGAAAGTGAACTTGCTCAGTCGTGTCCGACCCTCAGCAACCCCATGGACTGCAGCCTACCAGGCTCCTCTATCCATGGGATTTTCCAGGCAAGAGTACTGGAATGGGGTGCCATTGATCAAACAGAATGTTCAGGCTGTCTTCTTCACTCTATGAGCTATACCTCTCTTAATGCATCTTAAGGTCGCATTCAATTATTTGGCAGCCATATCACTCTGCTGATATGTTTACCATCAGCTGAGACTGTTAAGCCCTTTTTGCTCATGCTGCTGCTTAGCCATCTTGTATCTTTGTAGTCTATTGTTAAGACTCATATTGTATCTGTTCATCTAGTTCCATTTAGTTCACTCTTCCATTTTTTCAGCAGTCTTTTCTAATGCTATCAAAATGCTTTCAGATGCCGATTCTAAGACCTTACTTCTACACTATAATTCCAAAATTTGGACCACCCATGAATTTAATAAATCACCCTTCATATTTTTCATTAAACTGTTGATTAAAACTGTGGAGCAAGGCAGAGCTGAAGAAAGAGGCCTAATGTGTACTACCAGAAACAAGTCTCTCCTTTAGTCTGGTTTATTTAAGAATACCTTTGGTACTGTGGTTCTAATAGGTATTTATCTCCTTCATTACCCTTGCAATCAATATATTTTTACTCCCTCTTTTTCACATGAGTGTCATTAAGATATTGTATGATGCTTTAATGAAATACAAATATAAAATTTTCTATTGTATCTCTTTTATCTGCCATTAGTTAGTTTGTTTATTTAACAATTAGTATTAATAGGAACACTATGGATATAAAAGAGCTTCCCAGGTTGTGCACTGATAACGAATTCACCTGCCAATGCAGGAAAGGAGACTCAGGAGACATGGGTTCAATCCCTGGGTTGGGAAGATCCCCTGGAGTAGGAAATGGCAACCCACTCCAATATTCTTGCCTGGAAAATTCCATGAACANGGAACACTATGGATATAAAAGAGCTTCCCAGGTTGTTCACTGATAACGAATTCACCTGCCAATGCAGGAAAGGAGACTCAGGAGACATGGGTTCAGTCCCTGGGTTGGGAAGATCCCCTGGAGTAGGAAATGGCAACCCACTCCAATATTCTTGCCTGGAAAATTCCATGAACAGAGGTGCCTGGTGGGCTACAGTCCATACAGTCAGTCTACGGGGTCACAAAGAGTTAGAAACGACTGAGCATGCACACAAACATGGATATAAACATGTAAGCTTTTTGCCTTCAAGTTAGACTTTCAAGCAAATAACTGCACCTCAGTGAGAAAATAATGGACAGAACACAGACATTTTTAGACCATAGAGGATCCCATGATTAGGTCCAATAATGCTGAAGAAGAAATGAATTGGTCTAGTANGATATAAACATGTAAGTTTTTGCCTCCAAGTTAGACTTTCAAGCAAATAACTGCACCTCAGTGAGAAAATAATGGACAGAACACAGACATTTTTAGACCATAGAGGATCCCATGATTAGGTCCAATAATGCTGAAGAAGAAATGAATTGGTCTAGTAAGACATAGTGTTGGTAAACTCATACTGTGTCATTATCTCAAATCTTTTTTCTTGACTTTTAAATTCTATCTTTTCATCAAGTTAATCTTTGAAATTTTCATGGAGTTAATGAAATATCACTGGTCTAGTTTATTAATTTCACTTTTTTCCATTTGACAAAGGAGAAACATTTGCACATTTCCAGTGTTCAAATTCTCATTTGCTTAAAGGTCATCAAGCATGTTTATACAGCAACTTTTCCTGGTAACTTTGAATATGATTATTTTGAGGGATATATCTTACACCCTTATTTCAAGTTGTACTTTATTCTCACAGATGTTTTCTTTACATTTTAAAATTCCTTTACAAAGGACATATAAGCAAATTAGGATCTGGGGATATCTTCTTTTCTTGTATCATCCTTCACNGCAGTTGCAAGATTCTCCCCTATTATTTCTTATTTCAAGTTGCACTTTATTCTCACAGGTGTTTTCTTTACATTTTAAAATTCCTTTACAAAGGACACATAAGCAAATTAGGATCTGGGGATATCTTCTTTTCTTGTATCATCCTTCACTTGGTGACATTGACTGCAAGCAGTGGCCTACCCCTTTCTTTGATCTTCTGATCTGAACGTATTTCCATAGTTTGTTGCCCTCGATATTTTCACAAGCCACAGATAATTTTCTTCATTTATCCTTCCAAAGACCAATCTTCCCATCTTTGGTGATGAGTCGTTTATTCTAGAGGCCCCCTTAAGCCTGAACTGACCTGACTTCACTGAATTTTTAATATACAATCTTCTCTTCTTCCTCAACTGGATCACTTATGACTACATAGCCAGAATTGTAATCTTGATGCTCATATCTATGTTTGTTTCTCAGTTTTTCTTTTCAAAGTTGGCTTATGAAAGTTTAAAGCTACATCCAAGCTTTCCCTCCCAGTTATCATGTATACTAGAAATAAACAGTTTTCTCCTTACATGTCCAACTCTTTCAATTGTCAGTCACTTTCCTTATTGGTCAGAATTGGAGTCAAAGATACTGTGCCCTATTACTGCCTGTACTCTCTTTCGGGTGAAACTGTGAGCAAATCCAGGCAAAAGCATGCTAGATGGCCTGCTTTATGTTTAAAAATACCTTCAAGCCAAATCTTTGAAAAACATTGCCTTGCCTCTGGGCGAACATATACACTCTGCCTTCCTGAACATATCTCTATTCAAGAGCCATCTTTCCTGTATCTTTAGCTATGATCTGGAAATCTAAATTCAGTTCACAGACACTATCTGCAAAGCCNATGGAATTTCAACCATGATCCCCAAGTTAGCTCTGTTGTTATTGTTCAGTCACTAAGTTGTGTCTGACTCTTTGCTACCCCATGGACTGCAGCACTCCAGGCTTCCCTGTCCTTCACTACTATCTCCCAGAATTTGATCAAACTCATGTCCATTGAGTCAGTGATGCTCTACCCTGACACAAAGTAATTACACATTAAGTCACATAAGCCCCAGGATCTTGGTTGGCTTTCTTGTTGCTAGGCAGAATTTGGATTCTGTCTCTAGCTTGGGGACTGATTGTGTGACATGGGGCGGACTCTTTGCCTTTTTATCATACCTGAAAAATGAGACGTTTGAGAAAATGAAAAGATTGGAACTAGGTAAACCCAGGTCTCTCCCAGCCCTAGAATGCTATTGTATATAATTCTTTCACACATTGCACTGTTTCCAGATTTCACTTCAAAAATCTTCTCCCCAAGGGAGTAGGGCTTCTCTATCCCAGTTATGTAAGCTCAAATTTTAGGCTTTCTCAGCTTACTATGGAAGGTACCACTAGGCTAGGTGGCAGAAATGATAAAGAACCCACCTACCAATGCAGGAGACATAAAAGACACAAGTACAATCCCTGGGTCAGGAAGATCCCCTGGAGAAGGAAATGGCAACCCATTCTAGTATACTTGCCTAGAGTATACTGTGGACGAAGGAGCCTGGAGGGCTACAGTTCATGAGGTCACAAAGAGTTGGACACAATATAGTACACACACACACATACACACACACACGGCAACTGAATTATTGCCTTGATATTTCTTATTGAAGATGTTTGTATCTATTAATACTACTGAGATGTGCACCTTGAGGCAGTGATTGGTGAAGCAAATAGACTTCCATTTTGAATAAATCTTTCCATGTTTGAGCAGTTCCTAATTACTTTATGTGATAAAAGAATCTGGAAATGTTTCTACATGAGAAAATTACTAGACCTTTGCTTTACTAGTAATAGCTATTTATAACTTTTATTCTTTTAAGTTTGGTTTACTGGAAATAAAGTCTCACCTGAGGCTTCAGGAAAATGCCTGGAGCTTTAAAGTCTTCAGTTTTCTAAATCTTCTCTGAACTCGCAAGTGCAGAGGGCTTGGTTTCAATTCAACATCCATGTAACTTTCTTCTTCAAAGGTCAAGGTAAAACTGTAGCATGTCTGTGTCTCAATCATATGCCTGTGAAATATGGGACTCTTACTGCTGGGAAATTTGCCAAACAAAGCATAAATTAGAACTTTGTCAGGAGAAAACCCATAAATGATTTGACTCGAGTTTTCAAGAGCCTACATATCAAGTCAGCAAGCACTTTTTAACCCATTTCAGTGCGCCCAATACTGTGTTTCATATTCACTGCTGGGGACTGAAAATAAGAACTGAAAATACTGGTTCTTGGACTTCCCTGGTGAGCTGATGATTGAGAATCCACCTGCCAGTGCAGGGGACATAGGTTTGATTCCTTGTTGGGGAGGATTCCACATGCTGCGGGACAACTAGGCCTCTGCACCACAACTCCAGAAGCCTGTACTCTAGAACCCGTGCTCCAAAAGAGACAGCCCGCACTCGCCACACCTAGAGAAAGCCCCCGTATAACAAAGAAGACCCAGCACAGCCAATAATATATAAATATATAATTTTTTTTAAGTCTCAACATCATCATTCAACAACAACAAATTTTTTTTTTCAAATATTGCTTCTTTTTAAAGAGAGAAATCCACATAGAAGTAGGTGCCTACAGCCTCAGCTAAACCCTATTTAAATTATCTCCTATCTTGGGACTACCCATGACTTAAAGGAAGTAGAGATGAGTGTGTGCTCTGAGATGGTTTAACTGTGGCCTGCTCAGTAAAGATTCTCAGTCCCAAGCCTGTTTTCTGAGTTTCCTCTTTCCCCAGTTGTCCCACAGCTGGGTCAACTAATTTCCTCTTCTGCAGATCCAGCCTATTTATTTTCAGAGCAATTTGAGTTTTAGAGGCTATAAATAAGTGGCCTCTGGCCCAATGCCTCCATTCATCCAGGATTATTATAACAGCCCTTTTCAGATATGGGGCATAGGCGGTGTGTCCTGGGCTACCCCTGCTATGATCTAACCAGAGCCATTTTTACTCTTTCCAGATCTTGACTTCCTTATCTCAGCCTTAATCCTACCCCAAATTCCAGCTAACAGCAATTTATCAAAAATCAGTTCTCTGAAGAAGCAATTTTCTGAATGACTAATTCACTGAATTTAATACATTTATCAACATACCAACAATTTTTTTAGAGAAATTTCTTTTTGAGTATAAGAAATGAATTTGGATATATTCTTTTTGAATATATAGTTGAAAATATATTTTAGTTTAATATGATCAAGCATATGTTGTTTAGTTGCTAAGTCATGTCCAACATTTTTTGTGACCCCATGGGATATATTTCTTATAAACTTATTCTTCATAAAAATATTCATAAGAAAAATGAATGACCCGTATGACCCCCAGCATTCAATAAATTGAGCATTATTTAAAATAAAGCTAGAGTGAAACATTAATAAATTCAAAAAAACTGTTGATCTGTCTGAGCTTTTGATAATCAGCAGCTTGATTAAATGGTTAAATTTGACAAATTGATCTTTTAGTAAACTGGCTTTCTACAAAATAAATTTTGGTGAAACAATCTAGATTGGCCACAGTGCTGTGTCTGTGTTTCCATGGACAGACTGATGGATAACCTTCCTGGATTTCTATTTCCTTCACCACCCACCTTTGGCTGAACTCAGCTACATCTGGCCCTAGGTGTTGATAAGAGAATGGATGTCACTTCCTGAATAGCTGAGATTTACTCATGTGACTGAAATGCCTTTGCTGGCTATCTTATGTCATCAATGTACTCAGCTCCCATTCTCCTCACTCCCTCCTGTTCATCCTCACTGGCAAATTTCAAGATGCAACAGAGCCAAAGACCTGTCCTTTTTTTTCTTTCAAACTTGAAGTTTTTTAATGTTACCATGTCTCTCATAGTAATGCCAGAGTTCTAAGGAATCTTGAAACCCAAGGGAAATATCAACTTCCTGTGTTGAAAAAAACTTTCCTGCTTTTAACAGAATAAGCTCTATTGGAAGGTGTCTTGTTGTTTGAAGTATGATGGAAGTAGTTAGGCAGGAAAATAGGTAATTGTGACATCAGTTGGACTCATTTAGGTTGAGAATTACTCCTTACTCTCTTCTAAAGACAAATGAGTATTTCTAAGAAACTTGTGCTAGGAAGTAATCACATCTTTTAAAATATAATGCATATGATGACATTCAATTTTAAGTGCTATCACAATAACATATGACTCCATGCTCTTGCATAAAATAACTTCAAATCATCAAATCATTATCTTTATTTCTCTGANACTTGTGCTAGGAAGTAATCACATCTTTTAAAATATAATGCATATGATGACATTCAATTTTAAGTGCTATCACAATAACATATGACTCCATGCTCTTGCATAAAATAACTTCAAATCATGAAATCATTATCTTTATTTCTCTGATTAGCTCTTAGTTAAGGTGTTAGTTACACATCAAATATCTTTTTTTTTTTTCAGCTGTGCAGAGCCTGAGTTGTGGCTTTCAGACTCTTAGTTGCAGCATGTGGGGTCTAGTTCCATGACCAGGGATAAAACCCAGGCCTCTTACATTGAGAACACAGAGTCTTAGCCACTGGACCATCAGGAAACTCCCACCTCAAAAGTCTTAAAACAAAAAAGTCTGTTTTAATCTTGAAGTTTCTCACTCCCACTAACAACAAATACATTGACTTTATATTAAAAATTTTAAAGCAACTAGAGATTTCTAGTATGGTAGGGAAATTTTCAAAACAGTCATTAGTTATAAGAAAAATGGAATCCTAAATATTTGGAGAACAACAGAACTGAATTAATTTAAAAATACATCAATTAAAACAATAAAACTTTATTTTGTCAGCACTCTTGAAAAATGCTACTTGAAAAATCTTTATTTCTCAAATCAAAATTTGTAGTGATTGTTGATCAGCAACATTTATAATGTACAGTTATCTGAAAAGCAAGTATATACACTGAGCAACAAGAACACCAGTTCTTTATAGAATATTATCTGTCAGACTGTGGCCACATGAATGGAAGAGACAAGCTCACATGAATAGCAACAGGCCTTGAGGTCTAGAGAATGCACCTGGATAGTCTGCAGGACCCTCTCCCAAGGGCATCCATGTTGTTTTCAATATATTTTAACTGGGGAAAAAATCTCTCTTGCATCCATTATGTTGTTACAGTTAACTGCCTCTTTGAGGTTTTGCCTAGAACAGTGATTCTTAAGCCTGACTGACCATTAGAATTACCTAATAATGCCCAGTCCCCATGTAGGCTAATTAATTAAAAGTTTCTGAGTGTGATATCCTGGTATTTGTATTTTTTAAAATTTTCCTGAAGAACTGCTGGTGCCTATCTAGATTTGGGAACCAATGGTTTAGAGTATAATATCTGCTAAATGCAGAAAGTAAATTAGTTATAGGATTTTTCCAACTGCTTTTTCAGCCCTTGGGCTTGGTTGTTAGCTTTCAAGATCCTACTTTTAAATCCTGTATATGACATTAGAGTAGCTCAATAGGTGGTGTGCTTGGGTTTCCTTGGAATTTATTTGGACATATGGCCTAAT
This sequence comes from Raphicerus campestris, assembly GCA_006410735.1. NCBI lineage: Eukaryota > Metazoa > Chordata > Mammalia > Artiodactyla > Bovidae > Raphicerus > Raphicerus campestris. The sequence continues at coordinate 158,735 of SJYW01019562.1, forward strand.
AGCATGCAGTTAAGCTAACAAATGTCTTTTTCTTTTGTACTCTATGTGAATAATCTTAGCCTTAAGTGCTTTCAGTTCAGTTCAGTCACTCAGTCGTGTCCAGCTCTTTGTGACCCCATGAATTGCAGCACGCCAGGCCTCAAAATTGGATATTGACAGTTTGGATTTAATTTACATAGGCACAACAGTTTTGACCTTGAAATAGTCTAATTTTAGTGTTAATTATTAATTTAAATATTAAATTTGAAGCGTGGTAATTTTTAAAAGAAAGATGGGAAATAGAGACATTAATCTGGGGTGGTATTAAAGGGCTATTTGCAGAATAAAAGAGCCTATTTGATGAAGCACCTGATGAAAGAATGATCTCCATTTTTCTTAGTCATAGTAAGGCTCACATAATTATCATCAGTATAAAGGTTAATCATTAATGAGCAATTATCTCTACATTTAGTGAAATTAGGTACAAAGAGAATCACGAAATGCTTTAAGAAGATTCAGCAAATGGATTTGTCACTTAAGTGACACTTCAAGGTGGTTCCTTGAACACACCTGATATTAATGAAATCAGACATCTAGATAATAAAACTTTGTGAGTTATCATTTTAATATTTCCCTTCTGTGAAAGCAGTCAGCACCATGCTCGTGTGATCCTGTAACAGTAAACTGAGCATGGCGTCTTATATGTAGATGGAGCCCTGAGGTGAGGTGTGGAGGAAAGGACAACAGCTAAGTCAAAGAATGTGTCATAGTAATCTCAATTATTCTTCATGTAAAAGGAAGTTTAAATGGAGCATTACATGGAATAATATTGATTTATTTCTATAAATTATGTGAATAATAAATAATAAATGTAGGAATAAATAATGTAAAAACAATTCTCTTGCAGAAAGGACAGTTTTCCACTTACCTAATTTTGTTTTGTGCCATATTTGTATTAAATGGCAACAGTGGGGGTTTGGGAACTGANTACATGGAATAATATTGATTTATTTCTATAAATTATGTGAATAATAAATAATAAATGTAGGAATAAATAATGTAAAAACAATTCTCTTGCAGAAAGGACAGTTTTCCACTTACCTAATTTTGTTTTGTGCCATATTTGTATTAAATGGCAACAGTAGGGGTTTGGGAACTGAGCATCAGTTCAAATAGTAAGAAAAAAATCTTTCCACCAAGCAATAATTATGTGTTTTTCTGGTACGCAATAATGCATGCAACTAACTCCCTGGCAGTGGACTTTCAGAATAAAATTTCAGCCTCATAAGGAATGGTATATCACTGATGCTTAGAAGTTTAACCAATAGGAAAACACACACTCACTTTATCAGAGGAGTTAATGAACAAGGACTAGCTAATGTAAAAACTGTGTGCCACAACAAAAATATTTATATTCATTTACCATACAATCTTAAACCTTTGATTTTATAAGATATATGTGAGGGTTGGGGGTATTTTGTTGTCTTTTTGTCTGTTTGAGTGTTTCAACCAAAAAGATAAATAGAAAACACATACCCCAACATTTACATCTTAGATTTTTAAATATAAAAAATGCTATGTGATAGGATGAGCAACAGAGTCATAAATCATATACTGCCTGATTTCAAAACTTACTATAAAGGCATAGTAGTCAATACAGTGTGGTGCTAGCATAAGGATAAAAATATAGATAAATGAAACAGAGTTGAGTCCAGGGGAAAAGAATCTTTACATTAATGGACAATTGATTCTTGACAAAGAAACCACACAATTCAATAGGGAAAAGATAGACTTTTCACCAAATGGTGCTAAGAGTTAGATATCAATATGTTAAAAAAAAAAAGAAAGAAAAAAACTTAGACCCTTACCATATACACAAGTTAACTCAAAACAGGTCAAAGATATAAATGAACTTAAACTACAAAACTTGTAAAGGAAAACACAGGAAAAAAAATCTTTATAACCTTGGATTAGGCAGAGTTCTTAGACATGATATCAAAAGCATAATTTATAAAAGAAAAAATTGATAAAATTGAACATGAAAATAAATAGTTAAATAGGNTTCACTATCTTAGTCGTGCCTGACTCTTTGCAACCCCATAGACTGCAGCATTCTAGGCTTCCCTGTCCATCACCAACTCCCAGAGCTTGTTCAAACTTATGTCTATCGAGTCAGAGATGCATCTAACCATCTCATCCTCTATTGTCCCCTTCTCCTGCCTTCAATTTTTCCCAGCATCAGGGTCTTTTCCAATGATTCAGTTCTTCACATCGAGTGGCCAAAGTATTGGAGTCTCAGTGTCAACATCAGACCTTCCAATGCAGGGGAAGTGG
>SJYW01019562.1:164961-180222 GCA_006410735.1 Raphicerus campestris
TGCCATGATCTTTGTTTCCTGAATGTTGAGCTTTAAGTCAACTTTTTTACTCTCCTCTTTCACTTTCATCAAGATGCTCTTTAGTTCTTTGCTTTCTGCCATAAGGGTGGTGTCATCTGCATATCTGAAGTTATTGATATTTCTCCCAGCAATATTGATTCCAGCTTTTGCTTCATTCAGCCCAGCATTTCTCATGATGTACTCTGCATATAAGTTAAATAAGCAGGGTGAAAATAGACAGCCTTGATGTACTCCTTTTCTATTTGGAACCATCTGTTGTTCCATGTCCAGATCTAACTGTTGCTTCCTGACCTACATACAGATTTCTCAAGAGGAAGAATTTCCCAAGGGCTTCTCAAAATGGATTTCATAAACTGCTGTCCCCGCCTTGGAACCTCAGTAGGAAGTGTATATGTGTGCCTCTTTGCATTGACTCCATCTGGATTGACCTGATTCCCCATCTCATTTCTTCCCTGGACTTTTGGGTCTTTATAATAGGTGGCATCTCAGTAGCATCTGACATTATTATATCTCTATTCTAGAAAGCGAAGAAGAACTAGAGGGTGTCTTGATGAAAGTGAAAGAGGAGAGTGTAAAGATGACTTAAAGCTCAACATTCAGAAAACCAAGATCATCGCATCCAGTCCCATCACTTCATGGCAAATAGACGGGGGGAAAGTGGCAGACTTTATTTTGGGAGGCTCCAGAATCACTGTAGATAGTGACTGCAGCCATGAAATTGAGATGCTTGCTCCTTGGAAGAAAAGTTATGACCAACCTAGACAATGTATTAAAAAGCAGAGACATTACTTTGCCAATAAAGGTCCATCTAGTCAAGGCTATGGTTTTTCCAGTAGTCATGTATGGATGTGAGAGTTAGGCTATAAAGAAAGCTGAGCATTGAAGAATTGATGCTTTTAAACTGTGGTGTTGGAGAAGACTCTTGAGAGTCCCTTGGAGAACAAGGAGATCCAACCAGTCAATCCTGAGTGTTCATTGGAAGGACTGATGTTGAATCTGAAACTCCAATACTTTGGCCACCTGATGTGAAGAAATGACTCACTGGAAAAGACCCTGATGCTGGGAAAGATTGAGGGCAGGAGGAGAAGGGGATGACAGAGGATGAGATGGTTGGATGGCATCACCAACTCAATGGACACGAGTTTGGGTAAACTCTGGGAGTTGGTAATGGACAAGGGGAGTCCTTGCGTGCTGCAGTCCATGGGGTTACAACGAGCTGGACACGACTGAGCAAGTGAACTGAACTCTTTCCTTGGTTCCCATTACATTCTACATTTCTGATTATTCTCCTCACTCTTTGGCTTCCCCCTCATGGAGTCCTTTATGATCTCTCTTATCTCTGCCCATTCCTTAAATGTTCATGTTCTTCAGGTTCCTCTTCTCATTTCACATACTCTCCTGATTCAGTCTCATCGCAAATGTATAAACAGGAGGATTCTTTACCAGCTGAGCCACAAGGGAAGCCCAAACAAATGTATATTTCAGGTCAAATCTCTCCTGAACCCCAAGCCCCAATATACAACTTCCTGCTGAATTTCCCCAGTTGGATACTCATCAAGCACCTCAATTCCAGGATTCCAACACTGAATTCTTAATTTTCTCCTGACCCTCACATCCCATCCCTTCAAACTTGCTTCTCCTCTGTGTTCCTTCTCTGGAAATAAAACTATCATTCATCTAGTTGACTAAGCCAGATACCTGGTCAACCTTCTTGATTCCTATTTCTCTGTCACAGCTCCCATCCAAGCAGTCTCTAAGTCCTTCATCATAAATATATCTTGCTATTTCCATGTCTTACCATAGCCATTGTTTCTCCCCTGATTTAAATCACTATTCTCTCTCCTTTGATGGCCTCTTTTCTGGTCCTCCTGCAAAGTCTGAACCCTTCCAAGATATTTCACTGACAATGGAACAGAATAAATTTGCAAAAATGCAATTTTCATCATATCAACCATTTGTTTAGAACACTTTGTGGTTCCTTTATCATTCAGGACAGGGTTCCTTAATGTGGCTCAAGTGATTGGTTCCTGTGTTTTCATCTCTCCTCAATCCTCTCTTAAACTCCTTGCTCCAGTTTTTCTATTAATAATTTTACTTTTTGAATGTGTCCATGCTTTTTCTTTCCACCAGACCTTTGAACCCTCTAGTCAAGTGTTCCTTCTAAGAAGTGTTTTTAGAGGATCCTTCAAAGATGATCTAGTACTGCATGCTAGTATGTGATCTCATGTCTAATGCTTCTCCAGTGGTGGCTCTTTAGTTACTAAGTCATGTGCAGCTCTTGCCACCCCATGGACTCTAGCCTGCCAGACTTCTTTGTCCATGGGACTTCCCCAGGCAAGAATACTCAAGTGAGATGCCATTTTCTTCCCCAGGGGGTCTTCCCGACCCAGAGATCTAACATGCATCTCCTGCATTGCAGGCAAGTTCTGTACCACCGAGCCACCAGGGGAGCCCAACAGTAGTGTGTCTCTGAATAAGCCTGATATTCATTCTATGATTTCTTACTACTGTCACTTAAGACATGTATACAGGTTATGTGGGACTTGAATATTATATATTTGGAGGAGATACGTTTTTAAGTATATAAATCATGAATAAAAATAAGGTATGAAAATTAATATTTATTTAGAATAAGAGAAGAAATCACAACATATGTATCAGTACCCTGGAGATTCCAGCATCTTTTTTTCTGAGATCTCTTTTAGGCCATTTCCCAGGCACACTTACCTAAAAATGCTTTCTAATTGTAACCTCATATCTCATTCCCCACTCTGGGTACTTCCAACAATAATCAGTTCTCAGAGTAGCCCATTTCTTGTGAGTGGCTCTGGAACATTAAGTTTATGATAGATTCGTCTCCTCCCTGAAGTTTTGATATTTTTAATAGATTTTTACACGTCATAACCAATGCACATATTCATTTGCTTTTTAAAAGATTTGTAATTCTGACTAAAGCTTTGAAATCAGAGACTAGGGGCTTGTAGCAAGATATTTCTTAACATCCTTTTCTGAAGTGTTCAGTAAATTAACCAGGAATTATTTACTTTGTGTGACATCACAGCTTTATCTTCATTTTCTTATATCTGTGGTTCCCAAATCAGGCTTTATATAGGAATCACTGGGAGAGCTCTTTACAAATTAAATTCTTGGTTCCAATTGTAAACCTACTTAGGTAGATTCTCCCACAGTGAGACCAAATATCTATATTTTTTTAACAAAATATGCTGGCAATTCTTGTGTAGTCAGTTCAGCACCAATCTTGGCATTTGAAAACCACTGGTCTAAAGAACTGAAGAATGCAGGTGGAAGGCCTGACTCATTGAAGAACAAATAGTGCCAATCAGTAAATTAAATTTTCTTCAAACACTTTAATAATACAGAGAATCATCGGTTCTCAGAACCTAGATGCTCTACTGCAAATTTCTAGGACTGCCACATTAGGATAGCCAACTTATTCTGAAACCTTAATTGATTGTGAAGAGAGAAAAAACACTATGAATTGGCCTAAAAAAATTTTTTAAAGACTTTGGAGCATCACCAATTTTCACCCTGTGAAGTCAAAAACATGCATTAGTGCATATGGCTGTCCTGTCACCCACTACACAAATAACTTACATAAAACAAAAATTCAGGAAAAGTTTAAACTTAAGTACTTGAGTAATTGCATCATTTTATACCCTCCCTGGAATAGTGTCTGGCTAAAACATGTAGATCTTATTAGCACAAAGACTTTAATCTATTCCTGATGTTGTTACATATGTGTATGTTATTCTTTCCCAGAAATAAAAACACTATGTCAAATATGCGCTTTCCACTTTCACAAAACTCATTTCCTCTGAAAGCAAGTGGTTAATTTCTGAGAAGTGTTCAAATGGGTGATGTATAACTGCATCATTAGCATTCTCCTCTTTGAGATCTAATAATATCACTAAGACTTTTTAGTTAATATTTTCTAAAGATCCTTTTTAATAATGTTTTTAAAAAGAATTGCTTTTGTATTTTCTGTGTGGAATAGAAAGGATTTGGAGACCTTGACTTCTAAATCAGACTGAGAAAACAATTTCCACATGTCATATTCTATTGCTTTGCATGTAGTGAAAAGAAAGAATGAAGCGGTCTTTTCATACTCCCTTGAATTTAAGATTTGAAAATTTTCTTTGTGTTTTCTTCAAAAGAGAAATGAGTCACATTAGGTTTTCCCTTAAGAATAATGACCTTATTGTTTTAATAAAAATAACATATGAGTCTATTTTATAAATTCAGGCAATACAGAAAAGTATCAAAAAGAGAAAGACAACTAACCTTAAATTATGCAACCAAGGAAGAACCATAGTTTTCCATGCACATATACAGAGAGAAAGATGGATGGATGGATGAATGGATGGATGGATGGGTGGATGGAAAATCATTTTATACCCTCCCTGGAATACTGTCTAGCTTATAGTAGATACTCAGTAAAAACACAGTAAATGAATGAATTGTATTGAATAATAGAATAAAATAAGTTAGCTTTTTTCTGGAACCATACTGCCCAAATTAGAATCTCACTTCTACCACTTAATATACTTTGGCCTTGAAAAAGACACTTAACATCTCTGCGACTCAGTTAATTCATCTGTAAAGTGGGAATAATAATACTACTCACCTTAATCAATGACATTCTTAAGGGATACTGGGTTGTGTGTGTGTGGTGTGTGTAGATATACATACATGTACGGTGGTGGAAGGCACAATGCTTACTAGTAGATTTGGGGCCAACTGCCATGAAACTTGTTAAAGTGCAAGCAGTTTTACCAATCATTGCTTTTGTACCAGCAATGAACATGTCAGCACAATGAAAATAGCAAACAAAGCTTTCATATTATTATAACAATAACAATTAGTTTTGACTATACACATCTCCTTCATTTCGAGAACTACTTCTTGCCAAAATAAAATTTACAGCCAGAATTCTCAAGATATTTTCAAGTCATCTTCTTTCTGTACAACTGCTTTTGGAAGTGGGTCTCTCCTTTGTTTCTTTTTGGGGTCACTACTCTGCACGAGGCCGAGCCCTTCTTCATTTGGTTGTTGCCTGAACTCATGGCTGTTATTTTTTCCCTGCATTTTGTTACTGGATGAGACAGATTCTGTGATTGGACTGCATGCCACCACCTTCATCCATAAATATATCTTGGTTTTTGAGTTAATTATAAATAATTGCATATTTTTAACTATTAAGGTTGGAGTTTCTCTTCCATTGAATGGGATTTTGATCAGATAAGGTTCAGTCAGGGGAGCAGAAGCACAACAGTTATGGGATAAGAGACTTATTTAGAATTGTGGGAAATCTGGGGAAGAGTTTAGAAGAGAAGTTGGAGGCTCAGATCCAGAGTTAACAATCAGTCAGTTTAAGAAGCCACGTATGTCTTGTCCCCAAATAGGTACAGGAATGAGGAATTTGTGTAGAGTTCTATGAAAAACTGTTGCCTGTGAAAGATCTGGGTTAGACTGTAAAGAATCTGCCTGCAATGCAGGAGAACTGGGTTCAATCCCCATCTCAGGAAGATTCCTTGGAGGAGGAAATAGCAACTCACTCCAGTATTCTTGCCTGGAGAATCCCATGGACAGAGGAGCCTGGCAGGGCTAGGAGTCCATGGGGCCCCAAAGAGTCAGACACGACTGAGCAACTAAACTCTTTCCCTTTTCTCTAAGAAAAACTGTTCCTATGAATAAGTCACAGCCTCTGTGGGTCCACAGCCGAGTATCCAAGGGTGTATCTGAGGCACTGTTGGTGTCAGAAGCTACTGCCAGGAGTCAGGAAGCAAAGTTAGATGTGGAGTAAGGGACTCAGATGACACAGTGGCACATGCTATGTATCTCTGCTTCTGTCTGTCTCTGTGCCTGCTTGTGAAAGGAGTTCCAGATGGTTGTGGCCACTACCTTTTCTCTACCTTCCAGATATTGAGCAAGCCCTGTCTTGGCCAGTTCTAACCTGCAAGCATACAAGGAAGACATAGAGAAGGTAATTCTAAAGTTAGTTACACAGATAGAGCAGAGTTTGATGACATGCACTGTCTTCTGTTAAGGTATAAATATTAGACTTATCAAATGATTATCTAGATAAAGATGTATAGAAAACTTTCCAGGGAATTTTGCCACTGTTTTACAAAAAAATAATTTTGCAAAATATTATAAGAAATTCCCATTAATTTCTGTAGCTCATAATATCTACATAAGCTGTAGAGTTGAATGATTCTTTTATTCAAAAGGATTAAAATTCTTAAAATTATGGTCGCATGGAAGTCATCCTTAATTTTCTATGACCTGAGGGCTATTTGGTGCATATTCTTAAGATAATTTTATAATTGTAAAAATTTACAGTAGTGTATTATTTTTATCATTGAAAAAAGTTAACTATAAATTATTATACATAGATATATAATACACACATACACAAACACATATATACTCATATATGTAGGATTCTACATAGTCTTTTAACTATCTCTAGTGTTTAATAGATATTTCCTATGGTTGAAGATTTAAATTAGACCTATATAAGCATCATGTAACTCTCCTTACAGGTTTATTTCTAAACAATGGCTTATAATCTGCTTCATTTTCTTCCTTGCTATTTTATTTTCCCACCACAGGCATTTTCAATGAAGAGAAAGCATGGCAGCCTAGACTGAATATACTTTGAAAGCATAAAAAATGTTCCATTAACAGCAATGTTCTATTGATAAAGGGCGGGGTGGGTGTGTCTTTGAAGGGTCTTAGATCCCTAATTTGGGGGGCACATTTTTAAAGGAATTTTTTGTCTTTCAATTCCTTTCAGAAGAACATCTCTGCTTAGATATTTTTCAAGGAACAAAATGCTTTCTTTGAGGTTAGCTTTGCCAAAGTAGAGTCAAAGAATATAGAAATGCAAGAACCAAAAGATAATTTGGGGGTCATATGTTTGACCCCCTCTTTATATGGATAATGAAATAAAGGCCTAGAGTGAATATGCTACATGTCTAGAGTCACATAGTTATTATTTATTGGAGAACAGTGGCTTATTTCAGGGTCTCCTGAAAATCCTCTTTTAAAAATACTTCCGTTTTTTAAGGAACTTCCATACTGTTCTCCAAACTGCTGTATCAATTTACATTCCTACCAACAGTGCAGGAGGGTTCCCTTTTCTCCATGCCCTCTCCAGCATTTACTGTTCATAGTTTTCTTGATGGTGGCCATTCTGATCGTGAGAAATGATACCTCATTGTAGTGCTGATTCGTATTTCTTTGATGATGATTGATGTTGACCAATTTTTCAAGTGTCTGTTGGCTATCTCTGTGTCTTGAGTGGGGGAGGAAAGAGAGGGTAGGATGAACTGAGAAAATAGCATTGACATATATGAGTAAAAAAGATAGATACAAGGAATCTGCTATATAGCACAGGGACCTCAGCTTGGTGCTATGTGATAAACTTGAGGGGTGGGATGGGAGGTGGTAAGAGGAAGGCTTATGAGGGAGGGGATATATGTATACATATAGCTGATTCACTTTGTTATACAGGAGAAACTAACACAACTTTGTAAAGCAATCATTCTCCAGTGAAAATAGTTTAATTAAATAAATTTAATTGAGGAACATTTTATATAATATATAATTCTCTCAAGTGTACAATTCAATGATTTCTAGTAAATCTGTTTTAGAACATTTTCATCACACTGGTTAGATCCCCTGTGCCCATTTATGCTTAACATATCGCCATCCTTGTCCCAGGATACCTCTAATCTGCTATCTATCTCCATGTGCTTTTTGGTTCTCTTTCCTATATTATGCAGTCTGATAAAAATATTTTGTCTGCTACATTTTTATGAATACCATCAACATGAATTTTAACACATTTCCTAAAGTATAGTCATCTTACTAAAAAAAATTGTATTTATCCTTTGGAATTGTCTTACAAATGAAAATATACATTCATTCTTGGCCTAATTCAGGTTCATGAAGTATGAGAAAGGAAATTTGTGCAACAGTTTTTAGTAGGATATCCCTAAATGATACAACACCCAATTGAATGGTGTTTATCATTTAGATGAGAAAAACCATTTCATTTCTTATAATTCATTATTCTTGATAAAATTGTATATTCTAAATAGAATCAATGCATGTTGATTCTTTTAGAATCATGATGTTTTCTTTCAAATTATAATCTATTCTCTATTTGTTAGAAGAACAGAAAGAGTTGGTAGCACATGGAAATAAATTTGGATACATACCTTGCTGTCAGGGAATGTTTAACAGGAGGATTCCTATGTGCTGTTTCTCATAAATCCTCTGTTCCTTATCAGTTTCTGGCAACAGAAACAAGTGGAACAGCACGCTGCTACCAGGACTGAGGTCATAAGATGAGACATGTATGAATCTCCTTCAGTAAACATTCTCCTTACAACAAAACTGCTTAGTCTCGATCCTCTTTCTTGAGATATGGATTGTCTCCTGACCTTATGACCATTGTTAATACCTTGTTCCCTTGGTAACGATTTCTATATGTTTGGTATTCTGATCTTTATCGTTTTTGAAAGAAATTCCTTGTACAACAACCTATATATACTCNAGATATAGATTGTCTCCTGACCTTATGACCATTGTTAATCCCTTGTTCCCTTGGTAACGATTTCTATATGTTTGGTATTCTGATCTTTATCGTTTTTGAAAGAAATTCCTTTCTTTCAACAACCTATATATACTCACAGAAAGATCATTAAAGCACCTTTGCTCCATCAGAGCTTGGGTCCCCATGTCTTTCTTTCTTTCTTTCTTTCTTTCTCTCTCTCTCTCTTTCATTTTCTTATCATTGACTCCAGACCATTAAAGGACCGCAACACCAGGTCTAAACCGAAATGTCATTATTAGAGATACAACAAGAAATTTAGTTTCTATTAGGCCAGAGAATGGAAAACCTATCCAACAACCCCAAGAGCTATAACACAGTTAAATTCAGAATACTCACAGAATTTCTTATAGCCTGTGATGATTGTGCTCATGGGTTCAGATTAAGTCCCAAAGTATGAACTGAAAATATGAGAAGAATAATTACCATAAATAAAAAATAGAGCCATTTAAATGCAAAGATATATTCATTTCAGAAGCTTATGTTTTGGTAATAAGATCAATGTGAAATTAAGATTCATGCTGAAACATGATCATTTTTCATCAGATGGTTACTCATTTATAATAGATGTCATTAGAATAAAATATTAAAATAGATGAAAGGCATGTGAAAAGATAAGAGTTTGTTTCTCATCACATTCAGCTATAAATTGGCTCTTGGGGCCTTTCTATTAACCTGTCAACTGAAATTGAATTCTCTCCTCTACTTCTCTTAACTGCTAATACTAGAAAATTACAAGATCTGTTCACTTGTGAAATCATATAATTTTAGAACCAAGGCTTACAGGGCTATGTCCTTTGCTACTTAAAGTGTGGCCCATGGACCAGCAGCCTCAGCATCATCTGAGAAATCTTTTTAAGTACAGAATCTCAGACCTCCACAGACCTACTGAATCAGAATCTGCCTTTGCACAGAAGAAAAGTTTTTAAATTTTGATGGTCTAATTTATTAATTTTCCTGTTACAAATTGTACTTTTGATACCACATCTAAGAGCTCTTTGCCTAGCCCTAGGTCTCAAAGATCTTCACCTATGTTTGTACTAAAATGTTTATAGTTTTACATTTTACATTTAAGTCTGTGGTCCATTTTGGTTCCACTTTTGAATAAAATATGAAACTTAGTTCTAGGTCAATTTTTTTTACCTATGGATGTCAGTTGTTTCTGCATCACTTGCTGAAAAGTCTATGGAATTGGTTTTGCACCTTTGTCAAAAAGCAGTTGGGCATATTTGTGTGGGTCTACTACTTCTGGGTTCTCTATTCTATTCCACTGATCTACATGTCTATACCTGGACCAATAACACAGTCTTGATTTTTGCAGCTACACTGAAATTAGGTAGACTGCTCTCACTATATTAACTTTTTTTCAGAATAAGTTAATGATTCTGTTCATTTGTCTTTTCATATTAATTTTAGAATAAACATGTCTGTATCTGCAAAAAACTTGATATTTTATTAGGAATTACTATTGGAGAAGGCAATGGCACCCCACTCCAGTACTTTTGCCTGGAAAATCCCATGGACGGAGAAGCCTGGTAGGCTGTGGTCCATGGGGTCGCTAAGAGTCAGAGACAACAAAGCGACTTCACTTTCACTTTTCACTTTCATGCATTGGAGAAGGAAATGGCAACCCACTCCAGTGTTCTTGCCTGGAGAATCCCAGGGATGGGCTGACGTCTATGGGGTCACACAGAGTCAGACACAACTGAAGCGACTTAGCAGCAGCAAATTAAATCTATATATCTATTTGTGGAAAACTGAAATATTTAATGTAATGAGTCTTTCAATCCATATAGATGATATGTCTCTCCATTTATTTGGAGCTTCTTTAACTTTTTTTCATGCATCATATAGTTTTCCAGCATATAAATTCTATATAGGCTTTGTTAGACTAACAGTTAAGTATTTCATTTTTTGAGCAATTGTAATTTCCAATTTTGATGTCCACACAGTCATTTGCTTGTATATAGAAATAGAATGATTTTGCGTGTTTAACTTGAAGGCAACTTTGTTTAGCTCATTTACTAGTTCTAGGAGTTCTTCTAGATTCCTTGGGATTTTCTGCCTAAACCAAATAGTTTTTCTGCATCAACTCGTTTAATTACATGACTTTTTTCTTTAATCTGTTAATATGGTGGGTCACGTTAACCTATTCCTGAGTAGTGAAACTAGCTTTGTGTTTGAAATAAACCCCACTTAGTCATGAAGTTTAATTCTTTTTATTGATTGCTTAATTCCATTTACTAATATTTGTTAAAATGTTTGCATTTATATTAATGTTATATCTTCTGGAGTTTTCTTTTGGGGGATTGTCTCTGTTTAGTTTTAGTTTCAGAGCAAAATTAGCCTTTATAAAATGATTAGGAAATAAAGATTGTTAAAGTAGCATTAAATTATCAACATCTTCCTAAGCCCCTTATCTCAACTACTAGTACTTAATATTAGCACTCAAAAACATTGGGGTTTCCTCCCTTTAGCCTGCCTCCCAAAACAGCTGATAGTTATGGAGCACTTAGTTTGTGTGAGGCACTCAGCTAATCATTTTACATTCATTAACTCATTTATTCTTCATATTTTGCAAATGAGACAAAGATACTGACTCAGCTGGTTTCAAAGGCAGGTATATACATGACTCCACAGCTGTATTTTCCCAGGACCATCCTTGATCACAAGAGTTTTGCCCCTGCAATTCGTCTGTAGTCCATCCCACATATGCATTTCTACTACCTGTACTGAAGTTCAGATCTCTTTTTATTTTGTACATCTGCATGCTCAGTCACAATGAGTTAAAAAAAACTTCCTAATTGGTTTCCCTAAAACCACACTCTTCTTCCTCCAATCTGTCTTTCACAGGCTACCCAGTTATCATGTTAGACCAGAAGAAGCATAGCAGAGAGCATATGAACTCTGAGATGAGTTTAAATCACAACTCAAAACTTAACTTTCTATCTAACCTAAGTCAATTAACTTCTTCTCACTTCATTTATCTATAAAATGAAAATAATTTTACCTTCCTTATGGATTATTATAATATGTTTTGCATGTAATGTGCCTGTATAACATGCAGGGCCTCTATATAGTAGGCCCTTCATACATGTTAATTTCCTTCCTTTTTGTAAACAAAAATGAGTGGTCCCCTCCTGGTTATGAGATGCAGTCAGAACTTGTTATCCTGATGGACAGGGCTCTTGACCCTAAGCCCAACCTCTGTTTTCAGTCTTATTTTCCTCTGCTGTGTCATTTCCTCCAAATTCCAATTTGCCTTCCCTCATCCTGGAGTACATTTTTCCTACTTTCCTGCCAATTTGTCCTACTTAGAAATCATTCTCTCTCTTTCTCCAGTTTGGAAAATGGCATTTGACTTTATTCTTGACAATGTTTGGGTGGGTTTACAATAAACTTACGGAAGCACATTAAAAACTACATGAAGATTACCAGGGAGCCTGGATCTTCACTAGTTATGCCATAAGTGCTTGTGAGGTATGTGCAAAGTGCACGATAGTAATGGTCTGAGTTTTCTAAGTTTAAATTTCTTTTTAAACCAAGTGTTTTGTATGTTTCTCTTCAATAAGTGCCAACATTTGTCAGTATTACATGTAAATAATTGGGGGCTTTATTTATTTATATATTTACTTGCCACACCATGTGGCTTGCAGGATCTTAATTCCCTGACCAGAGATTGAACCTGGACCCATGGTAGTGAAAGCACCAAGTCCTAACCACTGGACCACCAGGGAATTTCCATTTTAAAAAATGTTAATTCTTTTATTGTAGCATAGATTCTATTTAGAAAATGTTTATAAAGTTTTATGGACTTTTATGGTAAAGTGTAGAAACGATTTTCTAAAAGATCTCTAAATACTCCCTTCACTTCCTACAGTGCATAAATCCCTTCATCTCCCTTGTTCCCATGAGACATCACATGGGATTAGGGGAGTAAAGTGTTACTCATATTTTATTCCCTAAGTCTACTCCTTGAAGTAGCAAAACGGCTAAAAACAGAGTGTTTGAGAATTTGACTATGCCATTTCCTAAAAGGTAGTTCCCTGGTGGTTCAGATGATAAAGAATCTGCCTGCAATGCAGGAGGCTGAGGTTCAATCCCTAGGTCAGAGAAGACCCACTGGAGAAGGACATGGCAACCCACTCCAGTATTCTTGCCTGGAGAATCCCACTGACAGAGGAGAATGGTGGGCTGTAGTCCATGGGGTCACAAAGAGTCAGACACGACTGAATGATTAATACACACATATATTTCCTAACTGGAGTTAGTGCCCCATGAGCCAGTTATGTCATCTATAAAATTAGGATGATGGGTGTCTTTATTTAAAAAGATTGATGTGAAAATTAAATAAGAAAATATATAAAGTGTTTTAATAAGAAGTCTAATATATGTTTGGCAGATCAGTAAATATTTGTTATGGTGATTATCAATCCCAAATTTGCTACTCAGTTGTGAGACTCTTCATCACTATAAAGACAAATCTTAATTTATAGCTCAAAGGTCTGTGAGAATTGAAAGTGGAATATGCTAAAATACCTAACACTTTCTGTGCCACATAGTAGGAGCATACAGGCCCTGCTTTCTCACTCTTACTCTTTTCTTTGAGCAATTCAAGGGTCTCCTTCATTTTGGTTTACTAAAGATTTAAATGAAGGTGACGAGCTGACACAAGGAATATTTGGGAACTTGAATATACGAAAATATATCAATCACATAGTTTGAAATAAATTTCCAAATGTAAATTATTAATAGTATAGTCTGTTATTTTTCTTACAAAGTTTTCGCTTTCCCCGCTATTTATTTAAGTGTCCCTATATCTCCTCCTCCAATCTCTCTTTGATACACTGCTTAATTCCTCAGTGTCTATACTTTGAAATGCCTAAAATTCACTTAAATTACCTCAAGATCATCTATATAATTTTAATTTGGATTAAAATTGTCAGTCACTTGGATTATTTGTGAGTTAGTGATAGCATTCTAGCTTCCAGGGCAGAAAATCCGTGATCCACCACTTCCGGCTAAAGCAGATTTCTTTTAAAGTGGCAACATGGTGGCGTGGAAAGAGCATGTAACTCAGAGTGAAACCACCCAAGTCCTGGCGCCAGTCCTCCTACCATTACCTGTGTGGCCCTGGGCAGATTCACCACTCTGGCTGCCAGCTCTCCTTTTACAAAGTGGTCTCTTATGAGCCCTATGATCCTATGTGTTGTAATACCGCTTTCATAAATTGAACGACTAGGATAATCATCAGAAACTTCACCTGTTAGGAGGGATGTTTTAGAGCAACTCTTTTATATTATAATTTCACCCTGGATTCACCTAGAGGCTTACATTGAAGAAATAAAAAGTTCACGATGCTCAAGGTCAGTTAGTCTGAATCAATTATCACAGCAGATTATTTGTGCTAATGTGTTTACATGACATGCTGGCTCCTCCTGAAGCATTTCTGAGGAGACTGCTTTTCATTTTCAGATAAAAGAGCTCCCAGCCACCTACGCTCAGGAGTACAGAAATAATGGATTATCATTAATCCTGACAGCATATGCTAATTCATAGACTTTTAAATGAAAAGAAAGCAGAGACTATGAAATGAGTAGGTTTATGTTCTCTGAATCTATCATTTTTTATCATGCAATGACCTTTCACATACAATTCAGTCTCTCAATATTTTATTTGATTTTTAAAAAGAGTATGGTCTAACATGACCTTCTGATGCACTTTAACTATCATAATTTATTGTATAAGACTGTTAAAAATAAATTTTAAACAGCAATACAGTTATCCCCTGCTTTTCGAAAATTCACTGTATTCCACTTCACTTTAAGAAAGACCTACACTAGTACCTCTTTTCACTAACTGAAAGAAATCCGAAGAGGATTTTTTATTTTAATAAGAAAGGCAAAAAATGAGAATAACATTCAGTGTTTGTTTCGCAACAAGCCTTTATAGAAGCAGCACACACCCAGAGCTGCAGGAATGGCACCACTCAGCTCCTTCTCTGGAAAATATACTCAGCATCTCAGCATCAAGCTGCCATAGCTTTGAACTGTGTCTGTGAGCATCTGTGCTTTATCTCAGTTTATTTTGTGTATCTCATGGTAAGATGTGTCCTAGAGGAACTGCTTCTTCACTTTACACCACTTCAGCTTATGAAAGTGTTCACAGGAATGCTCTACTTTCAGATAGCAAAGGAAACCTGAATTTTTCAAAGCTGACCTTATGTTTTGTGCTTTATAAAGTCAAGATAAACAAAGCACCACTGTATAGGACAGGGACTTATATTCAATATGCTATGATAATCCATAATTGGAGAGAATTTTTTTTTTTTGCAGAAAACACTGCTTTATTTTTTCATGTTAACAGAGGAAATATGACCATTCATAGGTGTTTTTGTTCATCTATTATCTTCTTGATTTAAAGTAGAATCTAGCTATAAGTCACTTTATTTTTTGTTAATTTGCCTTTTATTTTATTTTTATTTTTTTAATACTTTATTCTATTTTACAGTACTGTATTGGTTTTGCCATACATCGACATGAATCAGCCACAGGTGTACACGATCTCCCCATGCCAAAGCCCCCCCCCCCCCCCCC
>SJYW01019562.1:180521-202923 GCA_006410735.1 Raphicerus campestris
GGTGTGTATGCCCAGCAGTGGGATTGCTGGGTCATAGGGCAGTTCTATTTGCAATTTTTTAAGGAATCTCCACACTGCCCTCCATAGTGGCTGTACTAGTTTGCATTCCCACCAACAGTGTAAGAGGGTTCCCTTTTCTCCACATCCTCTCCAGCACTTATTGCTTGTAGATTTTTGGATCGCAGCCATTCTGACTGGTGTGAAGTGGTACCTCATTGTGGTCTTGATTTGCATTTCTCTGATAATGAGTGATGTTGAGCATCTTTTCATGTGTTTGTTAGCCATCCGTATGTCTTCTTTGGAGAAATGCCTGTTTAGTTCTTTGGCCCATTTTTTGATTGGATCGTTTATTTTTCTGGAGCTGAGCTGCATAAGTTGCTTGTAAATCTTTGAGATTAGTTGTTTGTCAGTTGTTTCGTTTGCTATTGTTTTCTCCCATTCAGAAGGCTGTCTTTTCACCTTACTTATACTTTCCTTTGTTGTGCAGGAGCTTTTAATTTTAATTAGATCCCATTTGTTTATTTCCACTTTTATTTCCAGTATACTGGGAGGTGGATCATAGAGGATCCTGCTGTGATGTATGTCAGAGAGTGTTTTGCCTATGTTCTCCTCAAGGAGTTTTATAGTTTCTGGTCTTACGTTTAGATCTTTAATCCATTTTGAGTTTATTTTTGTGTGTGGAGTTAGAAAGTGATCTAGTTTCATTCTTTTACAGGAAAGAAGTTTTAAAAGAATGTTAAGTATATATATCTGAACCACTTTGCTGTACAGCAGAAATTAACACAACATTGTAAATCAACCATACTTCAATTTAATAACAAGAAAGAAAAGATATGGAGTCTAAAAACTCTATAAAGTCAATGCTGCGGATTCATTCATTCATGGAAACATTTATTCACTCAACAAATATTTTTTGAGGGTTTGTCATCTGCTAGCCACTGTTAGAGATAGCAGAGAAAATCAAGATCAACAAGGAAATGTTCCTTTCCCTTGAGGAGATTACATTCTATGTGGATTTGACAGACTTGTCACAGTTCCAGTCTCCACAGGCAAATAGGCAGTTGTACAACTTTGCAAAACATTTATATGCATATTTATTTTTATGCTTCTTTGCATAAAATATTGTATTAGTTTTCTAGGGCAGCTGTACCAAGTTATAACAAACTTAGATAGCTTAAAACAACAGAAATCTATTGACTCATATCTCTATGCTCCTGTGAGGCTCTAGAGGAGGATTCTGTCTTGGTTTATGACAGCATAACTCCAAGTGCTGTATCCTTTACATGTTCACCTTCTCTATGTGAATCTGTATCCAAAATCTTGGGTTTAAGGTTTACTCTAATCCAGTATGACTTCATCCTAATTTGAGAACATCTAGAGTGATGCTAGGCTTCCCTGGTGGCTCAGCGGTAAAGGATCCGCCTGAGATGCAAGAGACATAGGTTCAATCGCTGGGTGGGGAAGATCCCCTGGAGAAGGGAATGGCCACCCACTCCAGTATTCTTGCTTGGGGAATCCCAGGGACAGAGGAGCTTGGCTGGCTATGCTCTATG
Source organism: Raphicerus campestris (assembly GCA_006410735.1). Classification (NCBI taxonomy): domain Eukaryota; kingdom Metazoa; phylum Chordata; class Mammalia; order Artiodactyla; family Bovidae; genus Raphicerus; species Raphicerus campestris. The sequence goes on from SJYW01019562.1 coordinate 182,075, forward strand.
GGGTTGCAAAAGAGTTAGACAGGACTTAGCAACTAAACAACAATAACAAAGATTCTATTTCCAAATAGGGTCATATTTATGACTATCAAATTTTATCTTATATGTGCTACAAAAATATTATCACCAAGATTACCAATTGTCTTTACCATTGCTTTCAGCATATACTTCTACAAAGACATTTTGAAATATATATATTTATTATTTATTTGGCTGTGCTCTGTTCTAATTGCAGCATGTGGGATCTAGTTCTCTGACAAGGGATCAAACTTCAGCCCCCTGCATTGGGAGTCTGGAGTGTTAGTGACTGGACCACCAGGGAGGTCCCCTACACATTTTTAATTATTCTGCAATCAAATCTGTCCATCTTGGACTTTGTCATTTCTAATTTTCATTCCAGATTTGGAAAGATCTTCTTCACTCAGATTTTTATTTTAAAAAAAAATTTTTTATTATTATTTTTTTCACTCAGATTTTTAAAGAATTTCTAAGATTCAAGAAAATTTTTGCATATTGAAAAGGGAGTCTGATTTCATTTTGTAGTGAATAGCCAATAATATGTAAAGGCCCACTTGAATTCTATTTTGAAATGCCATCTTCATGACATATTATGCCTGGTTTCTTGACTCAGACTTGCTTGATCAAATCTTGCCATTAACACCTTGTATTAATGACACAGCTTCATATTATATTTGCAAAGTCTCCTCATTAGTCTACTTTCAAATTTCTTGGTTATCCATAAGCATTTACTCTTTGAAATAAATCTTAGAAGAAATTATTCATACTCTAAAATAAAAGTCCATTGGTATTCCATTGGAATTTTTATTAAATTGTATTAAATCAATAAAGTAAAAGAAAATTGTCATATTTAAAACATAGAGTTTTCCCATATGGAAACATGGTTTCTTCTGTCTCCTATTTATTTTGAACTTTTTTTTCAGGCCTCCTTTTCCCTCACATCACCTAGGTTAGGTGCTTTTTTACCCATATTTTCATAATACTCCAGCCTGGGTCTATTGTAGAGCTAATCATAGGGAAATCCAATTGTTTATAAGCTTCAGTACTCTGCATTCTATGGGCTCTTAAGAGAGTCTCTTCATTCCATTACTGTAGACCTACGAGCTAGTCAAGTCCTAGTACACAAATCCGTCTGTTCTTCTTCTATTCTGTCTCCATTTGAGTCCTTCTTCCATAACCATAGTCCTCCTTCCATATCCTTGGGCTTCCCTTGTGGCTCAGCTGGTAAAGAATCTGCCTGCAGTATGGGAGACCTGGGACCAATCCCTGGGTTGGGAAGATCCCCTGGAGAAGGGAAAGGCTACCCACGCCAGTATTCTGGCCTGGAGAATTCCATGGACTGTATAGTCCACGGGGTTGCAAAGAGTTGGACACGACTGAGCGACTTTCACTTTCACTTTCCATATCCTAAAAGAGGTGAAAAATCCTGCTGTTCTATTCAAATTCTTTCAGCTTCCTCCTTGAATCTCTATTATTGCTCCATTAGTTCAAGTTCCATTTTCTCTCACTTAGAGCAATGTTTCTCTAAATTAAATAAAAGACAAAAGAAAAAATTATATAAACCTCTTATGATTTTGCTTAAAGACATGCAAACAAAATTTGGTGTAAACTCCTTACTCTTGTACTTCATATACAACTCTGAACAACTTATACATTACTTTCATAACCAGTAAAATTTAAATTACTAAATTAGCTTAAAGTAACAGTACGATTTTCCTGAAACTAACCTTCCAACTTTGAATTATGAGTATAAAGTATGGTCAGATATATGTCTTTATAATCTGCCTCTGTGTTTTTACTTCTGTGACTCTCAATCATAGTCTTTGGAATATTTCACAAAATAATGTCAATAACTGGGGACTCTGTACTATTTCAGAATAACCAGTCTTCATACTTAGCTAAACTCTGGCACTATGCAGCTCTCAAATGACAGTTTTAATGAGTTGTCATTTGATAACTCAGTAAAGCTTGTTTTCTCATTTGAAAATAAGGTTAGCATGGAGGAGCTATTGAAATCTGCAGTATTTAGATGTATAAAATCAGATACAAAAAGTTGTCATTTTTGCTTTGATATTAACTGCTCATCAGTGATGCAAGTTTGTTACATATAAAAATATAGTTACACTGTTGATTACACAGTGAAAATTCTTTTTAAGAGACATGCCAATACTTCCGGGCACTGACAACTTAGTTTTCTCATCCTATCTTTTTTAAACTAGCATACTCCATAGGAGTTTGTTTATAGAATGTACCATGCTAATGAAAAAGCTTAGGAACAATTTTTAGAGTACCAATGTAGGGATGTTTTTTCCTTGCGATAAAGTATAATGTAAGAAGGGTCGCTTTCATGTTAACTAGCTCTCAGAATAAAGAAGGCTGTATATATAATTCACATTATTAAATGACAGCCAAAATTTCTGATTAATGTGTTGGTCAATTTTGATTTAGAAAAGAAAAAGAGTTTCTGGATTTTTCTCAGGATGGAAAGTTTTTAGGTTGGCCCTTAAACTCACAACTTACTACTCAGAAAGTAAGACTTTAAAAACCGTCAGTCTTTTCTTGATTCTTAAGATCAATTTCAAATGACACCCCTACATAAACTCTATCAGAGGTCCTAGCTCTATTGCTGTTGTTCAGTTGCTCAGTCGTGTCCGACTCTTTGCAACCCTATGGACTGAAGCACGCCAGGCCTCCCTGTTCTTCACCATCTCCTGGAGTTTGCTCAACCTCATGTCCATTGAGTCAGTAATGCCACCCAACCATCTCATCCTCTGTGATCCCCTCTCCTCCTGCCTTCAGTCTTTCCCAGCATCACGGTCTTTTCTAATGAGTCAGCTCTTTGCATCAGGTGACCNTAAAATTATCTCTCCATTTTCTCTACTAAATATTTCAATTTTTTGAAATATTTCAATAATTTAGCTCAGGCTCTTTTTTTGATCACTTTCAGCCCTAAATGGATTGCTTGCTTCCCAGTCAAGATTCCCATAACTTTTACCTTTTAAGTAACCTGTCTGCTTACAGTGACACTGTTCTAACGATGCACTGTTACAGTTTCAAAAGATATTTTTCAGGCTCTAATGTATTTGAAATAGTATTAGAGGCACTGTGTTAATAAGCTAGATATAGTCCATACCTTACAGAAATTGTAGTGTGTTAGGTGCTTTAGGGCAGTTAGAATGCAATATTTAAACAGTACGGTAAGGAAGCTATGGGCTTATTGCCTGACTCAAATTAGAAAGAGCTTAGTAGGTTCCTTAGAAAAAGAAACCCTTAAGCTGAAACTTGAGAAAGTGTATTTATGTTTGTGACTTGGGGTCTTGGAACAGAATTTTTAGGCAGAAGCAGCAGCATGCACCACAGCCTAGAGGTCAGGAGGAATGTGTTCCAAGAACTGAACAAGTAAGGGCATGGCTGAGGGCACAAAACGGACTATATTTTAATTTGCAACCCAGTACTCATGTATAACTGAACAAGACGTTTCATAAAATAATAACTTAATTACCTTGTACATTTCCCTGGGGCTTTTGTTTTTGTTTGTACCTTTCTGCTCTCTCCGCCTGCCCCCCTTTAATGCTGGTCATGATACTTTCATTGTACAGGTAACAGTATGAAAGGTCCTGGACTAGAAGATAAGCAGAGCTCTGACATTCTTTCTCCAAGAACCCTAGCAAGTCATTATAGCATTTTAAATTTGTGTTTAAATTCACTCTGGATAGCAGCCGTATAGAGAATGGGTTGAAGAAGAGACAATCCTGGGACAGGGAGACCAATTAGGTAGTCCCTGCAGTAATTTAGGGGAGGAATGACACCTTGAATTACGACATTGGCAGTAGAGATGGTGGAAGTGGACGGCTTCAAGTATTTTAGAAGATAGACTCAAGATGATTTTATCTGGAGGAAGGGGAAAGCAGGTGTGAATGAATGACACTAATGACTACAAAGAGCACACTTATTGGAGGAAAACGATGGGATCAGCTTTAGCACACCAAGTGTGGTATTATAGGGCATATGTGGTTTCAGGGCAGTGGAAGGCTGTGTGGATCTGATGCCTAGAGAAATCTAGACTGCAGGTGAACACTTGACAAGTTTGTGGGACTATGCCTAGTAGCTGGGATATAAAAGTGAATGGGAATAGTGATGGGGACAGGCCTGAAATCTGTAGACCCTTGCTTCTCAAACCTGAATCACCTGGCATCTTGTAAAAATGTAGAACTTTGGCGGGCTCAGATACAGCTTTTCTCACAGGCTCCCAGATGCCGTCAATACTGCTGGCCTGCTGAGCACTCAGGCTGTATAATGAAGAACAAGAAAAACTTAAAGTATGGTCTGAGGAGGAGAAGCTTGAAAGATCTAGGAAGGAGCCTTCAGAGAAGAGAAAAATAAGGATGTGGATGTTGTTTTGGAATCCAGGAGAATCCTTTAGGGAGAAAAAAGAGTATATAAAAAAGTGAAAGTAATCAGTTGTGGCAAATGCTGCGATGATGTCAAGTAATTTGAGTGTTTTGGATTTAGCAACAAGGTAGTTGGTAATCTTGATGAGAGCACTTTTCATGGAGTTGTGGAATTAAAAACCAGATTACAGTGGAGTGCCTGGAGAAGGAAAGAGGCAGAAATGGGGCACTTTCAGGCAGTTTTACAGTGGAAAGGAAGAAGAAAAGTTATGGGTGGGAGAATTCAAGGGAGGATATTTGTTTTTGTTTTAAAAGTGAAGAGGTTTGACTGTGTTCAGTTCCTACCATCATGAACTGATGGTAAGGAGCCAGTGGAGAGGAAAGGTGTATTAGAGAAGACTAAATCGTGCTATAGTAGTAGTAGATAGCCCAAAGATCTTAATGAATTATCACAGTAAAGGTTTTCTACCCACATTACTTGACCATTGGAGTTCACTGAAGAGTTCTCATGAAAATTAAAGTCCACAGAGCCTCTGAGCAATAGTTTGGACAACATTGTGAGTCTCCTTTGTCAGGAGTTTCCAATTATAAGCTGAAAGAATATTTGAGAATGTCCAGAGCAGGAAGGGGATAATCAAAAACTCAAATACCTTGATAAGTCATGAAACCTAAAATATGTATATGAGATTCTTCAGGCAGAGGGTGAGGTAAAGTATAAAGTAATGTAACCGGAAGAAGTTTAGGAAGGAGACACCTACAGAAAAAGGCTAGATTCCGGTTTGAAATTTCAGCATTCCTGATTTCACTGCCACAGCCTCTGGGCTCTCGTTGTACAGAAAACCTCATTAAAAATAATTTGCCAAAAAAGTTTTATCTATTTTTCAGGGGCTGTTTTTCAATCATCTCACCTTTTTGTGAGTATAAAATCAATATTATAGGTTGAGAACTTTTTAAGTGAGACTGTTTATGATGTAAAAGATTTAAATGCTCATTGCCACCAAAATATTTCTTGCATTTTTTAACTTTTGTTTTTATCAGAATATTTGTGTTTATTAAATTTAATTGTGTCTTTTAAATTTTAAGATAGGAAAAAAGTAGTAACGGTATAATGTAAGGGTAGAAAGAGCACCAAAGTTTTAGTAAAGGACATAAATAATTCNCCAGTCCTTCCCATATTCCATCTTGTTCTGTCATCCCATTCTGTCGCCCCAAAATCATACTCTAAGTCTCTCTACATCCATTCTTGCCTTCTCCATTCCTTTCTACTCAAAACAGTCAAAATAATATTTCCCTGCTTTAAAATGTATTATTCATTCTGTGACATGTAAGGTCTTTTATGGCCAGGCTCCTTTCTATTACTTTGGCTTTAACCATCAATTTCTTAAGTTTCAGTGTGGAATTTTCTCACTCTCCAACATTTTCATCATCTTTCTTCAAGCACAATGTTCCATCCACCTGTAATAATTTACTGCTTACCCTCTCATTCTTTAGAAAGAACTAACCTGATTCCAAAATTATATTCTTTTGCTATAACATCTCACGGCTATTGGTGAGGAGGGGAGAGACTTTTTCCTTTACCTTCCTATGTTTAGTTCTCTGGGACTTGGCATACTAAATTGACAAAAGACGGATTAGCAAATGAAGGAAATGAAAATCCACTCCAGTATTCTTGTCTGGAAAATTCCATGGACACAGGAGCCTGGTGGGCTACAGTCCATGGGGTCACAAAGAGTCAGACACAGGTGAGCACACTCACATGCACACAAAACAGACTTAATCACATATCTACAGGAGTTCCCAGAATTGTGCCTCAAGGCAGTGGTTAGAACTTGGCACTTATGTACCATCTTTTAGGGAAGGGAAGGAGGAGAAAGCTATTTATGGGAAAACAAATGGTTTTTATGAAAGATAAATGTGCTTTTATGAGAATAGATGGAAGATATGATATTTTAGTTAACAAGTCTTTTTAAGTGTGATGTTGATTTACAGTCTCCAGTGACAAAAGTCCATCTAGTCCATCTTCTCTGATTATTCTCCCAAGGAGGGGATTTATGATAGTAAAGATCTTCTGAGTTCTTCTGGGAGGCCGTGTTTTTAGGCATTTAAAAGATTTCAGGAATTCAATTGCTACGGTTCAAAATAATGTTTTCTGCCACAGAGAAGTATTCTGAACCCCTTCATATGGCATTTTCCTTTAACTCACAATGTACATTTCTTCTGCCTTTATCTTCTCTTAAAGACTATAAGCAAATGAAAGTTGATGCTATACTTGTCTTGTTCAGTGAATATCTCCAGCACCTTTAAATCAGTATATGTATAAGTGAACCGGATAGTCCCAGGGAAATTTGCAAGCCTGTGTGGCCAAGCCACTTGATTATTCAAGAATAGCTCGTGAAAGATACTCAATGGCCTACTCAATCTGCAATAGACAGCTTCACCTGAACATAGCTTCAGTTGAACATATCTTCAAGTGCTGTTTTATTTAAATTGCCTAAGTGCTCTGCACTGAATTTGGGTAAGCAGGCCCATCTTATGCCTTTAGATAAAGGTAGTAAATAACGGTAATCCTTTCAGAGAGGAAGGAATGTTGTTATACTTAATCATAGATTTGAAGCAGGTGCGAGGCTGTTTTCATGCCATAGCCACTAGTTCCGAAATTTAAAAAGGAATTAATTTATTAAAGACTTCAGGGGGAAAAACACTCACAGGTTCTTTTACTGTGCCAACCGACATTTACAGGACCTACTGGGAAGCAAACTCCCAAGAGAATAAACTAAAATGCAAAACTCGTCTCCTCATATGCTGGACTTCGGGAGAGAAAATCTATGAGCCTTCTGCTGGCTTTCCCTCCAAAGGTACAAAGGTAAATTTCACCTGCGCCAACCCCGGCCGACGTCGTGTGACGTCACCGGAAACTTCTGCTGTGACGTTAAATGTCCCGCCCCCCTGCGCTGGGCGCCGGAAGCAAAGCGGAAGTGGACGCGCACCGGCTTCCGGCCCCGGTCGCCATTTCCAGCGGTTGCAGGTCCTCACGAGTTGAGGTTTGCTGGGACAATGAGCTATGACTACCATCAGAACTGGGGCCGCGATGGTGGCCCCCGCAGCTCTGGCGGGGGTTACGGAGGAAGCTATGGAGGCAACTATGGAGGAGGCCATGGGGGGAACCGAGGCTCTGGAGGTGGCGGCGGCGGAGGGGGTGGTCGAGGCGGCCGAGGCCGACATCCCGGGCACCTGAAAGGCCGCGAAATCGGCTTATGGTACGCGAAAAAACAAGGCCAGAAGAACAAGGAAGCAGAGAGGCAGGAGGTAAACTGAGACTCGGTACGGAGGGAGGATGGGGTTGGGCAGGTTTCTTTTCCAGCCTTCCGCCCCCCTCCCCCCTTTTTCTTAAACTTTTTTTAAACTGGTGTATATGCTTTGTGAACTGCAAGTGTTAAAGCTTCCTGTAGTGGATACTATAGCGGTAACGTTGGCCCTGTGTATCTTACCTGGAGCTGTTGAGGTTTATGCGGGCCAAGAGTATATACTTTGCTTGAAAGAGAACTGGGAATCAAATGTTAAATTGAAAGGTCCATCCGGAATTAACTATATTGGATTTCACGTAGTATCTCTAGCTACCCTTTCCGTTATGATAATGTTACTTTAAGTTCTTTGCCTGATGAACTCTAAAATAGCGGCTTTATACATTAAATACAGATTTGCGTGGGACAAAGCTATCAAGCACTATTTTGAATGTAGATCCTTCCAGCTTTCATTTTAGTATTAAAATAGGCACAAACTCAGGTTTTTTATTGTTACGGTGGGCTGCGGAGATTTCTGCTGATTAGCAACTCTTTGAGAAGGAAACCTAGGCTTCTAGAAGTGGAAGAAGTTTCGAGAGTTGGTTTAGTCTTTTGTCTTCAACTGGCAGTTGTTCCTTTGATTTGTATACTAAACACCTGTCTGTAGTAAAGGAACCATTCATTAAAGTTCCCCAAGTGGCCTACAATTGTAATAATTATGTATATATGATTAAACCGAAGTTTTCTTAATATGAGGTCTACAGTAGCTTTCTACTGACTTAAAAAGCATCTTTCATATTAGTTGCAGAGTGTGATTGAATCACCATTTAGGCTTCTGTGTTTCAGTCATCCCATTTCTTTGTTTTCCTTTTATCTACGTCATTTTTATTAATTTTCGGGGGGGCATTGTCCATTTACCTTAACGACTTACCGTTATTCTTCAAAGAACATATTTATTTGACGTGCAAAAATTAGCGTATTCATTGAACAAACTTTTTTTTAAAGTTAAGGGAAGCACATCTAAGTCATCTTGAAATTGGGAGAATGATTGAGTGATTCGTATTAGAGAATATACATAGTAACTTCCCAAGAACTCTTTATCAATTTTTTTTTACCCCTTTTTTCACACAAGGTTTTATGTATGATGCCATGGAGATCTGAAAAGTATTCAAGGAGCTTACAGTCTAGTTAGAAAAATAAGAACAGATGAAACATTAAGCAAATCAGGAAAATCTGTTATTTGAACATTGCATGATTATAAACTAAACTCTTGATTTCCACCACCTCCCAAACCTTCTCCATTTTAGTAGAAGTCACTGCCAGTTTTTCATTTGTCAAGGCCAAAGTGAGATTTGTTTTGATTCTTCTTTCATTTCAGCAAATCTGTTTTCCTTCTTAATATATCTCAAATCTTAAACCACCTATCTCCGCAGTAGTTACCATAGATCAAGCCACTATTTTGTTGTCTGTCCCTGAATCTTAACTGCCTGGTCTTCTATTTCTACTCCTTCCCATAAAATCTGACTCTTGTAGAGCCTTCAGTTCAGTCGCTCAGTCGTGTCCGACTCTGCGACCCAGTGAATTTCAGCATTCCAGGCCTCCCTGTCCATCACCAACTCCCGGAGTTTACCCAAACCCATGTCCGTTGAGTTGGTGATGCCGTCCGGCCATCTTATCCTCTGTCTTCCCCTTCTCCTCCTGTCCTCAATCTTTCCCAGCATCAGGGTCTTTTCAAATGAGTCAGCTTTTTGCATCAGGTCGCCAAAGTATTGGAGTTTCAGCTTCAACATCAGACCTACCAGTGAACCTTCAGGACTGATCTCTAGGATGATTTCTATTTCTACTCCTTCCCATAAAATCTGACTCTTGTAGCGCCTTAGGTCATCTCATTCTCTAGCTGACAGTTTGAAAGCCAGGTCACTTCTGTCTCAGTCTCATACATTTCAGTCACATCGTAATGTGTTTTACAGGAATCTTGGCAATTCAGATTCTACGTATCAGGTTTCCTTCTATGAACCATACCTTTCTGAGCTCATTTCTCAATCTGATGTAATTAACACACACTTTTATTTTTGCTTTTTTATTATAGTTCTCATAGTTCTCATTTTTTATTATAGTTCATATAGTTCTCATTCTCTAAAATTATCTCTCCATTTTCTCTACTAAATATTTCAATTTTTTGAAATATTTCAATAATTTAGCTCAGGCTCTTTTTTCGATCACTTTCAGCCCTAAATGGATTGCTCGCTTCCCAGTCAAGATTCCCATAACTTTTACCTTTTAAGTAACCTGTCTGCTTACAGTGACACTGTTCTAATGATGCATTGTTACAGTTTCAAAAGATATTTTTGAGGCTCTAATGTATTTGAAATAGTATTAGAGGCACTGTGTTAATAAGCTAGATATAGTCCATACCTTACAGAAATTGTAGTGTGTTAGGTGCTTTAGGGCAGTTAGAATGCAATATTTAAACAGTATGGTAAGGAAGCTATGGGCTTATTGCCTGACTCAAATTAGGAAGAGCTTAGTANCATTCCATCAGTGCTGCAAGTTCTGTTGATTAGTGGTGGGTTAGAGGATGCTAATGGGTGTATTTTACATATTAAAAAAAATTTTTGAGCTATCTGTGTAGATAGTTTTGAGAAATTGGTCCATATGAAAAGAATGAAATAAGCTTGTAATGTGAGTAATAAGTTGTTTAAATGAAAAGTATTGTAACTGATCTGACCATTTTTGTTTGAATTTGGGTTAGATTTACTGAGGTTGCTGATATTTTAGGGAACAGTATGGTTTTACTGACTGTAAAATCAAAGTCTTCCCCTCTGGATTTTTCTCTAAATAGAACATAGTAATAGAGAGCTACGTGGTGATCAGAGAATCAACTTACTTATGGTAGAGACAGATGACCAGAGGATAGCTGGAGTCTGAAGCCAGAGTAGGGTGACTTCCTCTCTCCTGACTGAATTTAAGAACCAGTCTTTACTGAGCCATTTGCAAGCAACAAAATTGTGAAAAGGCCTGGGACATCCTTGCTAACAGTAGGGTCTGAAGCCTGCATTTTGAAAAAAAACTTTTATTATGCAATGCAGAATGCCCATCCAGGATAAAGGAGCAAAACAAACCATCCAGCTTAATGATTTATTACAAAGTGAGCAATGTTATTTTTATTCATGTCAAGAAGTTAAGAACATCTCTGGGATACTAAAAGGCCACTGCCTACCCTCTCCCATCACTTCCTGAGTCTCAAAAATAACATCTATCATGACCAATGGTAGTCTTTTGCTTTTCTTGATGATTTTACCAACCAGAATACATCTCTATAAAGAGCTCGATTTAATTTGATCCTTTATAAACTTTACAGAAATCCACATAGGATGTTGGGACTTTTGGAAGAATGGGGTTCTGAATTCTATTCAGTGAACATTGTGAAATTCATGTGCATTATTGCTTTTAGCTGTATATAGTTAATTCGTTTTCATTTCTTTATATGGCTACTGAAAGGTATTTTTGGTGGTTGTTTATTCGATAAGTTGTGTCTGCCACTTCTGTGACCCCATGGACTGCAGCCCACCAGGCTCCTCTGTCCCTGGCTTTTCCCAGGAAGGAGTACTGGAGTGGCTTGCCATTTCCCTTCTCTTCTCCAGGGGACTGAACCTGCATCTCCTGCATTGGCAGGTGGATTCTTTACCACTTAGCCACCTGGGGCTTCTGGTGGCTCAGATGGTAAAGAATCTGCCTTCAGTGCAGGAAACCCAGGTCTGATCCCTGGTTCAGGAAGATCTCTTGGAGAAGGGAATGGCTAACCCACTCCAGTATTCTTTACTGGAGAATTCCATAGAGGAGCCTGACGGAGCCCTGGGGTTGCAAAAGAGTCCAACACAATTGAGTAACACTCACACTTCCACCTGGGAAGCCCCAAAGGCGTTTTGCTTATTTCCAGTTTGAAGCAATTACATACGCTGGTATGAATATTCTTCAGTATTTTATCGTTTCTTAGTGTACATGTTTAAGTGTTTCTCACACGTGTAGGAGTGAATTCAGTAGGTAATGCCCAGCCATTTCCCAAAGTTGTCAAACTACTTAATTCCTACCAGGGCCAGTGGTAGGTGAGTATTCTCCTTGCTGTATAGCATCACNCACAATTGAGCGACTAACACTCACACTTCCACCTGGGAAGCCCCAAAGGCGTTTTGCTTATTTCCAGTTTGAAGCAGTTACATACACTGGCATGAATATTCTTCAGTATTTTATCGTTTCTTAGTGTACATGTTTAAGTGTTTCTCATACGTGTAGGAGTGAATTCAGTAGGTAATGCCCAGCCATTTCCCAAAGTTGTCAAACTACTTACATTCCTACCAGGGCCAGTGGTAGGTGAGTATTCTCATTGCTGTATAGCATCACCAACCTATAGTCTTTTATTCTAAGCATGTTGATAGGTATGTTGTAGTTTAATAGTTTTAATTTGCATTACAGTGAGTACTATTGAATTTGTATGCAGCTTTTCATGCTTCCAGCCCATTTGGATAGTCTCATTTGTAAATTTCTGGTGCCAGTTTTTGTTTTATATCATAGGAGGTCATTATATATACTTTTTGTATACTATTGATCTGAGCCTTTTGTCAGTTGTGTATTGCATATGTCTGTATATTTACCTTATCACTTTTTACTAGTGTTTTGGTGAACAAATTCCTAATTGTAATGTGCAATATATATCAGTTTTTTCTTTATTGTTACTGCTTTTTATCTTTTCATGAGTCTTTATCTACCCTGGAGTCATGGTGATAATACTGTTTTCAGTTTTTCTTCTTCACACTTAGAAATATAATCCATGTGCAATTGAAGTGTGTGTGTCTGTGTGTAGGCGAGGTAAGAATCAGTATTTAGATATGTGGAACAGTTGACTGAAACTGTTAGAAAAAAGTTTATCTGTTTCCTTCTCTGCTTTGTTCTGCAGCATTGTCATCGATCAGGTGTCTGGGTTTGTTTATTTGTAGGCTCTGCTTTATTCTATTGATGTATATTTTTCTTGAGCTGGTATCACACTGTCTTAATTACAATATTGAGTCTTAACCAAGCAAGAACATGCTCTTTCCCATTGATTTAGTTATTTAATCTCTTGGTATTTCAGCATTTTCTGTGTATCATACAACTCTTTAAGAGATTGCCATCTTGAATAGTGGTATTTTTGGATTCTATTCAGATTTCAAAATTTTGCATTTTCTTGTGTGTCTGCTATACAGAAATCTAGTTGGTTTTGAATGTTGGCCTTGTTTTCATTAATGCTGTGAAACCCACTTACTCTGATAACTGAATGTAGATTTTTTTGCATACAATCATATCTATAAATAATTGGAATTTTATTTATTTCCAGCTGTCATCCNTTTGCATTTTCTTGTGTGTCTGCTATACAGAAATCTAGTTGGTTTTGAATGTTGGCCTTGTTTTCATTAATGCTGTGAAACCCACTTACTCTGATAACTGTATGTAGATTTTTTTGCATACAATCATATCTATAAATAATTGGAATTTTATTTATTTCCAGCTGTCATCCAGGATCCTTAGTACAATATTGTGCAGAAGTGATATGATAGTGTACGTTCTTATGTTCTTATTCTCAAAGGAAAAGCTATCAATAATTCATTGAGTGTATTCTTGGAAGATTTTTTTGTAGAAACTCAAGTTTCTGTTTTTATCAAATACCTTTTCTTCCTCTAATGAGATTATCCAGTTATGCTGCTTTTTATGTTTAATTTGTAATATATTGAATTACATCAGTTTTTCAAATGTTAAGCCAACTCTCATTCCTGAAAGAAACCTAACTTGCTGTGATTAAATTTGCCATTGTTTTAAGTTTCTCATGTATAAGGATATTTAGTGTCCCTTTCTCCAGACGTCCCTGTCAGGCAGGAACCAAGATTATTCTAAATTCAGAAAACAAGCTTGAAAGTTTTGTGTTTTTTCCCCTAGTCTCTGAAAGAGTTTTTGTAAGATTAAGGTAATGTCTTTCATAAACTTTCAGTAGAGCTCAATATTGGCTGTGTTCCCTGTGTTGTACAGTACATCCCTGTAGTCTGTCCTACACAGTCCATTAGTTTGTACCTCTAATTCCCCTACCCCTGTAACAAACTACCAGTGGATTGCCAGAGTAATACGAGTTTTATCGTCTGCTATTTTAGTTGTTGTTCAGATTTTGTCATTTTGAATGTGTACTAGACATTGTATTTACAGAGATCTTTGTGGATAAAAACTTGGAACTTGGGGTGATAATTTCCTCCAGAGAGGATTTATGTTGCCTCCTCTGGGAAAAGATGCTCCAGTGTTGTTCACCTCTCTAGACTTCTTTCTGTCCCCAATTACTGGACTTGTAATTTTTGTAATTCTTTTGTAACTCTTTTGTAAAAGAATTTTCTAATTCTTCTGTCAGTGTCTTCTGGCAACTTTTCTAGCTGTGCTCAGCAGATGATTGGATCACATTACCTAGGGAATCAGAGCAGAAGTCACCCCCATTTTGGAGGATTCTAGATACATCTTTTATCTCTTGCCCTGCTGTTGGTTTCATGTCTCCTAAAGTACTGTAATTGAGGGGCTGGGCATTATATACTCCAAGTATATGTTTTGTCTTTTGGGTTCCCTGCTCCCAACAACTCTTGTACTTAGTGATTTTCTTTATCTTATTGAATGCTAATACATTATTTCTCATTTTTCTTCTAACATTTATAGTAAAGCTGAATTGTGAGTTTATTTTTGTTTGTTGAAATAAGTTTCTAACCTTTGCTGACCTCAAAACTAATGTTTTGATGACGAGAACTAAAGCTGAACAATGTAAGGGTATTTGGACATGAGTGGCCTGTCACTTTTTTTTTTTTAAGCAAACTAAAATATGCTTTACAATGTCTGTTTTAAACATAAACTCTTACTTTACAGAATGCTTTGGATAAACAAGAAGAATTGACGCCTCTTGGAGTTCACTTGGCACGATTACCAGTTGAACCACACATTGGGAAAATGATTCTTTTTGGAGCTCTGTTCTGTTGCTTAGACCCCGTACTCACCATTGCTGCTAGTCTCAGCTTCAAAGATCCCTTTGTGATTCCACTGGTAAGAAGTATACAAATAAAAAGCTAGGTTTTTTTTTTTTTTAACACAGTGTAGTTATTTGTTTAGATACACTTTTTATTAGAAAGCCGTTCTCCTCTATATACCATCAGAGCAGTTTAAGCTGCCTTCATCTGTTTTTAAGGGAAAAGAAAAGGTCGCAGATGCAAGAAGAAAGGAATTGGCAAAGGATACTAAAAGTGACCACCTGACTGTTGTGAATGCATTTAAGGTAAAATGGACATATTTTAAATTTAAATTTTTAAAATACAGTTACCAGGAATAAATTAGTGAGTGAAAATGTTTAAAATTAGGTGAACATTTGAAAAAATACTTTCCAATTTTGTGATAGTGCATTATTACATTTTCCCTTTTGGAAAAAAGTCTGTTCTTTGTGTTTTGATAACAGAACAAGTGAACAATTTATTTTAAAACATTATTTGCTATTATTCATTTCCATCTTTGTCTTACTCATGTTTATGACAGAAGGTTCTTTCCTATTCATTAATAAACTATACCTGTATTCAGATTTCATGTATACTCTTCAAAAAAGAGAGACGTTTTCTCTTACAGCCAGGCTTTTCTGAGGATAAACATGCCTCATCCATCTCTGCAACATTTAAGTGTAATAAGGTATGGAGATAGCATCTTTTTATTGCAGTTCTAGACTCAGTTTCCTGTTATGGGATTGGTAATGTATTTTTTTTGTTGTTACTTTGAGCTAATTCAGTATTTTTTCCCTCCATCTTCCTTCCTTTGCTAACTTAAAGCAAAACATATTTGTGAAGGTGAAATATATAATAGCATTGAAATTTGTCTAACAGGGTGTTCTTTTTGATTAGTACATCATGTGCAGAATGGTGCTATTTTATGTAAATGAACAGTACATTACTTTATAATTTGCTCTTATTTGTGTAAAGAAAGGTCTGTAAATTCAGTTTTGGTTACCTCTTAATGACTAGGATCATGAGGAGTTCACGTTTTTGTAGTTTGTTGTTTTTTAAATTATTTGGGTTTTCTTTTACAGAGAAAATTAACAATCAGAAGGTAAACATTGTTACTAAAATAAAGACAAACTAGTAAGTAATCTTTGCTTTGGGGAATAAAATTAATACTTTATTTCTTTGCCCCCTAGGGATGGGAAAAAGCTAAACAACGTGGTTTCAGATATGAAAAAGACTATTGCTGGGAATATTTTCTATCTTCAAACACATTGCAGGTAATGAATGTTTTGAAGTAATTCTCATACATATATGTTAGATTAGGGGATATATGTATCTGTTCTGTATAGTCAGCTCTATACCAAAAAGTTAACTGTGACTATCTTGTGAAGTTGAATCATACAAAATCATAGAAGAGACTATCAAATCGACTGCAGTAGCACAAGAAAAAGATGTAAAGCATAATAAAATAATGGCTAAGAGAAGAAACAAGTCCAGAGTTTAGCAAGAAAACACAGAAACTCGTTTACTCTTTCTGCACCTATCCTTTAGTTGCCATTTTGAAGATTTGTTCTAAAATTTTCACTGATACTTCTAAAATCTGTTTTAAACTCAAATAGGGCAAGTATCTCTTTTTAAACTTTAGATAGGTATTTTTATCCTGAACTGACCTAGTGTAATGAGAAAACACTATTGGAGACATTTGTGAAACAGAAGAAAGCAAACAAGGCAAATGCAACATCAGACACTGCACTGAACTAGAGAAGTGATCTCAAGCCAGCAGGCGTAGGAATAGCCACACCTTTTCAGCTGTGTGGCAGGAACTCTGGTAATGGACATTTAGCAGATCTACAAGAGGGGTAAAGAATCCAGAATCCAGCATATTTAAACTTGCCCAAACATTAACAGAATTAAAAGAAGGGTAATGGCAATTCTGAAAGATTGTATAGCCAGTGGATAAAAGAAGGGAACCTGGCATATCTCAGCAGAAGATACAACTGTTTCATAGTTAGGAACAGTTGAAGAATGTGGTTTCAGTACAAGGAAAGAAAATAAACCAGTAAAAGGAATGCCAAGACTGCTGAGCCAAGAAGACAAATTGAAGGCCATAGCATCATAAGGAACAATATGGGCAATCTTTTAAAACAAAATATTACCTAGAAGGGAAGGCTTGAGATAATCGCAGCCTGTATATGCAGCCATGAAAGAAAAAAATAAAGCAATAAGTAAAAAGCTCATAAACAGGAGGACAGCATTGATCTATCATGAAGGTAACAGGTGTCTCTTCATAGAAAATCCAGAAGTAATTGAATATGTATTCAGAGATATATGTAAGAACA
Source organism: Raphicerus campestris (assembly GCA_006410735.1). Taxonomy (NCBI): domain Eukaryota; kingdom Metazoa; phylum Chordata; class Mammalia; order Artiodactyla; family Bovidae; genus Raphicerus; species Raphicerus campestris. Next base: position 199,138 of record SJYW01019562.1, read on the forward strand.
TGTCCTTTGAGTAGAAAAAAAATGAAGTGAACTACAGTATGAAAAGATAGTTAAATCCAAGTGTTGAGAATACTATATCCTGTCAAGATATTCAAGTATAAAGAAAAATGACAAACATTCAAAAAGCACTTGAAATAGACACTCATGAGCTGACCTTGAAAACTTATTGAGAGTAAAATGTGTATTAAGAGGTGAATCAAAAAGAATTTAGGAATGGAGAATACATGCTGAGTATACATTGAAATTATTTAAATAAGGAAAAATGCAAAATGCTATTGAGAATTATGGATATAGAAAAAAAGGTATTGTCCTGAACAATATAATGGTGATAGAAATCAGGAGGTAGCCTGGCGATTCAGTTGCAAGAGAAATTAGGTAGGAAAACTAAAGTCACACAATTCGTAGAAAGGATATATATTTAAAAATGACTTGGGACTTCCCTGGCAGTCCAGTGGTTAAGACTCTGAGCTCCCAATGCAGGGGACCCTGGGGCAGGGAACTAGACCCCACATGATACAACAGCAAGAGCCTGCATGCCACAACTAAGACCTGGCACAGCCAAATAATTAATTTTTTTGAAAAATGACTATATTTCATAATCTATTTTAAGCTCACAAGGCTTCTTTATTAAATATCTCTTTATGATTATAAAAATGTTGCATTCATCTAATTCAGTTTTGTTTAATTGCCTTAAATTGAACTAAGATTAAATGCTTTTATTAAAACAGCTTCTGTACTGTTATTGTAGTTAAGATGGCATTTTTGTCCAGTTCTGATGAGTATCTGCAGTATTGTTTATTTAATGATATTTTGATGATACTGAGATTAGGGAAGTCTTTTGTGCTTTCCTATGTTATTTGAATGCTTTTTATAACAAAACATGTATTAGTTTACTCATGGTCATTTTCTTAATAACAGGAAACAGGCCTTAAGCTTGAACCAGGATGTAATGGTAGTTAGTTCTCAGTAGTACATATGTGAATGTTATTTTACTGTATGCTTTTCTGTATTTTTTTCCCCCCAAAATATGGGGTGGAGAGCAGTTTTGAAAATTAGTCTTTTTGCTGAATAAAGTAATTCTGAAACATCAGTTGTTACTCTCTACAGCAGGCAAGCCTTTTCTATAGAAGATCGGACGATTAATATTTTCAACTTAATATCCACATGGTTTCTCTGGCAGCTGCTCATCTTTGCCATTGTAATGTAAAAGCGGCCAAAGATAATACGTAGACAAGTGGGTGTGGCTTTGCTTCAGTAAAACCCTGTTGACAGAAACAGATTTTTATAAATTTGTAGTTAACTATCTCCTGCTGCAAAACATTCCATTTTTGCAAGAGTATTTTATAAAGCAGGGAAAGCTCACCATGAAATTTATTTATGAGTGCATAGTTTATAACCCCTATAGATTTGTGTGAAAGGTGTTCTGGTTCTGTTTGTTATCATTGCTCCCTAGATGCTGCATAACATGAAAGGGCAGTTTGCTGAGCATCTTCTTGGAGCTGGATTTGTAAGCAGTAGAAGTCCTCAGGATCCAGAATCGAATATAAATTCAGGTACAGCAGGAAATACAGTGTAAATAACTTGCTGCTGTTGTCAGTTGTATCAGTAGTTTACTTTTTTTTTCCTCTCCCTTCCCACCCTGAATAGATAATGAGAAGATAATTAAAGCTGTCATCTGTGCTGGTTTATATCCCAAAGTGGCTAAAATCCGACTCAATTTGGGTAAAAAAAGAAAAATGTAAGCATTGAAGATTATTATAATTACTTGCAGTTCTCTCAAACTTTTGAAATCATCTACCTCAACACGGCTTGTATTGTACATTTGTTCTTACTTGTAGTAGCTCCCTATTCTTTACTTTGCCTGTTTAAGGGAAGGCAGACTGTTTACGGTAGATGCCACTGTCCCTCACTGCACATCCCGAAGTCTGTTCCTATGTCACCCAGTATTCACAAAGAATATTAGTAATATTGTATATTACTAATTACAGTGTATATTGACATTGTATATTGACATGCCAGTGTAAATGTGCTTCCCTGGTGGCTCAGATGGTAAAGAATCCTCCTGCAGTGTGGGAGACCTGGATTTGATCCCTGGGTTGGGAAGATCCCTGGAAGAGGGCATGGCAACCCACCCCAGCGTTCCTGCCTGGAGAATCCCCGTGGACAGAGGAGCCTGGTGGGCTACAGTCCATGGGGTCACAAAGAATCGGACACAACTGAATGGCTAAGCACATAAATATGAGAACAGTAAGCCAGCTGTTAAAAAGCAGTGCCTCAGTGGAACTTGCTTTGGAATAGATTATGTTTCAGGATTTTTTTTTGTTTTTCCTTTCTTATGAAACAGATAATCTTGTACTTTAGCTCTTTGGATGAAATTGTGGGGGGCTTACCTATGTGGGGGGTTTACCTATTTTGAGAAACAAAGTATAGCTTTAAATGTAGGTCCAAATAGAGTCAGCCTCGATAGTAATTGGAGACAACAATAAGGCATATTTTTGCCCAATAAGCTAACTCATCCTATTGAAGGAAAAAAGAGAAACTGAAAGTCACATATGGCTTGTAGTATGTGAATTGGTGCCAGACATTTGGAAGACACTTTACAATTAGGTATCAGCAGTCATTAAAATAGTCACTGGCCCAGTGGTTTAATATGTTCTAAGGAAGTCATTCCAGATGTTTTTTGCAAAGTATATTGTAAGCAACATAGATGTCTAGTAGCAGTGGGAAAATTATGGTTTTATAAGGCCATATTGTATGGCATTTCTGTTAGGTGTAAAAAAAAAATCATTGTATATTGACATGAAATATTTGAACTAATGTTAGGTGAAAGAATTGGTGGTTCTATACACATGAAAAAATATAGACCTCAAAGGTAGCCTAAAGTGCAGTCATTGTTCTAGTGCAGTGGTTCTCAGCATTTTTCCTTCTCAGGGACCTTTGACAGTTTCTGCAGACGTTGTGGTTTTATAAGTGGAGACATATGTGTTACTGGCATCTAGTACATAGAGGCCAGGGATGCTGTTAAGCATTCCACAGTGCACAAGACAGTCCCCCATAACAAGGAATTCAGTAGTTAAGAATGCAGATGTTGAGAAATCTATAATGCACCTGAGAATAGGGTAATACGAATGTTGATCATTGTGATTGGATTATTCACATTTTATATGATCTGAGTATTTTTTAACTTTAGTACTTTTTCAAATTCTTCTTCATATATACCCATGTACAGGTAGCTTAGCATGTTACAAGTAGCTTAAATGTTTGAAATACATTTTGTATATCCCTCTGCCATCTTGGGAAGACTTGATGAAAAAAAATGTATCAATAGTTCTCTTTGGATTGATGCTTTGTTTTGTAAATGTGCAGGGGTCAGCACATTTTGGCATACTGGCTGAAAAACATATTTGTGTAAATTTTTGTTGGAACACAGCCATGCCTGTTCTCTGCCTGCTTACTAGCTACATTAGCAGAGTTGAGTAGTTGTGACAGAATGCCCCCAAAGCCTAAAATACTCTGGTCCCATATAGAAAAATTTTGCCAAATCCTGCTGCTCTAGTGATGTGGGGTTGCAGGATGACATTGGTTAAATAGACTGTGCTGTGAGGAAAAATCATTGATTTTATTCTAAATAATGGCTTATGACTATGATTGATGATTTTATGGATTCCTAAAACCATGAAAAAGATACCCTCAAAAACAGGAAGGATTAATGGATTAACCCTTTATAATGTAATTACCAATAATTATATAACAATACTATTATATCTCTCTGTTGAATAATATTAA
>SJYW01019562.1:210861-236015 GCA_006410735.1 Raphicerus campestris
AAAAATGACTATATTTCATAATCTATTTTAAGCTCACAAGGCTTCTTTATTAAATATCTCTTTATGATTATAAAAATGTTGCATTCATCTAATTCAGTTTTGTTTAATTGCCTTAAATTGAACTAAGATTAAATGCTTTTATTAAAACAGCTTCTGTACTGTTATTGTAGTTAAGATGGCATTTTTGTCCAGTTCTGATGAGTATCTGCAGTATTGTTTATTTAATGATATTTTGATGATACTGAGATTAGGGAAGTCTTTTGTGCTTTCCTATGTTATTTGAATGCTTTTTATAACAAAACATGTATTAGTTTACTCATGGTCATTTTCTTAATAACAGGAAACAGGCCTTAAGCTTGAACCAGGATGTAATGGTAGTTAGTTCTCAGTAGTACATATGTGAATGTTATTTTACTGTATGCTTTTCTGTATTTTTTTCCCCCCAAAATAGGGGTGGAGAGCAGTTTTGAAAATTAGTCTTTTTGCTGAATAAAGTAATTCTGAAACATCAGTTGTTACTCTCTACAGCAGGCAAGCCTTTTCTATAGAAGATCGGACGATTAATATTTTCAACTTAATATCCACATGGTTTCTCTGGCAGCTGCTCATCTTTGCCATTGTAATGTAAAAGCGGCCAAAGATAATACGTAGACAAGTGGGTGTGGCTTTGCTTCAGTAAAACCCTGTTGACAGAAACAGATTTTTATAAATTTGTAGTTAACTATCTCCTGCTGCAAAACATTCCATTTTTGCAAGAGTATTTTATAAAGCAGGGAAAGCTCACCATGAAATTTATNAGACGATTAATATTTTCAACTTAATATCCACATGGTTTCTTTGGCAGCTGCTCATCTTTGCCATTGTAATGTAAAAGCGGCCAAAGTTAATACGTAGACAAGTGGGTGTGGCTTTGCTTCAGTAAAACCCAGTTGACAGAAACAGATTTTTATAAATTTGTAGTTAACTATCTCCTGCTGCAAAACATCACATTTTTGCAAGAGTATTTTATAAAGCAGGGAAAGCTCACCATGAAATTTATTTATGAGTGCATAGTTTATAACCCCTATAGATTTGTGTGAAAGGTGTTCTGGTTCTGTTTGTTATCATTGCTCCCTAGATGCTGCATAACATGAAAGGGCAGTTTGCTGAGCATCTTCTTGGAGCTGGATTTGTAAGCAGTAGAAGTCCTCAGGATCCAGAATCGAATATAAATTCAGGTACAGCAGGAAATACAGTGTAAATAACTTGCTGCTGTTGTCAGTTGTATCAGTAGTTTACTTTTTTTTTCCTCTCCCTTCCCACCCTGAATAGATAATGAGAAGATAATTAAAGCTGTCATCTGTGCTGGTTTATATCCCAAAGTGGCTAAAATCCGACTCAATTTGGGTAAAAAAAGAAAAATGTAAGCATTGAAGATTATTATAATTACTTGTAGTTCTCTCAAACTTTTGAAATCATCCACCTCAACACGGCTTGTATTGTACATTTGTTCTTACTTGTAGTAGCTCCCTATTCTTTACTTTGGCTGTTTAAGGGAAGGCAAACTGTTTACGGTAGATGCCACTGTCCCTCACTGCACATCCCGAAGTCTGTTCCTATGTCACCCAGTATTCACAAAGAATATTAGTAATATTGTATATTACTAATTACAGTGTATATTGACATTGTATATTGACATGCCAGTGTAAATGTGCTTCCCTGGTGGCTCAGATGGTAAAGAATCCTCCTGCAGTGTGGGAGACCTGGATTTGATCCCTGGGTTGGGAAGATCCCTGGAAGAGGGCATGGCAACCCACCCCAGCGTTCCTGCCTGGAGAATCCCCGTGGACAGAGGAGCCTGGTGGGCTACAGTCCATGGGGTCACAAAGAATCGGACACAACTGAATGGCTAAGCACATAAATATGAGAACAGTAAGCCAGCTGTTAAAAAGCAGTGCCTCAGTGGAACTTGCTTTGGAATAGATTATGTTTCAGGATTTTTTTTTGTTTTTCCTTTCTTATGAAACAGATAATCTTGTACTTTAGCTCTTTGGATGAAATTGTGGGGGGCTTACCTATGTGGGGGGTTTACCTATTTTGAGAAACAAAGTATAGCTTTAAATGTAGGTCCAAATAGAGTCAGCCTCGATAGTAATTGGAGACAACAATAAGGCATATTTTTGCCCAATAAGCTAACTCATCCTATTGAAGGAAAAAAGAGAAACTGAAAGTCACATATGGCTTGTAGTATGTGAATTGGTGCCAGACATTTGGAAGACACTTTACAATTAGGTATCAGCAGTCATTAAAATAGTCACTGGCCCAGTGGTTTAATATGTTCTAAGGAAGTCATTCCAGATGTTTTTTGCAAAGTATATTGTAAGCAACATAGATGTCTAGTAGCAGTGGGAAAATTATGGTTTTATAAGGCCATATTGTATGGCATTTCTGTTAGGTGTAAAAAAAAAATCATTGTATATTGACATGAAATATTTGAACTAATGTTAGGTGAAAGAATTGGTGGTTCTATACACATGAAAAAATATAGACCTCAAAGGTAGCCTAAAGTGCAGTCATTGTTCTAGTGCAGTGGTTCTCAGCATTTTTCCTTCTCAGGGACCTTTGACAGTTTCTGCAGACGTTGTGGTTTTATAAGTGGAGACATATGTGTTACTGGCATCTAGTACATAGAGGCCAGGGATGCTGTTAAGCATTCCACAGTGCACAAGACAGTCCCCCATAACAAGGAATTCAGTAGTTAAGAATGCAGATGTTGAGAAATCTATAATGCACCTGAGAATAGGGTAATACGAATGTTGATCATTGTGATTGGATTATTCACATTTTATATGATCTGAGTATTTTTTAACTTTAGTACTTTTTCAAATTCTTCTTCATATATACCCATGTACAGGTAGCTTAGCATGTTACAAGTAGCTTAAATGTTTGAAATACATTTTGTATATCCCTCTGCCATCTTGGGAAGACTTGATGAAAAAAAATGTATCAATAGTTCTCTTTGGATTGATGCTTTGTTTTGTAAATGTGCAGGGGTCAGCACATTTTGGCATACTGGCTGAAAAACATATTTGTGTAAATTTTTGTTGGAACACAGCCATGCCTGTTCTCTGCCTGCTTACTAGCTACATTAGCAGAGTTGAGTAGTTGTGACAGAATGCCCCCAAAGCCTAAAATNACTGTTTACGGTAGATGCCACTGTCCCTCACTGCACATCCCGAAGTCTGTTCCTATGTCACCCAGTATTCACAAAGAATATTAGTAATATTGTATATTACTAATTACAGTGTATATTGACATTGTATATTGACATGCCAGTGTAAATGTGCTTCCCTGGTGGCTCAGATGGTAAAGAATCCTCCTGCAGTGTGGGAGACCTGGATTTGATCCCTGGGTTGGGAAGATCCCTGGAAGAGGGCATGGCAACCCACCCCAGCGTTCCTGCCTGGAGAATCCCCGTGGACAGAGGAGCCTGGTGGGCTACAGTCCATGGGGTCACAAAGAATCGGACACAACTGAATGGCTAAGCACATAAATATGAGAACAGTAAGCCAGCTGTTAAAAAGCAGTGCCTCAGTGGAACTTGCTTTGGAATAGATTATGTTTCAGGATTTTTTTTTGTTTTTCCTTTCTTATGAAACAGATAATCTTGTACTTTAGCTCTTTGGATGAAATTGTGGGGGGTTTACCTATTTTGAGAAACAAAGTATAGCTTTAAATGTAGATCCAAATAGAGTCAGCCTCGATAGTAATCGGAGACAACAATAAGGCATATTTTTGCCCAATAAGCTAATTCATCCTATTGAAGGAAAAAAGAGAAACTGAAAGTCACATATGGCTTGTAGTATGTGAATTGGTGCCAGACATTTGGAAGACACTTTACAATTAGGTATCAGCAGTCATTAAAATAGTCACTGGCCCAGTGGTTTAATATGTTCTAAGGAAGTCATTCCAGATGTTTTTTGCAAAGTATATTGTAAGCAACATAGATGTCTAGTAGCAGTGGGAAAATTATGGTTTTATAAGGCCATATTGTATGGCATTTCTGTTAGGTGTAAAAAAAAAATCATTGTATATTGACATGAAATATTTGAACTAATGTTAGGTGAAAGAATTGGTGGTTCTATACACATGAAAAAATATAGACCTCAAAGGTAGCCTAAAGTGCAGTCATTGTTCTAGTGCAGTGGTTCTCAGCATTTTTCCTTCTCAGGGACCTTTGACAGTTTCTGCAGACGTTGTGGTTTTATAAGTGGAGACATATGTGTTACTGGCATCTAGTACATAGAGGCCAGGGATGCTGTTAAGCATTCCACAGTGCACAAGACAGTCCCCCATAACAAGGAATTCAGTAGTTAAGAATGCAGATGTTGAGAAATCTATAATGCACCTGAGAATAGGGTAATACGAATGTTGATCATTGTGATTGGATTATTCACATTTTATATGATCTGAGTATTTTTTAACTTTAGTACTTTTTCAAATTCTTCTTCATATATATCCCTAAAATGTACAGGTAGCTTAGCATGTTACAAGTAGCTTAAATGTTTGAAATACATTTTGTATATCCCTCTGCCATCTTGGGAAGACTTGATGAAAAAAAATGTATCAATAGTTCTCTTTGGATTGATGCTTTGTTTTGTAAATGTGCAGGGGTCAGCACNAAGTAGCTTAAATGTTTGAAATACATTTTGTATATCCCTCTGCCATCTTGGGAAGACTTGATGAAAAAAAATGTATCAATAGTTCTCTTTGGATTGATGCTTTGTTTTGTAAATGTGCAGGGGTCAGCACATTTTGGCATACTGGCTGAAAAACATATTTGTGTAAATTTTTGTTGGAACACAGCCATGCCTGTTCTCTGCCTGCTTACTAGCTACATTAGCAGAGTTGAGTAGTTGTGACAGAATGCCCCCAAAGCCTAAAATACTCTGGTCCCATATAGAAAAAGTTTGCCAAATCCTGCTGCTCTAGTGATGTGGGGTTGCAGGATGACATTGGTTAAATAGACTGTGCTGTGAGGAAAAATCATTGATTTTATTCTAAATAATGGCTTATGACTATGATTGATGATTTTATGGATTCCTAAAACCATGAAAAAGATACCCTCAAAAACAGGAAGGATTAATGGATTAACCCTTTATAATGTAATTACCAATAATTATATAACAATACTATTGTATCTCTCTGTTGAATAATATTAACTAAAGACTCCTAGAAATTGAGGTGAAATCTTTATAACTATCAAAGGAAAGACTCCCTAAGAATGGAGAGACCGTACTAGAGCTGTGTATGTTTATTTCAAGTATTCCTGTTTTGAAATGGGGCTGGAGGTACAGTGAATGTGAGGCCATTTAAAACATTTTAGAATAGGTTTTTAAAAATCAGAACTACGTTTTAAACAAAATTCTCCGTTTTTCAATTTTACTTGTCTGGGTGTGTGACCTGTGGATTTTTTTTTTTTTAATTGATCATTTCAGTTATTCCGTAAATTGAGGGCAGTTTATCAGTCCATGGGGTCGCTAAGAGTCGGACACAACTGAGCGACTTCACTTTCACTTTTTACTTTCATGCATTGGAGAAGGAAATGGCAACCCACTCCAGTGTTCTTGCTTGGAGAATCCCAGGGATGGGAGAGCCTGGTGGACTGCCATCTGTGGTGTTGCACAGAGTTGGACACGACTGAAGCGACTTAGCAGTAGCAGTAGCAGCAGTATCAGTATCATGATTTATTCAGTATTATGATTTACAGTAAAATGTACATACTATTCTCTTGGTCTGATTCACTTAGAATTCTCTCAGGTATTTATTTCATTCTTTGTCTTTTAATGGTATATATATATTAACATAATGAGGGAATATTTTGTCACTTTTCTAATGTTGAGTAATTATACGTATAAGAGGATTTGTTTTATGATTTAGAGTGTTCATATTTATCTGATACTTTTCCATGTGTTACTAAAGTAAAAATTCTCTTTCCTTAAATATAAATTTGGAAATATATAATTTAGAAATAAGCTAAACTTATCTGTGGAGTTTCTTTTGATTCTGGGATGGTTTGGAATCCTCCATAGTGGTTTTTTTTTTTTAAACTACATTTTAATTTTTTTTAAAGGGTGAAAGTTTACACAAAAACTGATGGAGTAGTTGCTATTCATCCTAAATCTGTTAATGTGGAGCAAACAGAGTTTAACTACAACTGGCTTATCTATCACCTGAAGATGAGGACAAGTAGTGTAAGTGAATGTATGAAATAGCCATGGATCTGAGTAACAGTCTTACTGTGTTTTAAAAATTGTTTAGTTTTCATAATTACAAACAAAACTTGTTTTCTTAATTTTTTTTTTTTATTGGCAGATAATTGCTTTACAGTGTTTGGTGGTCTTTGCTGTATATCAGCGTAAATCAGCTGTAATTATGTATATATATCCCCTCCCCGCCATTCCATCCCTCTAGGGCATCACAGTGCACCAGGCTGGGCTCCCTGTGTTATATAGCAGCTTCCCACTAGTTACCTGTTTTATACTTGGTATATATATGTCAGTACTACTTTCTCAGTTTGTCTTAGCCTCTCTTCCCTGCACTGTGTCCACGAGTCTGTTCTGTACATCTGCATCTCCATTTCTTCTCGGTAAATAGGTTCATCAGTACTGTTTTTTTAGATTCCGTGTATATGTGTTAATATATATTTGTTTCTTCATTCCGTGTAACAGGCTGTAGGTTCATGCACCTTACCACAGTTGACTCAAATTCATTCCTTATTATGACTGACTCTTATTCCATTGTATGTGTGTACCACAACTTCTTTATCCACTCATCTCTGGATGGACATCTAGGTTGCTTTGTCCTAGCTATTGTGAACAGTGCTGCAATGAACACTGGGTACATGTGTCTTTTTGAATTGTGGTTTTCTCAGGTTATATGCCCAGTAGTGGGATTGCTGGGTCATCTGGTAGTTTTATTCCGAAGTTTATTAAGGAATATCCTAAAAAAAATTTTTTTTTTCCAATAAGACTTACAATGTCCTCAAGCAAATAACCTGTACTTTTAATGTGTTTAGATCTGTTGTGATGGATCTTTCTATTTTAATTAACAGAAGGTTATTTGATTTTCATGATTTTCTTTCAGAACCTATTTTTAAAGAAATAATGACATTTTATGGTAGATAGGAGTTCACAGTGTATGAAGAATTTTATTGACTTGTCAATATAACATAAATACTGCTCAGAATATTAACTGGAATTTTGTTAATATATAAAGAAAAAGAACTTCAGCTACATTATTGTTTTGGTTTTATCACTTAGAAAAATACTTTGTTTCCAGAATAGTGCTATTTATTGAATTGAAACAAAAATATAAAACTCCTTTGTTGTCTGAAGTAATGATAAATGACTTGTTTAAAATTATATATATTTTTAAATCAGTTTGTAATTACACTGACAGGATAATAATACCTATTTTAGAAGAAAAACACTAATTGATACTAGTGATTTTACTGGATTAATGTGACAATAATCCTTTCTGACTCCTTAACTGTATTAACTTGCCTTACTTTTCATTATAGATATACTTGTATGACTGCACAGAAGTTTCCCCATACTGTCTCTTGTTCTTTGGAGGTGATATATCCATCCAGAAAGATAATGATCAGGAAACTATTGCTGTAGATGAGTGGATAATCTTTCAGTCTCCAGCAAGAATTGCCCATCTTGTTAAGGTGACTGACTTTACATGATTGTCTTTGATTCTGCATGCAAGTTAATATACAGTCTTGTGTTTTTGTTTATCCAAGTGTTGTACATGTTACATTAAATATTTCTTGCTTTATTCCAACAGATGAAATTGTGTTGAGAAATCCATTTATAATTTTTCTGAATTGGTTTTTGAGATAGTTACAGAGCAACCATTCTGAATAGCTAATAGCTTATGAAATTTCTTGTACCAGATCAAGTCACTTTTTTTTATTACACTGTTAGATAGTACATCTGCCTTTGTTGAATGTGTATACTTTTTCCAACTTCAGGAATTAAGAAAGGAACTAGATATCCTTCTGCAAGAGAAGATTGAAAGTCCCCGTCCTGTAGACTGGAAGGACACTAAATCAAGAGACTGTGCAGTGCTCTCAGCTATTATAGACTTGATCAAAACACAAGAAAAAGCAACTCCCAGGAACTTGCCACCACGTTTCCAGGATGGATATTACAGCTGACAGGTTTTCTCTGGTGCCCTGAAAAGCCAATTTTACAGCCATCTTCCATCACGGTTTAACTTTGGGCCAGATGCCAAACCCCAGGACGTGAATAATTTTGATGTGTATAAGGTAGAATCCTTCAGTAGGTAGTAAAGACTTAATGTGCATGAATTAATAGTTGTCTGTAGCTACTATAAATACACCATAAAGAACAGTAAGTTCTCTGATCATACACTCTCATGTCCACATTTTGAGAATATTTCTTTTATGTACTTCGAATGTTGTACCACTTGAGAAAGTCCTTTGTTACGAAATATTAATCTTTCTGCCCGTAATAATGGAGTATAGAATCAGTAAAACTAGAATGATTAGCCAAAAGCAGTGTCAAGAATTTCAGCACATCCACATTTTTTCTAATGAAACTTCTGTCAGAAGTTAATTTGTTGTAATACAGTTCACTATCTAATAAAATGTACAGTGTGTAAATCTCAGCTAGCTTTTTGGCTTGGTTTCTGTATCTCCACCTATCCCTTGGTTTGTTTGATTTTTTTTTTAAATCTTTTCAGAATATATTTTTATCCTTTTTATATCACCCTGTGCAGCATAATGTAGCAATAGAGAGCATGAGTCTAGAGCCTGACCACCTAAGTTCAAATTTTAGCACTGTCACTTACCTAAGATCTTAGGCAAATTACTTGTCTTCTCTCTGTTCCCATTTTCTTTATCTGTAAAATACAGGTAACGGTTGTGAGAATTAAATACCTTGTTATATGTAAAGTGCATAGCCTAGTGTCTGGCACATATTGGGTACTCACTAAATGGTAGTTACCTACTTACTAAATGGTAGTTACTCGTCCATAAATATTTTTAATGATCCATTAGGTTACACTTTTTCTCCTCATGCTCTGAGTGCTATTTTGTACTCTCAGCCAGTGGTAGCTAGTCTGACATGTACTGTGCAGCCCTGTCAGATTTAGACAAATACAAATACTGTTATTTGTCAAACAGCATTTTTGTCCTTCCCTTTCTGTTTGCTTGTCCATGTGTCCCCTCCTCTGTGCAGCCTTGTTCCCAGGGGTGTTGGACCCTCTTCCCCAAGGGTGAATCATGCTTGGTCTCAGCCAATCATGCATGGTCTTATTCTCCTTTTAAGTAACTGTTGGGGCATGAATATGTGGACCTGTCCTGTCTGATGTCAGCTGAGAAGAGGTCTGCACCGGGGGCATCTGAGAAAGATCTTCCTCACTAATACTTTAAATTCTGCACTCCTCCTTTGGGCATTTTCTTGTCTGCATTTGGCACTTAGAACTGCTGTAGCCATCTTAGAATCACTAGGTTGGCTCAGCAGGCAGCTGGAAATCAGCCTTGTCCTTGATAACACTAGTGAGCTNCAGTGTGTAAATCTCAGCTAGCTTTTTGGCTTGGTTTCTGTATCTCCACCTATCCCTTGGTTTGTTTGATTTTTTTTTTAAATCTTTTCAGAATATATTTTTATCCTTTTTATATCACCCTGTGCAGCATAATGTAGCAATAGAGAGCATGAGTCTAGAGCCTGACCACCTAAGTTCAAATTTTAGCACTGTCACTTACCTAAGATCTTAGGCAAATTACTTGTCTTCTCTCTGTTCCCATTTTCTTTATCTGTAAAATACAGGTAACGGTTGTGAGAATTAAATACCTTGTTATATGTAAAGTGCATAGCCTAGTGTCTGGCACATATTGGGTACTCACTAAATGGTAGTTACCTACTTACTAAATGGTAGTTACTCGTCCATAAATATTTTTAATGATCCATTAGGTTACACTTTTTCTCCTCATGCTCTGAGTGCTATTTTGTACTCTCAGCCAGTGGTAGCTAGTCTGACATGTACTGTGCAGCCCTGTCAGATTTAGACAAATACAAATACTGTTATTTGTCAAACAGCATTTTTGTCCTTCCCTTTCTGTTTGCTTGTCCATGTGTCCCCTCCTCTGTGCAGCCTTGTTCCCAGGGGTGTTGGACCCTCTTCCCCAAGGGTGAATCATGCTTGGTCTCAGCCAATCATGCATGGTCTTATTCTCCTTTTAAGTAACTGTTGGGGCATGAATATGTGGACCTGTCCTGTCTGATGTCAGCTGAGAAGAGGTCTGCACCGGGGGCATCTGAGAAAGATCTTCCTCACTAATACTTTAAATTCTGCACTCCTCCTTTGGGCATTTTCTTGTCTGCATTTGGCACTTAGAACTGCTGTAGCCATCTTAGAATCACTAGGTTGGCTCAGCAGGCAGCTGGAAATCAGCCTTGTCCTTGATAACACTAGTGAGCTGTTGAGTTATCCTACTCTGCAACTGCCCTGCACATGGACTTACTCTGATAATAATAAACCCTTTATTGTTTTAATTAGCCAGTTTTAGTAGTCTTTTGTATAACTTGGCGGAAAGCGTGTAAAGTGCAACACCTAACTATCCACCATTGAGTGTTGTTTGCTGAGGCTTCTATCTCTGTCATTTATTTTGTGATCTAACAGGTTGACCTTTATAGCTGAGAAAAGATGTAGTATTGGAAATACTGTAAAAAGACAAACCTTGGAAGAACACCCTGGTATACCATAAAAACTACAGATTTTATTGTGCCTTCCAAAGAAGCCAGGGGAAAAGGAGTATCATATGATGACTGTAATGATCTTAATAGCACTGCTTCAGGTAGTGCTCCCATTTCTGGGAATGTATGTCAACCTATCATTTCCTCCTAGGATGCTAAATATTTATTTTTGTGTTCTAAGTCCATTCTCTTGGCTGGTATCCCAAAAGTGATTTGTCTCTCACTGAATTCTTATTCTGCGTCATATTGTGCCATGTTAGTTTTGGCCCTAAACTCAAGTTGATAATTAGGTACTATTTGTTCTATAAGAATGTTTTTATGTTTGTGTGTGTGTGTTTTTTGTTTGTTTTTTTTTTGCTTGCTTGCTTTTACTATACAGTTTAAATTCAGTTATTTAGCCAAAATGGTCTTTGCAGAAAGCAGTTAAAACAGATTACTTGTTAATTAGTTCTGTGTTCACAGACCAATATTTAGTGTCCACAAATGGGGAAGATATTCTGAAGGGTTGTTTAACAGATGAGCTATTTAGAGAGGTCAAAGGACTTATTTATCACCTCTAATTTATGTCTTCTCTACAACCAATCAAGATGGAAATTTTAACTGATGGTGCTATTTATATTTTTTGTTTACAGAATAGGATGTAACTTAGTGAAAAATGTATTCCATGTCTTAGCATTATCTGTTATTTGATAGTTTTAAAGAATAAGACATTAAGAAGAAAAATCTGTTTGGCTTACCACTCTGATACCAAGGATAACTCCTGAAAAAAATAACTCTGAAACAGAAACTTATCAGGGGAAAAGGCACTGAATAATCTTTTTTAAAAACAGTCTTTGAAAAGTGAATCCATATAACACCTTCTTAATCATTAACTTGGGCAAAAGCTCTAGACGCATTTGTACCAATTAATGCAAGTGATTTTCTCTTCTTCATTGTTAAAACAAAGTCCACCCTACAAGTTTGAATAGTAAGAGAGTTGTAGGAGGAATTTATGTACTCTCTTGCCCAAAGTAAATGGTAATCCTTCTGTCTTGAGCTCTAGTTTATGTGTATTTAAGTAATTGTGATCATGTAGGATAATCATATTTAGAATACACTAATTGTTTTTACATGGCATTTTTATTCTGATTTTAAACATAAATATTCATTGTAGAATATTTGAAAATTCAACATATAAAAAATGTTACTTCTGTTACATACTTTTATAATAAGCTTGAAGATACTGTTTTAATAAAGTTACCCAAGTATGATTCTGTTAATTTTGTCAAATGTTTTAAGTTGTAATTGTTACCCTGATATGGAATATTCCTGTCACCTAAAAATGTCCTTTGTTTCCCTTGCAGTCAGTCCCCTGCTCCCACTTTCACCCATTGGCAACCATTGATCTGCTTTTGGTCACTAGAAAATTCAAAAGTTTTGCCTTTTCTAAAATTTCAAATAAATGGAACAATATATAGTCTTCTGTGTGCAGCTTCTTTCAGTTAACAAAAAATGCTTTTGAGATATTTATGTTGCTTTATGTATCAGAAGTTAGATCCTTTTTATTGTCTAGTAGTATTTAGTAGTAGTGTTTGTTACACTGTAGCTTGTTTTAGTTTGTTTAGGATTTATTTTTGTTTTTATTTATGGCTGCACTGGTCTTAGTTGCTGCACTCCGGCTTTGCTGTAGTTGCATTGAGCAGGGCCTGCTCTCTGGTTGCGGAGCACAGGTTTCTCATTGCAGTAGTTTCCTGTGGCAGAGCACAGGCTCTAGGCACGCAGGCTTCAGTAGCTGTAGCGCCTGGGCCTTGTTGCTCCGCGGCATGCGTTTTCTTTCCGGACCAGGGATTGAACCTGCATTGGCAGGTATTTCTTTACCACGGAGCCACCAGGGAAGCCCATCACAGCTTCTTTATCGATTCACCAGTTGATGGACTTTCGTGAGTTATCTTTCATTTTTCTTTGCTGTTATAAGTAAAGTTATTTTTATATGTGAACAGATCTGTGTGTAGATAGATACTTTCATGTCTCTTGGATAAGTACCTATGGTTAGGATTGCTGTGTTATATTGCATTTAAGTTTATAAGAAATTGCCAAACTGACTTCCAAAGTGGGTGTTCCATTTTACACACCTAGCCTCCATAAGGTATGATTCCAAGTGTTTCAAATCCTCACCAGTACTTGGGTATTTTTAGTTGTTATTTGTTATTTTTTCCCTTGAATGGATGTGGAGTATCATAGCTCATTGTGATTTTATTTTGTATTTCTATAATGATCAGCGATGAACATATTTCATGTACTTACTTGCTGTTTTCCTTGGTTGTCTTATATATGTGTTCTGATTTGATTTTCCACCTTTTGTTGTTAAGTAATTGGGGCTTTAGGGATATTAGAGAGGAAGGATTATTCTCTCTGAATTTTAGAAGTGCAGAAAATTTAAAGTCATTGACCTGAATATGAATATGGCAAAATGTGCCACTCTTCACTGGCTAGTACAGTGGAAGAGTTAAGCCACTGTTATCAGGTGCCAGAAGAGAATTCAGAAGGAGCTGTCGTTTTCAAAGATGTGGCAAAAACACCGCAAAGCAAGCAGCTACAATCTTAGAGGGGTTTCTTTTCTGGGCATCAGCAAATATAGGCATTTTTACAGCTAGTGGAAATGCAAATAAATAGTCCTGTGTAAACACTGGTGCATCAGAACAAAATAGCACTAGAAACTACACGGTTCAAAAGCAGATTTTCTCTGATCCCTGGGAACCATGCTATCCATGCAGAGTCCCTGAATCTTCAGTCACAGTACCTTAAATATTAAACTGAGAGCAACTAGAGCAGCCTTCTGTCGGGGAGAGATACCAGGTTTAGAGAGGTCATGATGTCAAGAGGTTGCACATCCACTGTGAGGAAAAGAACAGGGCATAAGACAAAACTCTTCTTGTTTGGGTAAGGGCATGGTAGTGAATGAAGACAGCTGATGAAGCACTGCAGAACCAACCTTTAAGACTGCTTAGAGTTTTGGTAGTTTGTGGTTTTCAATGAACTGGCCCATTTTGTCAATGTTGTTGAATATATGTGAAGTTGAGTATCTTCTTACCAATATCTGTCAAATTTATAACAATATGTAGTCTTCCATTCCTGACATTGACAGTCTGTTTTGGTCAGCTTGCTAAAAGGTGTATCAATTGTATTCGTCTTTTCAAAGAACTAGATATTTGTTTCACTGATTTTCTATTTTCAGTTTCATTGATTTCTATATATATATATGATTTCTATATTCTTTTCTCCTTCCTTCTGCTGTGTTTACATTTTTAAATTTCTAATTTCTTGAGGTGGCAGCTTAGATTTAAGTGTTTAGTGCCATAAATCCCTTTCTAAAACATTGCTTTAGCCCCAACCTACATGTTTTAATGTCTCAATCAGTATATGTTTTAATGTCTCAATCAGTATATTTTTTATGTCCTCAGTATATTTGCCTCTTAAAAGATTAAGAATGTGCTGTTTAATTTTCAAGTGATTAAAGATTTCTCTGGCGTTTCTGTTCATTTCTAGTTTCGTTCTTTTATGGTAATTGGAAAACAGTTCTTTTAGTTATTTTTTAAAAATTTTATTTTTGACTGTGCTGGGTCTTGCTGCATGGGCTTTCCTCTAATTGCAGGAAGCAGGGCGCTCTCTGATCGCAGTGGCTTCTCTTGAGAAATTTGGGCTCTGGGGTGAGCAGGCTTCAGTAGTTGCAGCACATGGGCTCAGGAGTTGCAACTTCCAGGCTTAGTTGCCCTGTGGCATGTGGGACTGAATTCTGCTGCGTTGGCAGATGGATTCTTTACCTCAGCCACTAGGGAAACCCTGATTTCAATTCTTTTAAATTTGTCAAGTTTATTCCCCAGAGTGTGATCTATCTTGGTGAATGTTACATATCTGCATGAAAAGAAAGTAAACCTCCTGTTTCTGGGTGGAGTGTCTGGGTTGATGTCCATTAGGTCTCATTCCATCACCCATTGTGTTGTGCATTTGTCTGTTTTCTCCCTTTAGTTCTGTTAGTTTTTGATCATGTATTTTGAAGCTCCAGTATTTGGTACTTACACACTGGGGTTGTTACGTCTTCTTCACAGAATGACCCTTTTATTGTTAGGTAGTAGTCTTTGTTCCTGGTAACTTGCTCTGCTTTATGTTCTAGTGTAGCCCCTCCAGCTTTCTTTTGCTTGGCATTTGCTTGATACTATCTTTTTTCCATTCATTTACTCTATACTAACTATTATAATTACATTTGAACTGTTTCCAAAGTTGACAGCATATAGTTAGGTCACTTTTTAAATGTGTCAGTATCTGCCTTTTAATTAATATATTTACATCACTTACATTTATGTGTGCCATTTTGTTTTCTGGTTCTCTTTTCGTTCCTCTCTTTCCCTTTTCCTGCCTTCCTGTGGTTAGTTACCTGACAGTTTATTTAGTATTCCACTTTACCTTGTCTGTTGTTTATCAGCATATCTCTTTGTAAAGTTTTTGCTTGCTCTGTGGCATCTGGTCCCATCACTTCATGGCAAATAGATGGGAAACAGTGGAAACAGTGTCAGACTTTATTTTTCTGGGCTCCAAAATCACTGCAGATGGTGACTGCAGCCATGAAATTAAAAGACGCTTACTCCTTGGAAGGAAACTTATGATCAACCTAGGTAGCATATTCAAAAGCAGAGACATTAGTTTGCCAACAAGGTTCTGTCTAGCCAAGGCTGTGGTTTTTCCAGTGGTCATGTATGAATGTGAGAGATGGACTGTGAAAAAAGCTGAGTGCCAAAGAACTGATGCTTTTGAACTGTGATGTTGGAGAAGACTCTTGAGAGTCCCTTGGACTGCAAGGAGATCAACTAGTCCATTCTGAAGGAGATCAGTCCTGGGATTTCTTTGGAAGGAATGATGCTAAAGCAGAAGCTTCAGTACTTTGGCCACCTCATGAGAAGAGTTGACTCATTGGAAAAGACTCTGATGCTGGGAGGGATTGGGGGGCAGGAGGAGAAAGGGACAACAGAGGATGAGATGGCTGGATGGCATCACTGACTCAATGGACATGAGTTTGAGTCAACTCTGGGAGTTGGTGATGGACAGGGAGACCTGGCATGCTGCAATTCGTGGGGTCCAAAAAGTTGGACATGACAGCAACTGAACTGAACTGATGTATTACACTGGACTTCTCAAGTAGCTCAGCATTTAAAAAAAAATCCCTCTGCAATGCAGGTGATGCGGGTTTGATCTCTGGGTCAGGAAGATCCCCTGGAGGAGAAAATGGCAACCCACTCCAGTATTCTTGCGAGGAAAATCCCATGGGCAGAGGAGCCTGGTGGGCTACAGTCTGTAGGGTCGCAAAGAGTTGGACACAACTGAGCACATGGATTACGGTATACATGTATTGCTTTAGTTTTTCCTAAATATTTAATTTTTCCAAACGAACTGTTAGTGAAGGTCACTCAGTCTTCTTTGTGACCCTATTGACTATACTGTCCATGAAATTCTCCAGGCCACAGTACTGGAGTGGGTAGCCTTTCCCTTCTCCAGGGGGCTCTTCCCAACCCAGGGATCAAACCCAGGTCTCCTGCATTGCAGAAGGAACTGTTTAATAAAGACTATATTTTTTAGAGCAGTTTAAGGTTTACAGGAAAACTGATCCAAATGTATATAGGATTCCTGTGTACTTTTACTCCCTCTTAACTAGATGAGCCAACATTAATGCATTATTAACTAAAATCCATAGTTTCCATTAGGGCTCATTCTCGGTATTGTATATTTTAACATATGTATAATGACATATAGTCACCATGACTTAACCATGCAGAATACTTTCACTACCCTGAAAAAAGTGCTCTGTGCTCCACTTAATCCTTTCTTCTCCCTGAATCCCTAGCCCTCATGGATCCTTTTATTGTCTCCATGGTTTCACCTTTTCAAAAATGTTACATACTTGGAGTCATTTAATGTATAGCTTTTTCACATTGGCAACTCTTACCTAGTAATAAGCATTTAAGGTCCTTTCATATTTTTTTATGGCTTGCTAGCACATTTATTGCTGGTTGATATCCCATTGTCTGGATGTACCACAGTTCAGCTGTTCATCTGTTGAAGATTAACTTGGTTACTTCCAATTTGGTTATTATAAATAATGCTGAGATAATTTTTGTGCAGATATTTCTGCAGACATAGTTTTCAACTCATTTGGTTAAGTATCAAGGAATGTGATTGCTGCATCATATGGTATAAGTGTTTAGTTCTCTAAGAAACTGCCAAACTGTCTTCCCACTGGCTTTTGCATTCCCACCAGCAGTGAATGCCCCATGTCATCACCAGTATTTGGTATTAGAATTTTAGTCATTCTCTCATTTTAATATTGTAGTTGCATAATAATATATGATCTTGAACATCTTTTTCATATGCTTATCCTATCCATATATCTTTGAGTTTTCTGTATTTTTGCCCAATTTTTAATTGGGTTTTCTAATTATTTAGTTTTAAGAGTCCTTTGTATATATCAGATGCTAATCCTTTACCAGATTTTTTTTTCAAGATTTTCTCTTTTTCTGTGGATTGTTTTTTCATTCTTTTAATGAAATTCAGCTTACTAGTTTTTTCTTTCACTGATCATGTCTTTGGTGTTTAAGAAGTCATCTCCAAACCCAAGATCACCTTGACTTTCCCCTGTATTATCTTTTAGGAGTTTTACAGTTTTGCATTTTAAAAAGTTTCCAAATAAATGGACAGTTCTTAATTTTTGTTACTGATTTCCAATTTAACTATGTTATAATCAGAAACCACTCTGTGTAACTTCAGTCCTTTAAAATGTGTTGAAACTTGTCTTACAATTCAGGAAGTAGTCTAATTTAAATATTCTACCTGTGCAGCATGTTCTAGAGAAGCCTGTTATTTCCATCTTCTATACTTTCATTGCTTTTTATCTGTTTTTTACACTTTTTATTTTTCACATCAAATGAGACAACTATGTTAAAGTCTCAAGCTGTGACTTTGGACTTAAACACCTGGAGTAACAGGCATTTGGCCTTGGAATGTGGAATGAAGCAGGGCAAAGACTAACAGAGTTTTGCCAAGAAAATGCACTGGTCATAGCAAACACCCTCTTCCAACAACACAAGAGAAGACTCTACACATGGACATCATCAGATGGTCAACAACGAAATCAGACTGATTATATTCTATGCAGCCAAGATGGAGAAATTCTATACAGTCAACAAAAACAAGACCAGGAGCTGACTGGCTCAGATCATGAACTACTTATTACCCAATTCAGACTTAAATTGAAGAAAGTAGGGAAAACCGCTAGACCATTCGGGTATGACCTAAATCAAATCCCTTATTATACAGTGNAGGGACAACAGAGGATGAGATGGCTGGATGGCATCACTGACTCAATGGACATGAGTTTGAGTCAACTCTGGGAGTTGGTGATGGACAGGGAGACCTGGCATGCTGCAATTCGTGGGGTCCAAAAAGTTGGACATGACAGCAACTGAACTGAACTGATGTATTACACTGGACTTCTCAAGTAGCTCAGCATTTAAAAAAAAATCCCTCTGCAATGCAGGTGATGCGGGTTTGATCTCTGGGTCAGGAAGATCCCCTGGAGGAGAAAATGGCAACCCACTCCAGTATTCTTGCGAGGAAAATCCCATGGGCAGAGGAGCCTGGTGGGCTACAGTCTGTAGGGTCGCAAAGAGTTGGACACAACTGAGCACATGGATTACGGTATACATGTATTGCTTTAGTTTTTCCTAAATATTTAATTTTTCCAAACGAACTGTTAGTGAAGGTCACTCAGTCTTCTTTGTGACCCTATTGACTATACTGTCCATGAAATTCTCCAGGCCACAGTACTGGAGTGGGTAGCCTTTCCCTTCTCCAGGGGGCTCTTCCCAACCCAGGGATCAAACCCAGGTCTCCTGCATTGCAGAAGGAACTGTTTAATAAAGACTATATTTTTTAGAGCAGTTTAAGGTTTACAGGAAAACTGATCCAAATGTATATAGGATTCCTGTGTACTTTTACTCCCTCTTAACTAGATGAGCCAACATTAATGCATTATTAACTAAAATCCATAGTTTCCATTAGGGCTCATTCTCGGTATTGTATATTTTAACATATGTATAATGACATATAGTCACCATGACTTAACCATGCAGAATACTTTCACTACCCTGAAAAAAGTGCTCTGTGCTCCACTTAATCCTTTCTTCTCCCTGAATCCCTAGCCCTCATGGATCCTTTTATTGTCTCCATGGTTTCACCTTTTCAAAAATGTTACATACTTGGAGTCATTTAATGTATAGCTTTTTCACATTGGCAACTCTTACCTAGTAATAAGCATTTAAGGTCCTTTCATATTTTTTTATGGCTTGCTAGCACATTTATTGCTGGTTGATATCCCATTGTCTGGATGTACCACAGTTCAGCTGTTCATCTGTTGAAGATTAACTTGGTTACTTCCAATTTGGTTATTATAAATAATGCTGAGATAATTTTTGTGCAGATATTTCTGCAGACATAGTTTTCAACTCATTTGGTTAAGTATCAAGGAATGTGATTGCTGCATCATATGGTATAAGTGTTTAGTTCTCTAAGAAACTGCCAAACTGTCTTCCCACTGGCTTTTGCATTCCCACCAGCAGTGAATGCCCCATGTCATCACCAGTATTTGGTATTAGAATTTTAGTCATTCTCTCATTTTAATATTGTAGTTGCATAATAATATATGATCTTGAACATCTTTTTCATATGCTTATCCTATCCATATATCTTTGAGTTTTCTGTATTTTTGCCCAATTTTTAATTGGGTTTTCTAATTATTTAGTTTTAAGAGTCCTTTGTATATATCAGATGCTAATCCTTTACCAGATTTTTTTTTCAAGATTTTCTCTTTTTCTGTGGATTGTTTTTTCATTCTTTTAATGAAATTCAGCTTACTAGTTTTTTCTTTCACTGATCATGTCTTTGGTGTTTAAGAAGTCATCTCCAAACCCAAGATCACCTTGACTTTCCCCTGTATTATCTTTTAGGAGTTTTACAGTTTTGCATTTTAAAAAGTTTCCAAATAAATGGACAGTTCTTAATTTTTGTTACTGATTTCCAATTTAACTATGTTATAATCAGAAACCACTCTGTGTAACTTCAGTCCTTTAAAATGTGTTGAAACTTGTCTTACAATTCAGGAAGTAGTCTAATTTAAATATTCTACCTGTGCAGCATGTTCTAGAGAAGCCTGTTATTTCCATCTTCTATACTTTCATTGCTTTTTATCTGTTTTTTACACTTTTTATTTTTCACATCAAATGAGACAACTATGTTAAAGTCTCAAGCTGTGACTTTGGACTTAAACACCTGGAGTAACAGGCATTTGGCCTTGGAATGTGGAATGAAGCAGGGCAAAGACTAACAGAGTTTTGCCAAGAAAATGCACTGGTCATAGCAAACACCCTCTTCCAACAACACAAGAGAAGACTCTACACATGGACATCATCAGATGGTCAACAACGAAATCAGACTGATTATATTCTATGCAGCCAAGATGGAGAAATTCTATACAGTCAACAAAAACAAGACCAGGAGCTGACTGGCTCAGATCATGAACTACTTATTACCCAATTCAGACTTAAATTGAAGAAAGNACGAAATCAGACTGATTATATTCTATGCAGCCAAGATGGAGAAATTCTATACAGTCAACAAAAACAAGACCAGGAGCTGACTGGCTCAGATCATGAACTACTTATTACCCAATTCAGACTTAAATTGAAGAAAGTAGGGAAAACCGCTAGACCATTCGGGTATGACCTAAATCAAATCCCTTATTATACAGTGGAAGTGAGAAATAGATTTAAGGGCCTAGATCTGATAAGAGTGCCTGATGAACTATGGAATGAGGTTCGTGACATTGTACAGGAGACAGGGATCAAGACCATCCCCATGGAAAAGAAATGCAAAAAACCAAAATGGCTGTCTGGGGAGGCCTTACAAATAGCTGTGAAANTGAACTCTGGGAGATGGTGATGGACAGGGAGGCCTGGCGTGCTGCAATTCATGGGGTCACAGAGTCGGACACGACTGAGTGACTGCACTGAAGAGAAGTTATATTTTTGCTTTTACTTATATTGAGAACATACTGCAGGCTAAGTCACTTCAGTTGTGTCCGACTCTGCGACCCCATGGACTGCAGCCCTCTAGGCTCCTCCGTCCATGGGTTTCTCCAGGCAGGAATACTGGAGTGGGTTGCCATTTCCTCCTTCAGGGGATCTTCCCGATTCAGGGATCAAGCCTGCATTTCTTGGATTGGCAGGTGGATTTTTTACCATAAATATAGCAATTTTACTGACAATGATTTTACTATTAAGAATTCTCTTAGGAGTGTATCAGTTTTTTCCTGTATCCAGATGTGTCTGAGGTTGTCTTTTTTTTTTTTTTTTTTGGCTTAAACTTTCATTTGAGAATTTGTTTTTTGGAAATAATTAAGAACTAAGATGATGGTAGCTTTCTTCAGAATGNTTTCATTTTTTTTCTGTTTCCAGATTTGTTTTATTTTTTTTTTTTTTTTTTTTTTTTTTGGCTTAAACTTTCATTTGAGAATTTGTTTTTTGGAAATAATTAAGAACTAAGATGATGGTAGCTTTCTTCAGAATGAGGTTTTGTTTCCTCAAAGGACCTTGGTATGCCGTAATCCCCAAAAAAGTGAAGCTTGAGATTCTTGAGTTTCCTCTCCAGAGTAAGCCCTTTGGGGACCACACCCACAAAAAGGAAGTGGTGGTAGGTACTGTGGTCTGTGTTACTTAGTGCACGGAGGATGGGCTGAAGAGAAGGGTGCTTCCTGCTACTCCAGAGACGATGCTCCCTCTCGCTCTGCTGCCCCCCTCGTCTGTCACTCCCCGAGTGAAAATGCCACAGAGATGCCTCTGTGTATCCTATCACACAGCTCTCTTTTAGCTGCAAAGAATGATGGAAAACTAGCATTTTAAGGTGTGGTAAAGACTGTTGCAGACAGAATCGTAAGACAAGCTCCATGATCTCTGCTTCCTAGGTGTTGAGATCTCCAATTAGGTTATACTGCATGGCCAAGGGAGATTTTTCTGAGGGTCTAATGAGTTTTACAAAAGTTTTCTCCAGCTGGCAGCATAAGATGAGAGAGATTCCACGTATGAGGACTGAACATACCACTGCTACCTTGAAGGTGGAAGGAGCCACATGGCAAGGCAGTCTAGTTCCTGGAAGTGGTGAGCACTGTCCCACCTGCCCTCCCTCCAGCAGCCAGCAAGGAAACAGGCTCCATACAGCAATCACAAGGAATGGAACTCGGCAAATAACACGTATGAGCTGGAAAGTAGTCAAGCCAATTTGATTCCCGTCTTATGAGACTATATGCAGAGAATTCAGCCAAGCCATCCTAAACTTCTGACTTTAGAACTGCGAGACCATAAAAGAATGTTATTTTAAGCCACTGAGTTTGTGGAAATAATACAGCCATTCTTTGTCTTCCACCAAGATTCACAAGGAGGTAAAATGTCCCAAGTACAAAGGTTCAGATACTGACTGGCCAAAGTGAACAATAAGGTGTTTACTCCAAGGGTTAATAACTGAATTATTATTATTATTTCAGTCATGAGATGTTGTGGAAACTCTTAAGAAAGAAATAGGATGGCCCAGTTTTTAAAAATGCATTTTAGAGCAGCTGAGGCCCACATGTACCCTAAAAAAGATCAGACAGCTTTCATATTAGCTACAGATATCTTTTGAATAGAACTATGATTTAGCTCAAAATGCAGCAAACTTAAATGTACTAAAATGAACATGTCCTACAGTAAATTAAATCACAGCACAAAAGAACAAATATATACAAAATCTTTATAAACACATTTTTGCCAAAAGTACACAAGCAGTCTCATTTCACTGGGACAAAAAAGAATATTTTTGTTCTCCACAGGTCACTGAATGAAGTCATTGTACAATTTAGAGAAGCTCTACATAGAAACTGAACTGGATGTGAAAAACAATACTGTGTCACAGTTGAACTGAAAATGAAATATTGTGAATGTGTTAATACCTGCTAGAAAACAATGTTTTATCTAATAAACAGTATTAACCCACTTGCTAAATAGGCTTTGACTTATAAGATGCACATACTTCCAGAACTGTTCAACATCTCATACTGATACAGGATTCATACAGTTGCTAATTTTTAGTTTTAACAGGGTATTAGCAAAAAATAATACGAACTGGTCTCTCTGCAAAGCAACACATTTACTTTCCTTCCATGAAAATGACCCATTAGTTAAATTTTGTTAGCCTCTCCTCCAAAACGTCTGTGGTTTGTTGTACCAACCCTGAAACCTCACTAGCCGAGTCCACTGCTATCCTCCACTGACAGACTGGCCCAGACCTCAAGTTGCTCAGGACCTGGAATATCTTTATACTCAGAAACGTTCCACGGATAAAGGAGAGTGATCCAGGGGCGACGCAGCTACAGTTGCCACGGCTTCTGCAGTTACAACAGGTAAACTGGTTGGCAAACGGTAGCTAGGGACATGTCAGACATGGACCTGAGTCCTTGAATGGTGTTCCCTTTGCCAGGCCCTCCATGGAAGAGAGTGGAGTAGAGGTGGAAAGTAGCTGCCAGTAAAAAAAATCATTCCTCCCCCTCACTCTTCCAAATCCTCCATTCCCTCTTTATGAAAACATTCAATTATAAGGACTCTTCTCTGTCCTTGTACTAGTGGAAGGAATAAAGTTCTGCAGAGACCCATAGTTAAGAGACTTCAAATCCAGCAAGCAAGGCCTTTAGTGCAAATAAAATGAGTTCCCATCAAGGTCAAAATGTTATGTTGTAATTAGGTACCATGCTGGCTTCTTGATACCTTTTAAGGTCCAATTTTACCTTCTTTGAAATGGTTAAAGTATGTTTCAGCCAATTTCCTTCTGCAAACAGGAGTAGGAACTGTCAAAAACTTCATGTTATTGAAGGCAAAGCAGCCTCACGTCATCTAATCAGCTCAGTTGAGTCTGTTTTTAAAAAGCAGGACCCTTTTCTTATATTCAAGATTTTCTCACATACGTGAGGTATCTAAATTCTATGTTAGAGTAGCCTATGTTTTATTAGAATATATTTACCTAAGACCAAATTTAGGTGAGAAAGATTAAAAAAAAAAAAATCTAAGGCTCCTTCCCTTCCAATGAGGAAAGCGGTGACAAAAATTCAAGTGTCAATTTCCCTTTTCTGGGAAGAGGTTTAGAAAGGCTGGGCTCACCTTCAGAACTCTAGCAGTTCCTTTTGAAATCTATCAGATCTAAAATATAAAAGTCAGGAAAAATAGTTACAAAACTGGGCATTTTTTAAAGACATAAAACCTCAGTAATATTGGAAGAACCATGTGAAGGAGATGTTTAAACAGAGCTAATATACATTCTTGGTTAAGTGAAGATAGAGAAAATATTACATGTATTTTCTTTTTATGCCAGGACATGATATAATGAGGAGTCACTGAGGCAGCCTGATCCCTGAAGTGAACTGCTCAGCTATTCTGTTAACCTAAGGAGGTTTGCAAAAGGATTGCTGTGCACAGACTGAGCTTTGCGGACTAACTGTGTCCAGTAGCTGTTCTCCTGAGAGAACAGAACCACCTGGCAAACTTAAAGGCAAGTGTTTCCATTCTTTTAATTAACTAGGTTATGTTAAAATTAACATCAAAACCAGCTCTGAACCAACCAGCCCACCATGATGTAGTGCAAATCTCGCAGTGGCAGAATACCCCTGGAAAGGCTACACGTTGGTCTCCAGTCCCAGCAAACGTCCCATTCTCTCCACATTCTTATCAATTGTAGCTTGGCACGTTATCTCCTTAGCACATTCCATAGGAAACCAGCCCCGTTCTCCATCTCGAAGTCTTTCCCCTTCATACCAGCCTGCAAAAAAAGAGCAGAGGCCTCAGGGGACACCAAGTATTTGGAGGAATCTTGATTGTGTTTGGCTCCAAGGGAGGAGCGTAGGGGCAAATTTCAGAGCCAGCATTCTGCCCTAGGTTGGGTACCACAGATGATGCAAGGTGAGGAGAGGTGGAACAGAGGGAAACCTTTCAAGAGGGAATCAATGTCATGTCATGATGAAAGGCAGGACATGATCAGAGGCCCTGATGTGAGCTGGTTGGGAGAGTTCAGCAGAGTTGAAGAAAGGAATGATGATGCTTTGGGTAGCGAGAAAGTAATTTTTTTTACTTTATGTTTTTATTGAAGTATAGTTGATTTACAATGTTTTGTTAGTTTGAGGTGTACAGCAAAGTGATTCAGTTATACATATATATATATATATATACATATATATATATATATGTGTGTGTTTTTTTTTTCAGATTCTTTTTTTCCCTTAAAGGTTTG